>CM028379.1:10824730-10901862 GCA_013146195.2 Codonopsis lanceolata
AATTTTTGTTTAGATTTTCATACAGGAATTATCAAAGACATAACGGAATTAACGAAAAAGGACTAAACCGCAAAGTTGAAAAGTCGAAAGAAGACAAAGTGAAAAGCTTCACCTTGCGGACGCAGTGTGTAGGACCTCAAGCACCAAGGTCCCCAAGAATGCGAATATTCTGCAGCAAGTGTCGACATGGGGAATGAATGAAGGAATCCCAACCGATTTGATCGCCACCTTAAGTGACGCAGTGTGTGCACTTGCGACCGCAAGGTCCCTTTATTTAAAGCCACCGGCCTTCTTCTTCTATCACCACGAAACTCTCATCTCTTCTCAAAGCAACAGCAGCAATTCAAATTCTTCAAGAATTCGCAGATCTTCAAGAATTTCAAAGATCAACTTCAAGATACTCTCTCTCTCTCTCAAAACCCTTCATCTCCTCACCCATCTCCCATTATTACACTCCATTCCAAGTTGAAGCAGAGGAAGAATCACCATTGTTGCTGAAGCCATCTCACTCCTGGCCGATTCACTGTGATCGCCGCAAACTAGTATTCCTAACACCCTCTTTAATTTTATACGTGAAATATTTGCATGCTAGGGTGCTAGTTAATTTTTAACGTAGATATATTTTTGCATGCTTTAGATTAAATTTTAATTTAAAATTTTTAAACACATTTTAATTGTTATATTTTTTTTAGTTTTTAAAATTTTATCAAACAAAATGTTTAGAAACTAGAAATACTGGCTCTTCATCCTCCTGCCCACTCAGAGGAAGAACAAAATTTTGACATCACTGCTCAGATCTTCTACGAAGCATCGAAGGTACACCAACAAACTCTCCAAGTCCTGGTGCCCGAAAGGGGATTCAAGGTCAAGATTTTGGTATTCGTCCCGCTCGATGGCTCGTAGGTGGGGCTTGTTAGATTCTCCGCCTAGGGACGCCATAGTCCCTATTGTCCGAGAATTCTACGCCAATGGCGACATTGGCATGGATGGCGGTGTGCTAGACACCTAATGTTAGGAATAAAGTAGTTAATTTTTCATCCGAAAGCATTAACAACATGTACCGGCACCTCCAACTTTGTGTTGGTGCCGATGATTATAGCACACACCTCCACCTCGTATCCCTCGCCGAGGTGGTGAATGCCGCCATTGCTCCTCCGGTGTGGAGTGGTCCTATAACCGAACCCACCATATGGACCTCGCACCATGAGAGAGTCCTTCTTCAAGACACGGCCAAGCCCGTGTATAAATTTGTTTGTGGTCGCCTCATGCCCTCAAGTCACCAAAACACCTGAATTGGGAGAGGGCTGTTCGACCTACACCATCATGACTATGGGTCTATTGATGTTGGCCGCTTGATCAACGGCCAAATCAAGACCCTAATTAGAGGTAGGACGAACGCTGTTCGCGCTCCCGCATTTGATCACCGACTTGTGTAGGGGGCAAACGTGAGAATGCCCAAACACGCCGAGAGGCAAGGCCGGTCCTGGCCATTAGGGCCATTTTGTTTGAGCATCACCAAGCGAGTGAGGGTTCCTCAAGAGGAGGAACCCGAAGAGGAAGACGAGGATCCACTCTTGGGATCTCCAACAGTTGGAGGCGCCTATCCTCCAAACCGATATGGTGAGTCGCCAGCTGGTATGCGTTTTACCTCACCGAATTTTTTCTACTATAACACCGTTGGACGTAATCTGCCCAACTATTATGGCCGCCACCAGCACGATCCCCGAGTTTCATCCTCATTCGCATTCCGCCCGACTCACCTGAGTCGAGGCCCAAGTTCCATCCTCGTCGCTAGGTGGACCAGCTATGTCCTTTGATATTTGTCCTACCCCATCAATCCTCTCATATGTTCCTCTATTTTGAGGACAAAATAGAACTTAAGTTTGGGGGGATTGAAAATTTTAGGTCTTAGCAGTCCCAAATTAACGAAGAATGGAGTTGGGCTATGTCGTTAGGGTGAAAGAGATTTGCTTTATTTGATGACCATTTAACTCTTCACCCTATTTATCCTATTTTTTATTTTGGAGGTGTTGCCTTGACCGTAATACACTCATTAGATACTCGTGGGTTCCTCTTATGGGGACCCATCATCAATTGTGTCATCGTCATCACCTCCAATTTTCGCAATTTCTTAGAAATTTATATAAAAAAAAAATATTTAAATTCAAAATATTCATCCTCGAGTTTAGGTGTGGTAATGCTAGTCGTAGTCCATGAGGAGATTAGTGCAATGAACCGCATAGTTAGTCCGTAGATCCCCCTGGAATTTACTTAATTTTGCGAAACTTTTACTTTTCTCCAAATTCTTCATGCACTCACACCAGTCATAATTTTGGATTGATTAGAATAGTTTTATAAAGTTTATAACACCGATTGATCTTCAACAAGATATGCACAAGAATATGATGCATAGCCATTCGAACATAATTGTTGCATTAAATTGTAACTTAGGGTCAATTGCATGATAAATAGATCCCTTGGATTTTTCTCATTTATATATCTCAAGCACACTTTCGAACCGTGTTTGCATGTTAGTCTCAATTGTCCCTACCATCATGCCTTAGCGAATGCTTATGTGAAATCCAGTGATGCTAAACACTCAACCCAATTCCCATAGTTGATATGATATTTTGTGTTATCTTACTTGCTTTAAATATTATGTGAGCATTTGGCATTAAGAAATGATTTAGGCCATCTTTGGATCGTTAGAGCCTAAATATTCCCTGACCTATACTAAATATATCCCTAGTGTCCCCTTTGAGCCTAATGAAAAAGAATGGAGTGTGCTAAGCACACTATTTAAACCCCCATTCGACATCGTTTCTTTACCCACATTAACTTAACCCTAAAAGCCTATACACTTTTAGCCTACCCTTTGAGAGAGTAGGATTGGGTGGGAAATTGATTCTAGGAGGACCACTTCTTTTCGCTTAGGCTATTTTTCGTAAGGTTCTTCTTTCCGTCATTTAAAAAAAAAAAATCAATAAAAAAAAAAAAAAAAAAAAAAAAAAAAAAAATGGAACGGAAGAAGAAGAGTGTTAACAAAGATTCAAATGGAAGCATAGCTTTCAAGAGAAAATATGTTAGAAAAATTCTCGCGATTGAATGTGATATTTTTAGAAAATCTAGTGCCCAAAACAAGTTTGGGGGATAAAGAAGAAAAGTGAAAAGTAACACAAAGTACCCCTCCACTTGTGGTCTTTGGTGTCCTAGCCTAAATAGGGAAAACTTCCTTTGCTTGGAAGTATGAGGGATAAAGGGTAGTCTTACTCTCTCACTTTGAATTCCAATACCTTTCCATCAAATCCCCCAACACCTTGGCCTTACATTACAAGCTTAAAAGTCCTAATGATCTTCTTGCCAATGCTTATGTTGTTTTTATTGTCAAGTGAAGTAACATGAAATTGATCACACACTATTCATTATTATTCACCCTAAAGCTCACCGTGTTAGCATAATCTTAGCTATTACAAGTCATTGGGATATGAGAGCATTGTATACATACATAGAAGTGCATGGGATGGATGTGTAAATCTTTTGAATCCTTGGGACCTTTCTTCTGTCTCAGAATCGACTGTGTTTGAATGGTAGATCTCATACTTCTTAATGCATGATTTTCTATTAAACTGTAATTTTCATATGAATGTGGTGTTTAGCTCAATAAAACTGTTTTAGTTCAAGATATTCTTTAAGACGGGTGATCACACACACACGGAGAAATTAAAAGTAGTAGCAGTATTAAGAAAAGACTAGTTGGTTCTATATAACTAAGCCTGCATATATGTGGTGAGCATCAAACTGAGATTGCATGCATGCCATATGCTTATAACTTGAGGATGAAACCAAAAAGATTTTATGTTGTATTTTAGTTTATATTTATCCATGTTGTTTTTGTATTTATCTCGCATAGTTGAGTCACTCGAAAGAGTCTCCTTGAGTTTGTGGGTTTATAGAGGAGTGTAAATAGTGTCACCCTCACAAAAAGATTTTAATTTTTGTTATTTAGATGTTTTTGTATTTATAAGTTTATTTGTTTACTCGTGGACGAGCAAAGTTCAAGTTTGGGGGTATTTGATCGATGTATTTTATACGTCGATTTTATATGCTTCTGTGACTTGAATTAGGCTATTTCATGAGTCTTTTGAGTACTAATATATGTTTTTGGTGAGTTTTGTAAGTTTCAGGATTGTTCGTGAAAATACGCGAAACTCCAGGGTTGTAAGTGCAAATTACAAAGAAAGAAAAATTGAAGAAAATTAAAGTTCTGGACACCTTGCGACGACAGGTGCCTCGCACCTTGCGACCGCAAGGTAGGCGACGGTCCCTCGAAGGCAATCGAAGAGCCAAGAAGCACACACATCGGAGACCTTGCGACGCAGTATATCCAAAGACCTTGCGACCGCAAGTAGGCGTAATGCGCGAAATTCGGTTTTCACACTCATTCGATTCAATCACAACTCCCAAGTATATATAGAAGTCGATGCCGAGCCTAAGCATGAAGGAGGACGGCCGGAAGCTCTTCTACATAGATTTTAGGTAGTTTTAGATTGTATAACATAATTAGGTTTTGTAATTTCAAGTATTGAAGATCAAATCATGTCTTCCATCATCTTCATGTGCTGTTCATCGTCTATGATGAACTAAATCATCCCTAATCTAGGAGGTGGGAGGTAACTTGTATCGAATTTATGTTTTGATTCTCATATTTATGTCTATTCAATGCTTGTTGATTGTGTTGTTTATCAATCCCTTTATTATTTCGCTTTGAACAAATGAATGTAATCGCAAATAATAAAGGCTTAGAGGTGCGGATACCGCATGACCAAGTGCATATGTCGCATTAATCGGCTCACCAACACAATAAATTGGACCTATCGAAGCACGAGAGTGATAAGTTAGGACCGTGTTCTTACATGATCTAGGTGACAGATAGATCATAAATCTAGGTGATGTGCCTAGATTACAGCTCTCGTGCTTAGGATATGGAATGGGTGAATTTTGGGAGGGAGATCGAACCAATTGTTCAACGTACCATATCTATTTTTAGTGAACGAACCCAAGACATTGAATGACATTATTATGAATTGAACATAAAGGAGATATAAGTGAAACCCGTAATCCTAGATTTCCACTCACCATAAGATCTTCATATCTCAGTTATTACTGTCTAATTAGTTAACATCTATAACTAGTAAATTAGAGTAGAATTAAACATAAAAACCCCCTTAGGTTAATAATTTGCTATCTATAACCGCACTGCTCGTGATCACTTGTCTCAGGTTCGACCCTTGCTTCCGAGTCTATTCTATAATAGTCTTGTACACTTGCAAGGAAATAGATAAAATAAAACATCGATCAAGTTTTTGACCTTGCGTCCGCAAGGTGTCCAGATTGACAGACTTAATTTTCTTCAATTTTTCTTTCTTTGTAATTTGCACTTACAACCCCGAGTTTCGCGATTTTCACGAACAATCCTCGAAACTTACAAAACTCACCAAAAACATATATTAGTACTCAAAAAGACTCATGAAATAGCCTAATTCAAGACACGTATATAAAATCGACGATAAAAATACATCGATCACTACTCATGCCACCATTTTTGACATCGAAGATTGTTGATCAACTAGTGAACGACATCGGCAGCCTTCACCACTCACCGGTTCCTGGTTCAAGATCAACAAGCTGCTATGATCGGTATGCTGCACTCTCAGCAAATCAGTATTCGTGGCCTCTTCAATGAACTCAAAACCGGGATGGCTCGAGCAATTCTTAGCCGACGTGGAGGTTGCCGATTTCAAATCTTCGCCTAGTTGAAGAAGCCGATGCAAGTGGCTGTCTAGGGTTGGTGCCATCAGTGAGGAGAGAGAGCTACTCACTTTTGAATCAAGCCCCGATTGAAGAACGTAACCGAGAAACGCCTCGAATGACAATCCGAATCCGGGTTGAGACTACTTAGAACGACGCACTCACCAACCTATTTCAATGCATGGTATTTAGTTCGAAGTTCTCAGATTCTTTTTAAACTATGTCAAGTTTGTTAAAACGCTTTAAACAAATTTTGTTTAACCACGATGGCTTAGTTTCTTCCAAGTTTAAATTGCTTTATCTTGATATTGTTCCGCTTCTATTTAAACTTCGTGTTTATATCTTTGCATGTTGCATGCATGCTTATCTCAGAGATTTAAACATTGCTTTACTTAGTACTTGATCTTAATGCTTTTCTCTTGTAAGTACTTTGAATATCTGTCTCTCTACTAAGACTTCTGCACTATAAAGCATGTCTGCTTTACTTAATAAAAATCTTTAAGACATGTTATTTTCTCGCATGATTCAAAGCTTCTAGTAGCTGAGATGATGACATCAACCAAATAGGAGGAGATTGTTGATTCCTATTTCTAGATTTGGTTGAGTCATCACCTGATTCTATTTGCATAGTGGCTAAAAGGTCTGCGTACCGATTAGTGTGGCAACTGTCTTAGAATCAATTTATTTAGAACTGTTTTAGTGTTAGTCTAGGCGCAACTTTGCAAAGCCTACAAAGATTTGACCAAAGAGCCGAAGCCATTTTTCACTACATTATGAAGTGACTCCATTCAAAAAAATATCTCACACGTCTTTTTTCGATATCTTCATCAAATTTCTTTTCAAGAAGTCAACTCTTCATGATGAAAACCGCTGTCTCCTCTCGACTCAAGCAAGGTATTACTGCTTTTGGCTAAGAAGACTTTCCAAGCCGCAAAGCCCGCAAATCCGAATCTTTACTCGAATTGGGAATGTCTTCTCTCGCACACCGCATCTCTCGATGACCTGTGGGTCGCTACATCTTCCAAAGCGCCGAATTGCATTCAATGCAATTAAACGTTGGACACAGTTTACCCTGCATCAATCCAACGGTCCAAAGATCTCTTCCTAGTATTTATTCAAGTCTTGAAAATCTGAAGAACAACTCTTGCGCATTAACTCTCAAGCGTCATCTTCATCATTCAAGCATTCAAGAGATCAAAAGGACAAGCACTAACACTTCACCAAACTCTCTGAAGCTGCAGATCTACCATCTTAAATTTGTTTCAGCTTCATTTAGTTTGTATTTAAAACTGTTCTTTAATTCTGCACGTGAAGAGACCAATAAATCATTGATTGTCTCTCTCACCTTTATACACTTGGTTAAAAACTCATTTTGTACACGATCCATTAGTGATCCTACTCATAAACCTAGTGGATAAACAAGTGCACTTTTAAAATCCAAAGCTAACCACTTTGGTAGTGGATGTAGTACTATTCACGCATTTAAACCACTTCAAATTTCTGGTGCTGATTGAACTGTTCTTATTTCTCTCATTAACTGCTTGTGCCTATCTTCTCCATAATCTGTACTGCCTTCACAGCACACTTAACAATTCAAAATCTATCTTTGTTTCCGCTGCCTAATCACTTCTATTTAAACCTCTCTACAAATCTTTAAGAAGTGTTTACGAAAAAGTTTAAATAAAAACTTATCTAGGCTATTCAACGCCCCCCCCCCCTTCTAGCCTAGATTGAGCCTATTTTGGGACCAACAGATATACTATCGCATATCCTTTCCCTAGCTTTACGGATTGGTCATCTACCAATCCGCTACCTATAGTTGAGGATCTCAAACCCCAGGTCCTCAACAATGTAATAATCCCTGTACAATGTGCTTTTAATAATAATATGGATGTCTTTGCTTATTTCTTAGTTGCACCTACTTTAAAAGACACATTAAATAATAATAATTATGATAATGAGTCATTTAATAAAATGGACCCAAAAGATAAAAATGATCTACTTGAGCTTGCAAAGTCAGTCGAGTACCAGGAACAGATCCATTCATCAGTAGATACTGATGACCTGTCCACTATCAACCTGGGGCTGGACAATGAAATCAAAGAGATCAGAATCGGAAGTTACCTCTAAGGTCAAGAAAGAAAGGCACTCATTGATCTCCTCAAAGAGTTCGTAGACATCTTTGCCTGGTCCTACGAAGATATGCCCGGCCTAGATCCAGCTATAGTCGAGCACCGGATTCCCACATACCCGGATGCTCGCCCAGTCAAACAAAAACTCCGCCGCATCAAGCGAGAATGGTCACTACAAGTCAAAGAAGAAATCATGAAGCACAAGGCCAACTTCATTCGGTAGTTGAATACCCGACTGCCGTCCAATATAGTGACCATGCTCCCAAGCCCAACGGAAAGTCGAACTGTAGACTTCCGCGACCTCAACAAAGCTGCCGCCCAAAGATGACTTCCCCCGCCCAACATTGATATTGTGGTAGATGCCGCCGCAGCTCACAAAGTCCGATCCTTCGTCGACGGCATGCCGGATACAACCAAATCAAAATGGCAGCCAGAAGACCAGAGAAGACCTCATTCACTACTCCTCGGGGACTTATTGTTACATCGCCATGCCATTTGGATTGAAGAATGCCGGAGCCACTTACCAGAGGGCTGCCACCACCCTCTTCCATGACATGATCCATAAAGAGATGGAGGTCTATGTTGATGATATGATCGTGCATTCCAGCGACGCCTACGGTGCTCACATTAAAGATCTTCGGAAGTTCTTCGAAAGACTCAGGAAGCACCAGATGAAGCTTAACCCCACCAAATGTACATTCGGGTTTCCAGAGGCAAAGTCCCGGGATTCTTAGTAACCGAGCAAGGCATCGAGATCGAGCCAAAGAAAGATCAAAGCCATCCTAGAAATGCCACGCCCAAAAACTCCCACCGGTCAAAGGCTTCCTAGGCCGGTTGCAAGACATCACCGCTTCATCGACCGACTACCACCTGTGAGCCCCTCTTTAAACTCCTAAAAAAGAATACCGATCAAGTCTGGGACGCAAAGTGCCAGCTAGCCTTCGAGAAAATAAAAGCCTACCTTACCAATCCCCCTGTGCTAGCTCCACCCCATACACATAAACCTCTCCTCATATACTTAACCGTCACGACACCTCAAGCAGGGGCTATGCTCGCCCAAGAGAAAGAAGATTCCTACATTGAAAATGCCATATATTTCATAAGTAGGAAGCTACAATGAAGCGAGCTAAATTATTCGGCTCGAAAAAGCCGCACCGGCCTAGTCCATCGTGCTCAAGCTATCCGTGATGGACCCTATCAAATACATCTTCGAAGCCATCACTATCCAGCCAGACTAGCCAAGTGGTCCTTTCTTCTTAATGAGTTTGACATAACTTATGTCACACTCAAGTCTATCAAAGGAAGCGCATTGCGCACCACTTAGCCGATCTACCTCAAGGCCGAAGATGCAACCGAGCCCTGCTTCCTGATGAAGGTATCCCGAAATCACCGACCAGACACCTGCTGGCGATGTTCTTTGACGAGCCGCAAACAAAAGAGGCTTTGCATAGGAATCTTAATCGATCCGGCCGACTCTCATACTCCGCCGGCTATAAGGTTGGAGTTCGAATGTTCAAATAATACGGCGAATATGAAGCCTCAGATTGCCCTAGAAGAAGCTCTCAAAAGGGGAGCTAAAGATCTCAAGTCTACTGAGACTCGGCCCTAATCATAAATCAAGTCGAAGGAAGATGGAGGACCCAGATCCTCTACCGCAGCCTCTATCATGCCAAGTTAATAACCGCCGCCGATTTGGTTCTATCTCGCTCCATTACTTGCCACGAGATAGGAATCAATTCGCCGCCGACGCCCGGCCACTCGGGCCACTAGTCCGCATTCCCGCCGAAACTAAAGTTCACCATTTATAGTCGGGAAGAAGGTCACTCCCAAGATACTGCTTCAAAATCAACGCAGCCCCCGCATCACGAGCCCCGGTATGCCGACATCTTAAATCGCCTCCGTAAAAATCTTTATCCTCCCGGCTTAGATAAAAGGGGAAGAGTCTCCCCGCGAAGATGGGCCTCCCATCGCTGGCAATGTATAAGAGGCATTATCAAGGCCTCAACCTTACTATGTGTCAATCGTGCCAAAGCCGAGCAAATTATGGATCAACTACATGGTGGTACCCGGGCCCCACATGAATGGCCATATGCTATCAAAGAAAGTCATCCGACAGGGTACTATTGAGTACACTCGAAACCGATCAGATCCTGGTGGTGCGACATTGCGACAAATGTCAACGCTTTGCCAATCTACAAAGATGTGCCCCCACACGCCCTATACAACTCCACGCCCCCGGCCCTTCTCAACATGGGGTATCGACGCCATAGGCCAAATTCACCCGGGGATCCAATGGCCATGAATATGTCCCGGTAGCCGCCGACATTTCACAAAGTGGGTAGAAGCCTCTTCCTACAAGGTCTTAAATGCCCGAAAGGTGTCCGAATTTATTCGGCCAATATCATATACCGCTATGGGATACCTTTCGAGATCATCTCCGACAACGGCTCTCATTTTGAAGGGGACGTGAACCGCCTCGCTGACGAGTTCAAGATCCAAAGACACAAATCCTCCCCTACCGCCACAAGCCAATGGTGCCGCTGAAGCGCCCAACAAAACTCTCGAGAACATCATCGAAAAATGGCCGATACAGAAGAGATCGGCCGTAAAATTGCCACTAGCCCTCTGGGCTACCGTGACGCCGTCCCAAGACACCCACCGGGCTACCCCTACTCGCATATGGCATGGAAGCAGTACTACCAATAGAGTGGAAATTCCATCATTGAGAGTAATGATGGAAGCTGATATAGCAGAAATTGACTGGGTCAAAGGGCGGTACGAAGAACTGGCCCTAATTGATGAACGACGCCTGTTAGCCTTGGAGCATACCCGGGCATATCAAAGGCGACGCCCGAAGCCAACAAAAAGTCAAAGGCCGTGATATCCAAGTTGGAGACCTCGTGCTGAGAAAACCCCTAGTTATGTTGATACTAGGGGAAAATGGAAGTCTCCTGATGGGACCGTACATTGTTAAGGAGATCCGATCAGGAGGTGCCGTGCTTCTCACGAACCAGGATGGGGAAGATCTTGTCCAGCCCTTCAACCTCGACAAACTCAAAAGGTACTACGCCTGAGCCATCCTATCCAGCTAATGCTTCCCTCTCCAGCCCGCTAGGCTGAAAACCCGAAAGGGCGGCCTAGGCAAAAGTTAGGCATAAAAAATATATATATAAAAACAAAAAAATAATAATAATAAATAAAAAAAATAAGGGCTCGCTAGGTTGAAAACCCGAAAGGGCGGCCTAGGCAAAAATTAGAGCACAAAAATATATAAAAATAAATAATAATTAAAAAAATAAATAATAATAAAAACAAAAAGGAGAGGGAAGGCATTATTTGAAGCCCTCAGCGTACTACCTCCAGTCTTCAGCACATCAGAGGCTCGACTGACAGAAGAGAAAAACCACGACAAAGCAGCTCATATTAAAACACTAAAATATAATTTTACAGGTCCTAAGGTGCAACTTAGGAATACTTATTAAGACGTCTATATTATACATTATTTGCATTTGTACATATCTATATACCGCCTATACCCCTTTGTTTTTCCCAAGAAACAATTCCTTTTCTTGCAGCCTTAGCCCCGAGCGGTCCATCAATGCCTCGCGGCCCACCGAGCCGGCCCATATACTCCTTCTCGCGAGGCGCAAGAAGCTCCTAGACTCATCAAGATGAGAGCCACCAGATGTGTCTCCCTCTTCATCATCGGCATCTCCGTTCTCCCGAGCAACAGATTGCTCTGACCCGCTTCATCATTTCCGAGACCAAGACCCCATACAGAGGGGGGAGGAGGAACAACTATCTCTTGTTCCTGTGGGTTGTCCTGCCTCGCTTGCCAAACTCACCAAGCTCATGACCACCAGCCTCGAGCAAGCACTCCCCAACCGCCTCGAGGAGGAGGAGCATGCATTTCTTGTTCCTATGGGTTATGCTGTTGACCAACATCACTCAATCATGGATGTATTGCCGGGACCCGCAGTGATCCGGCCCAGGGCCGTCCGAGTATCAAGGCCATGAACCCGCCGAAATTCTCGCCTCCAAAGCCCGAGGAACAACCAACCCCGAACTATCATGTCCTCGCCTACTTCCAAAGAAGCGAACATCCACTCCATTGGTTATATGACGGCCCAAAGAATGTCTCAAGACATGCCTGATGGCGCGAGACGGCCCCTCGCCAGCCTACCATAACCCACGCTAGAATACCCAAGAGGATAGAAGCATATAATCGAATATGGGTATGCTACCTCCAGCCTTTTCAAAGATCTCTCGAGCCACATGCCCCGGATAGTGGGACCTGACGATCATTGGTGAACTCCCTTCCCATGTATATAGGACGGAGGTATCCGGATCACTTGCTCCCTTCCAAATTGCCGCAAGATCCGGTCCGGTAAAAAGAAGTCCGATAAAGGCCCAACATGACCACTTGGCACTCATCTGAGTGACGAAGAAAAAGCCGGATCTCCCAAAGGCGAACCAACCTGCACTATATCCATTGAGCCCCGACGATAAAAGTGATCGGTCCAGTCAATATCAGAATAATTAGTCTGGGAAAGTGCCCGCGCATTCCATAAAAGGAAGGATCATAAGAAGCTCCGAGCGGCACGGGAGCCTGGACCCAAAGGAAATGCTCTTCCAGCCACATGTGAATCAGAATAGGGCTACCAGTAGGGAACAATTCATTCCTCAAAGAAGAAAAGCAAAAAGCCCGTGAGAGTCTCTCGCTAAAATCACCGAACAATGTTCACCGGCGATCCCGAGCCTCAGAATGCTAAGTCTATGACCCGCTCATCTACTAATCCGGGTAGACCAACTATCAAATATCTCCCTACTAAGCAAAGAAAGAGTGCTGTTAATCTACGCCGCTGATAGTCCACGTCATCTTCAATATATTCTATGAAGGCTCCAGGAAGAACCATCAAGTTAAAAAAGTCCCCATTGATAAATCCTGGAGTAGCCCGGCGGGTAGAATTGAAGAGCTCCCGAATAGCCATGTACGGACGCCTTCTGTAGGCGGGTACCGCGATCTGACGAGTAGGTGCCACTCCAAGCATAGCACAGAACTCCTCGAATGTGGGACACATCTCGTTCATGCCAAAATTAAACAAGTGATCCTCAGGAGACCAAAACCTGGCGGCTCCCCTCAACATGTCCCAATTAATTATGACATTTCGCCAGATAAAGGCACCTAAAGCCGAAAAGATGTTCGAACAAATCCCTTCGCCGATCGCAAAGAAAGGATCCGTAAATCCGTGGCATTTTCATAAATTTCACTATCTCCGTGAGGAATGGGCAGCCATTTATAAGAGATGCGATAAGATTTGTTGTGGCTAAATAAGGCTATGGCAAGAGGGACAGAAGCTGGTGAATTTAGAAAGAGGAAATGAAATGAATCGGTGAAGAACTGAGCTCGTTTCCGCCAGAATTTATACTACGCATCGAGAAGACGGAAAATTCAGTGCAAAGTGCCCAAACAGTGAAGAAAACAGTGGCCGCATAGGAAAACTATGGTGCCACCAAGAAGTCTCTTGGTGCCGCACCATAGCCCCCAATGGTGGCACCAAGAATGTTCACTATATTGTGAAAATCCTGCCCGGTATCTTGGTTTGGTGATCCAACATCTTGCTGTTTCTGCGTCTGATCATGGAAAGAAAAGGAGACCTATGAAAGACGGCTACAACCACAGACTCAACAGCCACAGGGCGCCGAAAGAATAAGGGATTCGGCCATTTTTCCCGTTCCGATGTAACCCGAAAAGCCCGCTCTAATCCAAAGGTGTATTCTTAAAAATCCCTATTCTCAAAAGTACAGCGTGCCGTTACATTTTAGATGTCTGGTATAGTTTTATTTTCTGTGTGAATTTATTTTTGCATGTGTAACATACTGCATCATATACATTATATTGCATTATATCATAATGATTGTACCGGTTTCTTTTACAAAAATAAATATATATATATATATAAAAAAAAGAAAGAGATACTAATGTTTGCAGGAGTCCGAAGCTAATGTGTTCGGGACGACTGGCTTTTGGGAAAACCACCACCCCTGACCCTGGGACCCGTTGCGAATCCTCGACCACTGCCCCGGCCGCGGTTTGACCCATCATCATCATCGTCGTCATCATCATCTCGACGTCTGGGCCGCCGCACTTAGATGCTCCCCTTGCAAGAGAATTCATCGCCAATTTCGATATAACTTGCCGAAAAAGCCCCGCAGCAGTTTCTTATAAGTAGACACGTTCACCTGAAAAAAAAATGTTAGTCTCGAAAAACAAATGTGTATATAAAAAAAATAATTAAAAAAATAATATAATAAAGAAAAGAGACAATAAAGGTGGATGTGTCTACCGAACGAGCAAGCTCCCACGACGCCCGAATCTCGACATCGTGAAGAACTCCGCTCTACTAAGCCACCGCCCCACTCATACCGAAAGTAGAGAAAATATCATCTGCCCGTAAACATCGTTCTCGCCGAGAAATGAAGTAGATGACCCTGGCATGGCAGAAGCATCAGAATGCCGCCTGGGCACAACAGGAGCAGGAGGAGGGGGATGCAGCTCTAATCTCAGGAAATCCTCGTATGACATCACTGGATAATCTGTTGCGGGAACGAGGTATTTCCCCAAGCATACCGCCGGCCATGATCGGGCTCTATCACCCAAGCAGAGGCCAAGGAGGCACCACCGAGCCATTAGAAAAGATCGGTGCCGACGGTTCACCCGCCGCCCATATACAAAGAATCCACCATGATGGAAACCATCAATATCCCAAGCAATGGCCGAACATCGAGTAGTAGAATAATGTCCCTCCGTGCCCTCCTGTGGAAGAAAGTGCACCGAACCCGACTCGAGCCAACAATTCCGCCCAAAGACTCTTTCCCTAGTATTACAACCACCGCATCTGGCCGGATCGACCCTATTGCTATCAACATATTGGGACAGGTCGGTAGACCCGCCGAATGAGGCGACCCGGCGAAAATCAAAATCAAAATGAGAAGGCCTGCACACAAAAAAAAAAAGAAAGAAAATTAATATGTTGTCAAAAAAAATGATGATACATAAAAAATGAAATGATGGAAAAAATGAATAAATGATGAAAAAGCAGGAAAGGGCATGTACCTCCCACGCCGGGGCAAATCCATTCAGGGTCGGTGAATCATTCCGGCTGGCCCTATCCATGGAAGCATATAGTTCAGCCAAACCAGCCTGTCCCCAATCATACGAAGGGATCCGATCAAAATCTGCAAGACAAGCCAGACGAGGCTCTCGTGGTGACAGAGGAGTTGGCAAAGAGCGATGTGCCAAGAAAGAAGAAAAGAAACGCTCTTGCCACTCGAGTAATAGCAGCTTCGTCATCAGCCGGCACCAGCCCGACATTATTAAGAAGCCACTTCCGAACGCTGCTGATATATATCTCGTCCGATGATTTGAAACGGGGCTCGAAGCCCAGGAGGTCCACAATCTCCTCCCTACGATGTCGGAGAGTAAAGTCAAGAGCCAGGGTCTCCCCTATGCTGGTAGGGATTCCCGTGATCGCAGCAAAATCGCATGGGGTCATGGTCGCCTCCCCCCAGCTAAAGTGAAAAGTATGGGTGGTGTCCCACCAGAAGTCCCGAAGCACATCGAAGATGGGAAGGAAGTTGGTAAAGTGGGTGAAAGAGTGCAGGAAGGTGCTAAAACCTGAACCCTCTACCAACGACTTTGCAGCCTCGGGTAGCATGTCAAAAATCTCAGCCACGTTGATATATGATACCCGCACCCTCTCAAATTCCCTGCGAACCTGAAAAAATGAGGTAAGATCTCTACCCTTATTTCCTTCTCTGTACAGTCTTTTAAATAAATAATGAACATATTGCATGTTTTATACTTCATAATTTTTAACAAAAATTCTTTTAGCAAAAAAATTAAATAAATAAATAAAATCTTGTTCATAACAAAAAAGAAAATAATTAATTCTTTAAATTGTTACATACTATTTTCATACATGTACATAAATTTACATAAAAATAAACACCATTCTTTCATAAGCATAAAAAAAAAAAAGATTTTGTGTAATATACTTTTGCATATAAATAATTTATTTTGCATCTTAAATGTCATAAAAATGCATATTAGGACTGCATTTGCCATGTATATAATAAAGTGTGGAAAAATTCATGCATCATCTTATAGTGTTCTACATCGCATCTGCATCAAGTAGAATAATTCATGCATCCATTATGTACATTTCATTTGTCCAATAAGCTGCCATAGGGGTACGCTGAAAAGGAAATAAAGTACAACCGATCATCAAAATAAATATCTTTGTGACATTTACTATACCCCTGCAGCAGTTTCATGTTTGAAAAATAAATCCAAGGGCATGAAAAATATCTGTTTTGTCCTGTTTTTATCCGAAAATATGCCCGAAATGCGTTTCGGAAAAATTTAATTTGTATACTCCGAATATTCCGTTTCGCGATTCTATTGCATGCAAAAATGTGATTTAGTGTAAAACATGCATCATATAGCCCCATTTGCATTTAGAATATAAATCATGCATAGTAGGGTCAAATAGTGACCACTAGTTCAAATCATGCATCGCAAAAATAAATCATAGAAATTTCATACATTATCACTTAATTACATCATTTAGGCATAAATAGGACATGCATATGCATTACTAATAAAGTCGAGTGCTCCAAAAGTCCCAAAACAAATTTAGCGTATTCCGAAACATAGCCAGAAAATTTAAAAAAAAGAGAAATCTTACAGTAGTCAGAGGGAGGTTGGACACGTGAGTATTCCGATCTCGCAGAAGATTGCCCCAGTCATTTGTAGAGTACGGGTGCTTGAGTTTATTCCGGACCAAGCTAGGAGGTTCTCTCCTCCTCTCGCCAGATTCTGGGTGCATCGGTGCCTTCCCCTTCCTGGATCGCGAAGAAGATGCCATCTGCTAAGTAAAACACTGAAATTGGCGGAAGAAAATCGAGAAAAGGAGCAAAAATAAAGAAAATAAAAAAAAGCCAATGGCTATGGCGAAGAAGAAAGAAAGAAAGAAAAGAAGGAAAGAGAAGCAGTAGGCATCTCCCCCACTTTCCCGTCCATATAAGGGAGAAAAAGGGAATTTTCCCTTTTCCCCTCCAAAGTTGGAAGCTGCGGCACTTTGGTCCTCAAGTTTCAAAGTTTTCAAAATGGTCCCTGAGCCTAACAGAAGGTTAACAAAGTTAATCTTGTTAACCAAAATTGGCCACCATTCACCGGAGGACAAAGGAAATAACATCCCCAGCGGGTCAAAAAGAAAAATAAAAAAAAGGAAGAAAAAAAAAAGAAAAGTCAAAGAATAAAAGAAAAAAAATCATCAGAAAAAAAGAGAAAAAAGAAAAGGAACAAGACCAAATTCCCCAGCAGGGGTGAACTACGTTTGGTCTGATTCCTTGAATAAGGATACGTAGGCAGCCTATTTCGGTAGGTCCGACCATCAAAAAAAAAAAAGAGAGAGAGAATAAATTCCCCAGCAAGAGTGACAAAATGCCAAGATCAGCCGAATCCGCGGCAGCCACCTGAGCGCAAAAAGGTAAGTCAGGTACAGTATTCCTACCCTGACTTTAGAATAATTTCTTTTTTAAAAAAAAACAAAACTTTGCTTTGTTTTTCAAAATAATAAAAAGAAACTCTTTTTCAAAATGAGTTTTGATTTTAAAAAAAATGAATATTTCAAAAACAAAAAAAAAGAGGAATATTTAAAAAACACAAAAAAGAGAGGAATATTTGAATAAAAAGAAAAAAAAAAACAGAGAGAGCGAGAAAAAAGGAAGGAAAAAGAATGTTTTCCACTTCACAATTTTCGAAAATACTTGAAGAATGATCAATTTGCCGTGCTCGGCGACGGATCTTTATCGGTCGAGTGCAGTTTTCTAGATATTTGAAAGTTTTCGGTTATGTTTGGAAACAAGGCAATGAACCGCCGACATAACTTAGAAAATTCTTCTTAACACGTTTCAACGACAAGGTATTGACCGGTTGAAATGTGGTGGCGTAAAAACATTCAAATCTTCATACCGTATTTGACAACGGTTTCTGACCGAAGAATACGGCTTTTTCGAAAACACAAAAATCTTTTTCCGTTATGTGTTCTCGATCGGGCTTGACTAGAAGAGCATGACATCCTCACTTGGTTGTAGTTTAGGTTTTGGCCTGAACTACGTTTGGTCTGATTTCCTTTAATAGGGAATACGTAGGCAGCCTACATTAGTAGGTCCGACCATCAGAGCATATTAAATTCATATCTGCTTAAAACTGCGATAATTTTTTATAACCGACTAAAAATGTCTAGGTTATAGAGTTTGGATAGCATGTTAACTGTGCATTATAACGGCTACCAATTGCATTCTCCCGTTCTTAAATGAACGAAATTGGAGAGTCTCTTGTTTATCAACGATGTTCGTCTACTCAGTAAGCCTTGGGTTACCCGTAGACTCCATCGTTGAGGGGCTCTGTACACACCCAATTTCGTACCCACGGTATGTGACCGACATAAAATATCAAGAATCGTTAAAACTTAACAAATGTCAAGTTACAGAGTCAAAAATGCAAAAGGAAAAGCAGAAAACCGGGGGGTAAAGTGCAAAAAATTGAAGTTGAAAGCAAGATGGTGCCACACCAAGGCCCCTTGGTGCCGCACCAAGGGTTTCCTTGGCCGCACCATGCCCTCTACTATTGTCTCTCTCAGAAGCCGGATTGTACAAGTCTTGAAGCACAAGGTACAAGCGGCTGATGCATGGGAAAGAAACTCAGAAATTCCAGCCGTGTCCTCATCTCCCACTATAAATAGAGAGCCCGGGCTCCCAATTTCATTCGCTCATTTCCTCCGCGATTTTTAATTGCAGCGAAGCTCTGTTAATATTTCACCGATACTATTAGTACGAGAGGTGCGAGATAGGTGAGTGGAAGCCCATAGAGTCTCCAAACCCCGTCCAAACTCCGCCAAATCAAAAACCCATAGGTTATAAGTGATCCCTAGCCTAGTTGTTAGGTATCCACCTCACTTCCCCGATCCAAAAATCTCAAAGTAAGTCGTTACTCTGCCCGAGTAACGAGCTGAAAAGTCAAAAAACTAAGCCTAGGTTCCGCCCAACCAAAAAGGCCAAAACCTACCCAAATAAGTTGTCACTCTGCCCGAGTTGACAAGCCCAAACCCTCAAAAATAAAGCAGTCATTCTGCCCAAATCAAAACAACAACCACACAACAACAACAAAAGACTCCCTCTCCCTGAAGGACAGAGCGAGCACACCGCCGCTCTAAAAGGTAAAACCTTTAAGAGCGCCTTTTATTTCTATTTATTTATTTTTCTGTCTTTTATTTATTTTTAAAAGTTGTTATTTAAATCCGGCGCAATGTAGCCAATATAAGCCGTTGTGCTGCCCGGATTAGAATAGGAAATATTATGTAAAAGAGCCGTTATAATGGCCAAATATTCTTAAATGTGTCTGTAATTATTGGAAGGAAACGCTGCGAGTCCAGAATAATGTAGCCACGAATGTATTTGTTTAAATTTCCCTGTCATTTTAATACCTTATTTATTTGCGAGATAAATATGACAATAAGCATACTTCACCAAAAACCATTTTCGAGATCGAAGGGCGAGTTGGGTGCCTAGCACCTTCCCAACTCGTAACTTAGCCTCCGAACCCGTTTTCTTTTTCTCTGGTTTATTTTTCTTTTCTTTGGTTTTGCTTTATTTGCCTTAAAATAAATATGGCGACTCTAAAAACTTTCAGATTCAGTGGGGCCTAGCAACATTCCCTCTTTGCACTTTCCCGTTCTCCCCTAAAAAGGGAGATATGGGAATGGAGGGGTGATGCATTCCCATATCCTGGTATCCCTAAACAAGGGATAACTTAATGCGGGAAACCCAAAGCTCCCATAGTAATCTGAATGGGCCATAAGGCTATTTTTAATAAATCCATAGTGGGGGCGTCGCAATATCCTTTTTTGCACTTTTCAGTTTTCCCCTAAAAAAGGGAAAATGGGAATGAAAGGGTAATGCATTCCCATATCCTGGTATCCCCTAAACAAGGGATAACTTGATGCGGGAAACCATCAGTTCCCATTTTGGATACAAAATCCACTCAAAGCAACCGAGACACATTCCAACGTGCTAATATAGACAGCACTCCTCTCGCACTTTTGATTTCGTCTTCCCCTAAACAAGGGAGGGTGGAACGAGAGCAGTGGTGTCCCGCATTCGCACATACGCGCACCACTATCCAAAGGCGCGCGGGGTGTGGGTCGCACCCCGGGAACCTCACAGCTTTTCTTTGGGTAAAACTTATGGAAAAAAGGAAATGGACATGAGATTTCTAGGCTCCCTAGGTAGTCTTTGGCATGTTAAGACTACCGCCATGAAAGAATCCAAGAACTTGAACGAAATGACTCTTCGTTGCCTTGCCAGCCACAGTACAGGAAGCTATTCCAGTTGACGACAAACCTTCTACTTCCTCCAACGAAAATGATTTTCTTTTTGATGAACAATTTGCTATGTTTGTAAAACGTTTTAAGAAATTTGTAAAATCTGGAAGGAAGGACACACACCAGCAGCCTTTTAGGAAGACTACTGAAGGCTCATCTAGCAATGAGCTTGTGTGTTACAATTGTAGGAAACCTGGTCATTTTGTTTCTAAATGTCCAAAGCCAAAATTTGAAGCATACCGAAAACCTCCTTATAAGAAATTTCAAAAACAAATAGGTATGCTAGCTGAGGACATTGAAGAAAAACACGTTGCTACCTGGTTTGAGACTGATTCAGAAAAGGATGAGGAAGATTTTTAGCAAGCCAACATATGCTTAATAGCTCAAGAATCAGGTCCCACCTATCACTCTGAAAATGAAGTCAATATCTCACCTTCTCCCTGTGAAGAGGCTGAGTACAACTGTGATAACTTCAGCAAGGAATAACTGCTCAAGGATAATCAAGATATGCTTGAGGAATTCAACACCTTCAAGGTAGGCTATGTAAAACTCATGAAGAACTATGAAAAGCTAGCTGTTGAGAAATATGTGCTTGCAGTTGAGGTTCAAACTCTCAATAGTTGTCAACAATAGAGTATCAAGCTAAAAGGAGAAAACAAATTCCTATGTGATAAAGTTGAGTGCTTAGTTGAGCACATCAAAAGACTAGACCAGGAGAAAGATGCCTTCCAAAAGACCATTAACTCCTGGAACAGCTCCAAGGAAACCTTTGATGGAATCCTATCTAGCCAAAAGCCAAGTGGACACATATCAGGCTTAGGCTACAATGATGTGCACAACCCTAAAAGCTCTTCTGTCGTAGAAGAAGAAGGTGAATCCTCCAAGACTGCTGTTGATATTTCCTTCTCCAAACAGACCTTTGGTAACAAAGGTAAACGTGGACTTGGCTATACAAGTATCCCATACGTTTACCCCAAGGCTCACAAAGGGAAAGCCAAACTTGCTTCTTCTAATGAGAAGCTTGTTATAGGAGCAATAGAGTAATCTAAGACTGCCGACAATAACTCTGCTAAAACAAAGTCTGATGTTATTAGACAAACGAAATCTCTACTGGTACCTATCAAGTTTGTCAAAGAAAAAGCCAATGCTCTCAAGCTTGTTGATACTAAGGATAAGAGATTCCAGTAGATGCTCCTAAGTCTTCTAACAACAGATTAGCAAGGCTAGGTCTGTTGTTAATAGACCTAAGACCATTTACAAGAAGACTCACAAGCCTACTATCAACAAGCCTGCTGAACCCAAGAGTGCGGTTGGGAAGAAAGAGAGTCACAAACAGTCTACAACAAAAGCAGATCACAGTACTCCATGGAACTTTCACCATTGCCATTCTTGCAACTGTTTAGGCCATCTGGCCCCTAGAATTCCTGCTAAGGTTCACGTCAAAATCTAAGAGACCTAGTTCTATCAAGGTTAGACAGGTATGGGTTCCAAAAGGATGCTAATCATCAGGACCCGAAAGAAATAAAGGAGACCTCTTTTTTTCTTATTTTTAGGTCTTCTTCATGGCTATAGATTCAGAAGATAAAGACATATGGTACCTAGACAGTGGTTGTTCAAGGCACATGACTGGGAACAGAAGTCTGCTCTTAGATATAGCTGAAGCTAAAGGTCCAATGGTGATATTCGGTGATAATGCAAGAGGAAAAACAATTAGGTATGGCTCAATCACTAGAGCGAATATCTCCATCAGCAAAGTCTCTCTAGTGAATGGCTTAAAGCATAAACTTCTAAGCATATCCCAATTTTGCGACAAGGGTCTTATCTGCCAATTCTCCCCCAAGCAATGTCTCATCAAGGATAGTGAATCTCGCTGAACTCTGCTAACCGGCAATAGACAAGGAAACGTCTATGTCGTGGACTTAAACTTACTTGGAAGATCCTCTAGCCTCTGCGTAGTTGCCAATAATGTTCGTGACAACAACTATCTTTGGCACAAGCGTCTCAGTCACCTCAACTTTAAATACCTATCCAAGCTCTCCAAAGATGGGCTTGTCAAAGGTATACCTACGGTGTTTGCTGACCACGACAGAAGTTCAGCTTGTCAATTAGGAAAACTCTCCAAGTCTTCCTTCAAAAACAAGCCTGTTATGTCAACTTCCAGACCTCTTCAACTTATGCACAAGGATCTTTTTGGACCAATCACTACTGTCAGTATCTCTGGAGACAAGTACATACTTGTAGTAGTTGATGACTACTCTCAATTGACATCGATTGAAAGTATGACATCAAAGGATGTGACATATGATCTGGTCACCGCACTGTTCAGAAGACTTCAAACTCAAAAGCTTGAAGACATAAGTGACATCAGATCTGACAACATCACCGAGTTCAAGAACAGCTTTGTTGAAAGATATTGTGATGACCACGGGATCGGCCACAACTTCTCTGCTGTCGGGACTCCTCAACAAAACGGTGTAGCTAAAAGAAAGAAAAGAACGCTCATTGAAGTAGCACGAAATATGCTGGCAGAAGCTAAACTGCCTAAATATTTTTGGGCTGAAGCTATCAACTCTGCTTACTTCACTCAGAATCGATCTCTGGTAAACAAGTTTCACAATAAAAATCCATATGAAATATGGAGAAGAAGAGCCCAAAATATAGGATTTTTTAAAATCTTTGGCTGTAAATGTTTTATTCTTTACAATGGAAAAGAATATAGAGGCAAATTTGATTCAAAATTAGACGAAGGAATTTTTCTGGGCTATTCCAATCATTCAAAAGAATTTTGCATATTTAACAAAACTTCTTTAAAAATTATTGAATCTGTGCATGTTACTTTTGATGAATATGATTTATTAGAGCCACGAGTTGCTCCAAATGCTGCTGATGATTCTGATGATGTTGAGACATGTACAAATCAAGCTTCTACTTCTTCATCTCCATAGAATCCTCCAACAGCAGCATTCCAATTCCTCCGAACCTAGCACCAGCAGACTTCAACCTTGCTGGTGCCTCCCCAAACTCTACTGTTGATCCTGATCCCATCTCTTCTATTCTACCTCAAACTCCATTGCAGATCACTCATTCTTCTTCTTCACCAAAAAATGAAGGTAACGAAGATCAAACATCTTCTAAACCTGATTTTGGTGAAACCTCCTCTCCCCCTACACCAGAATCTTTCAGGGAAGAATCCACCCAAAGTGTTCTTCCTCCTATTGGTGATCTCAACTCAGGAGTTCGTACGAGAAGAAGTGTTCGAGATGAGACCATATTTGCATTCACATTCATATCTAAGATCGATCCAAAGAAGATCGATGAAGCTATTAGTGACCACTACTGGATTGAAGCTATGCAAGAAGAGCTGAACCAGTTTGACAGATACAAATTGTGGAGCTTAGTTCCAAGGCCTACTGGTCATCCAGTTATAGGCACAAAGTGGGTATTCAGAAACAAGAGAGATGAAGATAGGAATGCTACAAGAAACAAAGCTAGGCTAGTTGCTCAAGGATACCGACAGGGAAAAATAATTGATGATGATGAAACGTTTGCTCATGTTGCCAGATTAGAGGCTATCAGACTCTTTCTAGCTTATGCTTCATTCATGAACTTCAAAGTGTATCAGATAGATGTGAAGAGTGCTTTTCTCAATGGTTATCTTCAAAAAACTGTATACGTTGAACAGCCTCCAGGCTTTGTCATCAAAGACAAAGAGGATCAAGTATAGAGACTCAAGAAAGCACTCTACAGTCTTAAACAAGCTCCCAGAGCTTGGTACGAAATTCTTTCCAAGTTCTTAATTGAGCAAGGATTCATGAGAGGAAGAATAGACACAACTCTGTTCATCCTCAAGCACAAAGGCCACTCTCTGCTAGTACAAATCTATGTGGACGATATTATCTTTGCATCTATAAATGAAAGCATGTGCAAAATATTCGAGAAGCTGATGCAAAGCAAGTTCGAGATGAGCATGATGGGAGAGCTCACATTCTTTCTAGGACTTCAGATTCAACAAACATCAGATGGAATCTTCATCAGCCAAACCAAATATGCAAAGGAACTTATCAAGAAATTTGGTCTTGATTCAACTAAGGGATTTGAGACACCAATGTGTACTGATTGCCATCTTGACAAAGATGAGAAGGGAAAGCAAGAGAACATGACCAAGTATCGAGGAATCATAGGTTTACTTCTTTACCTTACTATTAGTAGACCTGATATAATGTTTGTTGTTTGTGTTTGTGCTAGATTTCATGTAGATCCAAGGGAATCACACTTGCTTGCTGCTAAACGTATCATCTGATATGTATTTACAACTAGAAATCTGGGTATCTGGTACTTAAGAAGGAACAACTTTGATCTAGTTGGATACTCAGATGCAGACTAAGTAGCCTGAGTAGAAAAAGCACTAGTAGGACATGTCAATTTTTTGGAAATAGACTTGTCTCATGGTAATGCAAGAAGCAAGGATCTGTTGCAAATTCAACCACAGAGGCAGAATACATTGTTGCCAGTAGCTATTTCTCTCAACTACTATGGATGAAACAACAACTAGTGGACCATAATATCAAGACTGCAAATTGTCCAATCATATATGACAATACTGTTGCAATTTCAATCTCGAAGAATCCAGTGATGCATTCAAAAACAAACCATATTGACATTCATTATCATTTCCTCAATGATCATGTGGAAAAAGGTAACATCAGTTTGGAATATGTTCCAACTAAACATCAATTGGCTGGCATACTCACTAAGCCACTAGATGCTACCAGGTTTGCTTATTTAAGGAGAGGTCTTGGCATGATCGATCCAACAACTTAATTTTTATTTTTAAGTTTAAAGTTGTTTCATAGCAGCAGACTTTAATTGTTACTAACTTTGTTGTGTTGTTAAGCTCAAAAGCGTTAAGTCCAGGTTAGTACTTCAGTTAAAGTTAAAAGGAGATTAAAATGTTTTGAAAACTAAAAGGGCTAAAAGTCACTTTTCACTGATAACTTTCAAAATATCTAAAGTTAATTACTTTATGAGAAACACCTATCAATCATCCAAGCGGCTCTCAATAAAGTGCTATTTTTTCTTTAATAGGACTTTGAACCGCCCCTTTCAAAACGTTCACAATTCTCTCTCTCTCTCTCTTTCTCTCTCTCTCTCTCCTTCTTTACAAAAACCCTCTTTTTCTCAGCAACTACTTCTCTATTTTCTTCCAATCTTCTTCCAGTTTCGATTCAAGCGACAATGTTAAGAAATCCAACCCATCTCTACATCCAAAACCATTCTATGTGTTATTTACTGTTCATTTTCAGTTTTATTCTTGGAATATGCAAAGATGCTTTGGGTAACACTCTATCTTTCGCCATTGATGCATTTTCGAAAAAAACATTGAAACCTTTGGCTATCTCTTTGCTTAAAATGCTTACTTCTTTTAAGATAAATCCATTACTGTTTCTCTATAAAAAAAAGTTCTCAAAAACATTTAAGGGTTTATTTTAAATTTTTTTTTGGAATCTTTAGATTGTTTGTTCTGTTTAGGGATAAAGCCTTAATTTTCTGAACAATTTTTGTAGGTGAAATCAACCGCTCAATCCAGTTCCCTCAAGAACAAAAAGAAGGTTATAGACCGTGAGAAAATCATTGCTCCAGATGAGTCTATCAAACTTCCTGGTTTCCCCCTTTATCCATCTCCCATTGACATCATCTAGGAACTATCGGGCAACATATATCTTCCTGGGATGTGCATTGAGCTGGATTTTGTGTAAGACCCCGATCCTTCGTGTATTTGACTTTCTTGTTTTGCGTATCTTTTAACTATAACCTCGCTTAATTGTCTTGAGGAGAGAACCTTGATTTGTGTAGGTAGGCTATCTAGAAGCCAATACCTTAATTCCATATGTTCCATAGACTTTAACTAGTTAAAGTTACAAGTCCTAAACTGACGCTGTTCGTTACTTAACTCGGTTGAGAGTTTTCTCGCGTAGTTATTTCGTGTGACCTTGGTTGTACTCTTATTCATTCCTTCATTTTTCTTGAGGGTTATTTGAGCCTCATAAGGCCTTAGTACACAATTTTTATGCTTGATTGAGTTGCATTTACCCAACGTATGCTTCGCCTTCGGTCCTAGACCTGTTTGGCTTCATTTTGACTTGAACCATTGTTCCAACTTGACAACTGAACATCCTGGGAGATGTTCGGCCAGACCAACCGGACTCCTTTAGAAGTGTTCGGCCATGCCAACCAAACAAACACATAAAAGTTCAGCCCAGACAACCGAACGGTGCTCCCGACATCAACGTTGTGCTGGTTTGATTTCTGGCGTGAAATTTCTTTTCTACCTTTATTTAACCCTTGCCCCTTCACTCATTTGAGGGTATGTTAGTCCTTACACACCCTTATAACCCCTAACACTCCTCCCCTCTCTTCATTAGTGACCGTCTTCAGCAATGAACGGGAAGGAGAGGGTGCAGGAGATTGAGCGTGAGACTAGTGCGTGTTCCAGCGATTCCTGGAGTTCCGGCCATCCGTTTGACGAGACGAGACCACCATCGCGAAGTCCTCGCTGAGTAGATCATTCTAATTGGGTTTGTTTTCCTATTCCTAGTTGTTTGTGTCTCGATAAAGGTACGTTACCGAAACCCTAGTTTCTCTCTCTAACTCAATGTTGATGCTAGGTTGCTAGGGACTTGTTCTTTGTGAATTGTCATTGTTATACATGTCCAAATGAGATGTTATTGGTGGATATCAAAATATGAAAGTTAGGGTTTGATCCGAAATGTTTATTATTTGGTATATTGGAATAGTTATGGTTTAAGAATGATTGTTGTTGGGATTAGGAACCCGAACAAATTGTGAATCTCGAACTTATGCCTCGACCTAGAATTTGAGACTTGGTAATTTGACCCAAATGGAGTAAATTAATTATAGAAGTTTTTATTTTTGAGCCTTAGGATTAATTCCTATAGTTACTTGTGTTCGTTGAATCTCAACCACGGAACCTTGAGATTTGGTCGGGTGAGACCGAATTGGTATTAAGGTGGTATTGTGGCTTAGGACTCTATTGGAGGTTCTTGTTAATGTTAAGTACTATACTATCACTAGTCTTTGAATTGGTTATGTATGAGTCGCAAGTGCGTGACTCGAATGAAAGACGTTTGAATTGGTTTATTTATGAATTAGAACTATAGATACTTGTCGAACATCGACGAAGTCCCACGACTTGTAAGAATGTAATCTACGCCTCTATGAAACCTAAGGAAATGGGATTGTGGTTGTTAGAATACCGACTCCGTAGAGTCGCCTTGTAAATATTTTAGGGAACCCGAGATAATGAATTTGAGAATCCTTCTATGAGATGATTTGGATTGGGACTATCTTTAGTATTCTACACACGGAGTCTACTCGTATAAGTCACTAGGATAAATAAGTTGTTATCTATGACTCGACGTTATGGTTTGACCTTACAGATTTGTCTTCCCTCTTGTGTTACTTAAGTCTTTGATTTTTACGGACTTTTGGGTTATAGAATAAATTGTTATTCTAGGAAGAGTTTAGTGAATAGCTTCATGATCCTCGACTCACGGAGTAGTCTTGGATTGTACATGATGGACTGATGGTTAAGTTATGACTTAACCTGGTTTCATAATTGAAAATAGAATACTGTGTATATTTGATATTGCGATTAAAAGCATGATTTTTACCTTGTCAAGAACTGTTTCTTCTATGTGATTTAATAATATGACTTAAGAAACATATTGTGTTTCTTGCTTTCATGAATATACTCCTAGTGAATTATTAACATGCATTGCTTTATGGATTCCATTAACTTGTGGAATTACAAACTTGAATTGATCTAAGGCTTGAATTGGCATTTATCGACTTAAGCTTCTCGCTCGTGCATGACTTAGTGATTATGAACTAGGGTTCCTAAATGGAACAAGAACCTAGCTATTTCCTTAACGAGAACATAGAAAAAAGTCTTGGAATACATATAGTGTTCAAACTCTATTTGATTGGAATTATAGAAATGACTCGACGGAGTCGACACTAGTGAGCCAATGAACAATACCGGCTCAATGATCAATTCCTACGTTGTTCGAGATTTGTTTAACTAAACTACTAGTTCTGATATTCTTGATTTGGATTGATGTTCATGCTGGCGACGTAACTAAACTACTAGTTCTGATGTTCCTGATTGATTGTTAATGGTAGAGTATAATATGCCTACTTGAATGGACGAGTTCACTCTTGTCGAGCTCACTCCCTACTTGAATTTTTGATTGAGTAAATATCTACTTGTTGGACGAGTTCTCTCTTGTCGAGCTCGCTCCTTATATGTGATTTCTAGTGGCAAGTAAACACCTACTTAACATACCTTAAGTCCAGCTGGCATACGTGAATCATCTTGTGGGTAAACGACACATCGCCGTCACAAATTATGAGATTTGTGGTAGTGATGGGTCGCAACACCCGAATGCTACACACACCCTTCACTACTGATCACAGTGGAGAAAAGTACCTTGTCGTAACCAAAGGGCGCTTGGAACAATACTATCGTGGTCCATGTATCATGCACGTGCATGTGACAAATTCACTCAAGATAACGCTTGTATTGCTGGAGCTACGAAGCGGCACCAGTTCCATAACATATCCTCCTTATATGTGATTTACATTCTAGCACTTATGTGATAACAAAGTGTTAATTGATACATGAGATCGAAAGTGACCGTGTATATCTTGATTGCGCAGTATTGAAATCTTTTATGTGGTTTATTACTAGCACCTATGTGTTAACAATGTGCTAATTGATACATGAGATCGAAAGTGACCATGTACATCTTGATTTGCGTAGTATTGAAATAATTGGTGTGTATATGTGATGGTATATGATCGATGTATTTTATACGTCGATTTTATATGCTTCTATGACTTAAATTATGCTATTTCACGAGGCTTTTGGCTACTAATATATGTTTTCGGTGAGTATTGTAAGTTTCAGGGTTATTAGTGAAAATATGCCAAACTCCAGGGTTTTAAGTGCAAATTTCAAGAAGAGCCAAATAGTAAAAATGAAGAAGAATCAAGAAATGTCAATTCTGAAGACCTTGCGGACGCAAGGTACATCAGACCTTGCGACCGCAAGGTAGGCAATACGGCGGAAGGCAAGCAGTCCAATGCCAGACACACTGGAGACCTTGCCGACGCAAGGTACTCAACACCTTGCGACCGCAAGGTGGTCAGAATGCGCTATTTTCGGATTTTCACACAGTGGTTCGATTGGATTACAACTCCCGAGTATATATTGAAGTTGGATGCCGAGAGCAACATAGAGAAAATCGGCTGGAAGCAATTTTAGGTAGATTTTAGATTGTATAACATAGTTAGATTTTGTAAATACAAGTATTGAAGATCAAATCATGTATCTGATCATCTCCATGTGATTTTCATTGTCTATGATGAACTAAATCATCCATAATCTAGGAGGTGGGAGGTAACTTGTATCGAATTTATGTTTTGATTCGTATATATGTTCATTCAATGCTTGTTGATTGTGTTGATTATCAATCCCTCTATTATTTTGCTTTGAACAAATGACTGTAATTGCAAATAATAAAGACCTAGAGGTGCGGATAACTGCATGACCAATGTGCATATGTCATATATTATTTTTTATATAAGCAGGGACAGTACCCTGCGGGATTTTATTAAAAATAAAAATGGAAGTACAAACTTGAGGGGGACAACCAGCCTTGCACTTATAACGGGAGGACGGAGGAGCCTGACCTCGAAAAGAAGATACATACCAAAAGCTACATCAACCAAATAAAAATAAGCATACATTAATTTTTCCTAAAAGAAAATAAACCCAAAGCATCGTGTTGCAGCACACGTCGAACCTCTCCTGGAAGCTGAGTTACTGACGAAAATAATTGATCCGTCCTAGAAGCATTAGCCACGTCAGCTAATCTATCTGCCACTGCATTGCCTTCCCGATAAATGTGACCAATCTCATAATTGCCCAAAAGATTAAGGCACCTGTAAGACCCCGAACCTTCGTGTATTTGACTTTCTCGTGTTGCATGCTTTGTTGTTAATGCGTCGAGTGTTTATCTTAACATGATAGCGCCTAAATAAGTCTCATTGGAGTCTTAGTACCTTGCATATAAGATTTACAATGTTCATCTTAGTTGTTGTATGCTTGGTTGAGAGTTTAGAAGCATTGTTGCTTCGTTTGAGCCTTAGGGTTTCTCGGGATTGCCTTCGTTGCTTATATTGTTTGTGTTTTCAACTTGCGAGGAGTTCATTTAAGTTCTAAACCAAGTGTACTAGTATTTCCCATGCTTGCATAATCATTGTTCATAGACTTGTTGCATTTGGAAATAAGAGGACCAACATATTACTTCACAGATTCAGTCCGGTTTTGGGCAAACTTCGGGAAAATTCTGGTACCAATCTACTGAAGAGAATTTTCTAAAGATTTAGTATGTTTTACCTACATATGTTCGGATACTCCATGTAAAAAATGGTATTTTTCCAAGGTGTATAAGTACCTCATTTAGGTCTTGACTTACGGCTGTGCCAGAATTCTGTTTTCAGGAAATAAGCTTCTATACTTGAACTTGTAGTAGCCATATTTTGATGAATATAAGTCCAAATTGAGTAATTTAAAAGGCTAAACTATAGTTTAAAGGGTATAGTTTCATAAAAATCAATAATAACTTCATTTGGAGGTGTGATCTATTTATGGTCGATTTTACAAGATCGACTGTCCAGTAACAACAATCTGGAAATTGGGCAGTTTTCAGCCTTTGGTCATTTCTTGGGTGGTTTTGGCTATTGACCACCAAGCCCCTTGGCCCTTGGACGTCTTGTGGGTGTTAAGCCACCTTTGTTGACTTACTTTCAACCCTTGTGAACCCTTTGATCATTCCTTATCAATGGTCACCCTTCCTTGGCCAATTAGAAGCAAGATAATCACCATCACTTGGATTGGGGGTTTGAGGGGAAGTATATAAACCAAATGTTCACCCTTTCAGCCATTGTTGATCAACAACAAGCTGATATTCAGAGACATAACTCCATTTTCGTCCATGGAGGTCACTCCAACTTGAGACCATTTCCGGAGATCCGGTGGTCCGATCGACGAACCGAGAGACCGCCAAATCGAAGCCCTCGATCTTCTCTACAACAATCCTTGCTCTAATAAACCTTTCCTCCATTAATCTTAGGACTAAGGTACGTTGAGAAATCCCTGAAATTTTCATGTTCAATAAAATGACATGACCCCTTCATTATAGTTGATCTATTGATGATTATGAACATCTTTTGTGAAGAAAAATCCTCCAATTCAACCTTTGAAACATGTGTAGGATTTTATGAATTCTCTATGAAGTTATGATTTTGACATTTTGTAAAGCATGAATGTTGTTTATATTAAGCTTAGGAATAACTCTTGTGAAAGAATTTGTTCAATTCAAGGTTTAACAAAATCACCGAAACTAGGGTTTGAAACTCGGGATTGTGTTTAAGGCTAGTTTAAGATCATGAGCGGCTTAGTTATCGAGTTCTAAATGAAAGGAGAACTTAGAAAGGGCAATGTGATGCATATAGTATCAATGCTCTACTTGGTTGAATTTTAGTAAAACTCACCGGAGTTGAAATTAGGGAGTTATGAACAATACCGACTCCACATTCAATCCCTACGACGTTTATAGTGCTTACGTGACTTTGGGATGGGTTGAAGGGCATGTTTGATATGAGTGATTATAAGACTCAATCGAGTTCTTATGTGGTTTATGTGATTGTGTGAAGCAAATGCACAATTGAGAGCATGTTGTAGAATGATGTATCTACTTGACAGTTTGAATTCGCTCTTGTCGAATTCCTACTTGATTCTTTAATGAGTAAAAACACCTACTTGTTGAATAATGAATTTGAGGACTATTCTATGAGAAGATTTGGATTGGGGCTTTCTTAGTACTCTATACATGGAGTCTACTTGTATAAGTCGCTAGGATGACCATGTTGTTATCTAAGACTCACCGGTATGGTTTGACCTTACGGGTCATTACCGCTCTAGTGTTGCTTAAGCCTTTGACTACCATCGACTTTTGTGTTATTGAATGAGTTACTACTCTAGGAAGAGTTTAGTAAATGGCTTCATGATCCGAGACTAACAGAGTAGTCTTGGATAGTACTTAATGGTGATGGTTAAGTTGTGACTCTGTTGAATTTCATAGGTGAATATGGAATCCGTGTATATTTTATATTATGACTAAATGCATGATTTCCTACCTTGTCAAGAATTGATTCTTCTATGTGTTTCTATGATATGACTTATGAGCATATTGAATGTATTTGCCTTCGTGCGATACGTTCTACGCTTAATGAATTGTGGTGAACTTGGATTCTACTATTAAGTGGAATTATGAATCAAAATTGAACTAAGCTTGATTTCACAATAATCAACTTGGGCTTCCCTTATATAATTGACTTGGGACTTGAACTAAGATTCCTAAATGGAATGAGAACCTTGCTATGCCTCAAACGAGAACATAGAAAAGAGTCTTGGGACACATATAGTGTTCAAACTCTATTTGGTTGGAATTGTAGTAAAGACTCAAGGAGTCGAGTTAAGGAACAATTGAACCTTACGAGGATCGTGGTGAGATCCTATGACAATTATATTCCAGTTGACTAGATTACTAGCTTTTGGGACTTGAATTGAATAGAGTGAACAAACTTGGCACTTATGATTTAGAGACTCAAATGAGTTCCTATTGTGGTTTTGTGATTTATGTAACAATGTGCATAATCGTATGAGTTTAGTAGGTCATTATATCTACTTGAGAATTAGCAAGTAAACATCTACTTGTGCATTGCATATAAGTCCACCGGCATTACTTGAGTTTTCATGATGATGGTGGGACGATGCATTGCCTTCCGAATTATGGGATTCGTGATTGTAATGTATCGCCGTCGGATTCGGGTTTCATTACACACACTCCCTTTGCTAGCTACTGGGGAAGTAGCCCCTTTGTCGTAACCAATTGAGCGCATTGGCTAGTGCTATTTTCCGAGTAGAGAGCTCGAGACCACCCGAGAAGAGCTCGGTACTTTGATACCGAACACGGTATCACCGCACGATATGATTAACGCGGTTGTGATTGCGAGGAGCAATACGGCGAAAGTGATTTGGTATCTTCTCTATCCCTTATGTGGCTTACTATGGGCACTTATGTGATAACAAAGTGTTAGTTGAACATGAGATCTTATTGACCATTATGTTTGTATTGGTGATGATATATGAGAGATTTGATATGTATATATAGAGATATGCATACTTGTATTTGAGATATATATGAAAGACTTGATGTGTATATATATAGATATGCACACTTATGCATGATGATTTTATGGGAGATTTGATATGTATATTTAGAGATATACACATGCGATATAGGTGTATATATATAAACATGCACCCTTATACGTGGTAATAGTGAATAGCTTGATCTATATATATTATGATATGTATACTTGCATATGATGTTTGTGGGAACTACCTTCTAATTCATTTGATTTGTGTGTGAGCAGGGGATTACACCATTCATTTGGGCGGTTTAGTAAGTAAGAAGGAGTGGATCTTGTGGAGTATCGAGCGATCACGATGCCTCTTCCGGGTTTTTACGTCATTTATAAATGACACCATGGTTATGTTTATGTTACATAATTATATGTTGCATATATATTGTGGTAGCGTCTTGGGTCATTATGACTCATCTCGTACTTGTTTTTAGTTGCGATGTGATAAAATTTGAGGTCGAGTAGATCGTGGTATAGCGAGCGCGGTAGTCGATAGATCGAGGTTAGATCGTGTGTTCGTGTTTGTAGCAGCCGACTTTCCCGAGTAGCGACTTGTGGAGTCTTGTTCCTTTTAGCATTGTCATTGATTCCATGTACTTTGCTATTCTTGTGAGATCGACATTTTGTAAAGTTATTTAGACTTTACGTCGGGTAGAACTACTTGGGTATTTGTATTGATTATTTCTTGGTAGGCGTGTTGTGTCGTGCCTTGTGTTGTGGTTTTAGTATTTATTTCGGTTGTCTCGAGCACTTGCGGTAGCTTTGGGGAATTTCTTTATTCTAGTTTTTATGGTTGTTGGTTGACCCCGTATGCTTTAGCCGTTGGGTAAATGTTATATCGGGTTGGTTCTTTGTTGAAACAGGCTGCGGAGTGGTTTGTTTAGCGTCTGCATTGTTGCGACACGCGAGTTTTGTTTTTCCTCCTTTGAGAGATAATGTCTCTCTTGGTTTCATGTCGTTGGTTTCGAGCTTCATAGCTTGGGACTTCTTTCTTATATTGCTTAATTCGATTTTTGAAATACCGTATTTTAGTGCGGTGTTATGTTCATGTTTAGAGCGAGTTTGCTCATTCATTTGACTAGCACTACTTGTTTATCAAGTGCTTGTCCTCTTCTTAAGATAGTTCAGGCTTTGACCTTGGGATTTTGTGTTGGAATCAGGTCGGAATCGTTAAGTCGATTGGTATCGAGCTTATGTTAGCTATAAGCGGGATAGGTTCCATGGCCTAGTTTGGGTTTGGGTTTTTAAATCAGTATTTATCGTCGAGTGTTGTTTATAATGCCTTATTGGCATATTCATTGGTACAAGTACCACGACTTGGAGTACTAAGTTCGTTTGGTCTAGATTGCGTGAGTGAAGGTTTGTGTCTAGAGTATTATATTTCTCCTTTATTGATTACGAGTTGCGATTATACCAAGATTAGGTCTTTGCATTTTAGTAGAAACATCATTGTTTCTTGTTCCATTTTTAGGAATCGAGAGAAGCTAGGCGTGTCGGTCCCAAGGGTGATCGTCGTGTTAATCATTATGGTGAAAGTTCGTTTGTATGTACGTTTCGAGGCGGAGTGGTTAAGCCTCCGTGGTACGTAATAGTATTTCATAGATTACTATATAGGTGTATATAGTTATGGTAGTATTTAATCACCGGTTCTTGTATTACTTGTGTTGGGAATTTGAGAACCCTTTCTAGATGGTTGTGTTTTGGTATTTGGGGGGACTACCTTGATCAAGGTGAAATTTCCTCATGATATGTTGGAACTTGGTGATTGGCCAGTAGGTGATCACGTGATGATTGGTCGGATCGGTTGTCGACCCGTATACGGTTTAACTTATAAGGATTGGTTATATACTAGTTAGTAAGAATATGCTACCTAGTGACTTGTGAAGTGTTGTATTGTTTTGTTATTGGTCTAAAACATTGATAGAGTATTAGCCTTGAATAATGTGTTTTATCTACCATTGATAGGTAGTTAATAGTATGAATATTCCATACTTGGTATACATACATAGTAAATTAATATGTGATGTTACATGATGTTGATGCCATGCCTATATGTGCTTATGATTGCTATTGCTGAGACCGTTCTAAAGGATGTTGATATGTGATTCACGAACACACATCTGCGACGAAAGCTTTGAAGTCAAAGCTTTTGAGTCACTTGGGGGCCCACGACTTGATTATCAAGAGGTCTTCGTTGAGAACTAGAATGGTATAATATGAGATAGGAATTGACTGAACCCGCTACCAAACATAATGTAATTGAAAATGTGTAACACCCCGTATTCTTGCATGTGCATTGTATGCTTGTCTTCATGTTTTCTTGTTGATTGTGAGCATGTTTACTTAGTTTATAAATGATTTAGAAACATTCATAAGTCCTTCATGAAGCTCTTAACATGTTTAGAATCATGTACGCTTGTTTGTTGAATCGCCGGTTCGATTGCGTTGTTTTGGCCTTAGCGATTTTCCCCTCGTTGCTCGTATTGCTTCTATTTTGACGTGCGAAGTGTTCGTTGAGTTCTTGGCTTTGTATTCAGGTCATAACCATGTTGAAACAAGCCTTTTTCATGTCCAAGTTATCCTAGTTTGATTGGTGTTTGATTGGAGTTTGATTCGTTAACCATTTGTCGCATGATTCGAGCCTTGTTCTACCTTGTTCCGGTTGTTGTTCGGGTGTGTTTCCGACTTGTTTTGAGTTGGGTTAGACCTTAGAATGGTTGCCTATTAGTTGGGACCATTTAGGACATGTTTAGACCAAGTTTGGAGGTCATAAAGAAGGTCCAGAAGCCCAGGCGCCCGCCTGGCATCTTGTGAGGCGCCCGCCTCAAGTTCTGGGAGCAATTACAAAATCAGGAGATGGCTCAGCAGTTGAGGCGCCCGCCTGGAGGATGTTGAGGCGCCCGCCTCAACATCAAATACACACTTACGGGATTTTTTTCCTGTTTTGATGCTGAACGACTTATACACCTAAACCCCCTATCTAAACCTTTCCTAAACCTCCCTAACCCTCCTCACTTATGTCCTAATATATCTAAAAAGCTTTAAGGATGGATTAAGAGAGCTCTAATGATCATTAAGCCACAAAATCAGATTTGTAAAGAGACCACAAGGTCTTGACACTTGTCCCACTCAACATTTGACCTCTTATAAGCCACAAATCAGCCATTAGCCTCCTCATTTGCTGAAAGCTTTTCCAAAAACGTGAGAGAGAGTTCTTGAGAGTTCTTCCATGGCTTCTTGAAGATTTCCTCTTGGTCTTCCCTCATCCATTCTCCATTTGCTCAAGCCACCTTCATCAAAAGTGTATAGCTCGAAGAGAAGATCATTTTCAACCGATTAGTTTCCTTCTTTGCTTTCTTTGGTGTAGTATTCAAGTAAGTTACTCTTCTTCTTCTTCTATTTAGTTCTCATTGACCCTAAGGAAACAAAGCCTATGGTGATTGAGGTCAATGAGGACACATAATTGCTTCCTATGCCTTCTACTTGTATTTTGAAAGTGTGACCTTGCTAGGAGCATGTATAGGATGATTTCTTGCCTATGGAAGTTTATAAAACTCTTTCATCTTGTCTATTTAAGGTTTTGATCATATGAGAAACATGTATTATATATGTTGCTTGAATAAGTGCAATATGTGAATGCCCTAATTTGAGCCTACATTGTATGTTGTTAAGTTATTATGTGTTCTATCCTCAAACTTGAACTCTATGATGTATATGAATCACATTGCAATGCCTTGGTGAATTTACAACCTTGTTGAACTTAGAAATGACCTAGGTTGGGTTATGAAGCACATAGCTTCAATTTCCCCAAAATTGGGAATTTAGAGAAAAGACTCAACGGAGTCGACTCTAGGGAAGATTTGAACATGATGAACTCTAATTTCAATCCCTACGAAGTTTGGACACCGTTTGATTTGGTTTACTCAAATATGAGCTTGGTTTAGTTGTTTACAACAAGTTGTTATGAAAGATTGGTTTTGAGCAATTAATTGCCTTGACATGTTTTATGGTAGAGATTAATACCCTACTTGGTTGGTCGAGTTCGCTCTTGTCGAATTCGATCCTTAATTGGTTTAAGTCAAGTAAATATCTACTTGTGCATCACATTGAGTCCAGCTGGCATTATTTGGTTTGTTTATTAAGCCAGGGTGGGACGATGCATCGCCTTCACGAATTATGGGATTCGTGCTCGCTATGGATCGCCGCACCTGGGACCTCACACACACCTCCATTGTTGGCCGCAATGGGGAAGTAGCCCCTTTGCCGTAACAATACGTGCCGCATTGGCTTGCTATCTAGATCGAGTAGGTTCTCGATAAAAGTCGATGTAATCACCGAGCATCGATTTGGCACGATCCAGTATAATAAAGTTTATTGCAGGAGCTACGAAGCGGCCGTGACTATATCATATCCTACTTGTATGATTTATTTTACGCACTTACGTGAATAATGTGCTAAGTGCTATATGATGATCATGTACCCTAATTGAGATCAATGCTATGCTATGACATGAACATGCATATTTGGTAACTTACTAAGTCTTTCGACTTACCCTATTTGTTTGCTTTGTTTTCCTTAGATCCGAGCCGAGGAGACGGTCCACGTTAGACTCGTTTTTTCACGCTTGGTCGTTTGTGAGCTCAAGGTTGCTCTTTTGGGACTTTTGATAGTTAGTCTTTTATCTTTGGCAAGGACGTTGGGAAGCAAGTCATATAGACTTGACTTGGGGTTTTTGTTGTTATAGCAACTTAATGATTTGACACTTGTAATCTTTTGTATGCCGACTTATATGTCGAGCCTGTTTATATGTTATTGGTTCGCTACAGTTTCTTCCGCTAAACCTCTTTTAATTATTATTGTTGTTGTTGTCTCCGGCATGTTGTGGCCGTTGAGGTTTTTTTAAGCATGTGTTAAAATTGTAGGAGTAGTTGTTGGGTTCCTACTTGTAACTTGTTTATTTTAAGTTATTTTTCCGCCGATAGTGTATTTTTCCGCCTAGAGTTGTTATTCGTATGCGATGTTGCGCCACATGAATTTTATAATCCTACTTGTGCATGCTTGTGTATCTTGTTTGTTTGGACGGCACGACTCGGGATCTCGCATTGGGGTCCGGGTCGGGCCGTTACAAAATGGTATCTTGTTTTGCTTGTGCAAATATGTGCAACTTGTATATGGAGATCATGTTATGAATGAAATGAACTTGTGACTTGATCGAATAAGTTACACTGTGTTGAATGTCTTCCTTGTTGGGTGAATATATGGTCTATAATGATGATTGACTACTTGATTATAGTGCAAGGGCGTTAGACCCTAGAGATTTGCGTGGTGACCAGAAAATTCTTGGTTGGGAAGTTAGTTAGTTCGGTGCAATTATTGCACATGCATGAATTACTTGATTAGTTGATAGAGAGGCATTTAAACCTTGATATCCACGTTTGTTGGAACTTTGTAAGCTTTGCTAATGTCTTCGAACTCCGTCAAGAGTCAAGATGACTTGATTTTGGAATTTATTGGAGTTGAGATTTGAGTATTTCTCCCCCTCGTGTTTTGAGGCATACCTAGACGGTCACCTTGACTTCATAAGCAGGCCAGAGTATTGAACTTTTGGTTGTTGTCGAGTTTTGAATTCGAGGACGAATTCTTTTAAGGTGGTGAGGATGTAAGACCCCGAACCTTCGTGTATTTGACTTTCTCGTGTTGCATGCTTTGTTGTTAATGCGTCGAGTGTTTATCTTAACATGATAGCGCCTAAATAAGTCTCATTAGAGTCTTAGTACCTTGCATATAAGATTTACAATGTTCATCTTAGTTGTTGTATGCTTGGTTGAGAGTTTAGAAGCATTGTTGCTTCGTTTGAGCCTTAGGGTTTCTCGGGATTGCCTTCGTTGCTTATATTGTTTGTGTTTTCAACTTGCGAGGAGTTCATTTAAGTTCTAAACCAAGTGTACTAGTATTTCCCATGCTTGCATAATCATTGTTCATAGACTTGTTGCATTTGGAAATAAGATGACCAACATATTACTTCACAGATTCAGTCCGGTTTTGGGCAAACTTCGGGAAATTTCTGGTACCAATCTACTGAAGAGAATTTTCTAAAGATTTAGTATGTTTTACCTACATATGTTAGGATACTCCCTGTAAAAAATGGTATTTTTCCAAGGTGTATAAGTACCTCATTTAGGTCTTGACTTACGGCTGTGCCAGAATTCTGTTTTCAGGAAATAAGCTTCTGTACTTGAACTTGTAGTAGCCATATTTTGATGAATATTAGTCCAAATTGAGTAATTTACAAGGCTAAACTATAGTTTAAAGAGTCTAGGTTCATAAAAATCAATAATAACCTCATTTGTAGGTGTGATCTATTTATGGTCGATTTTACAAGATCGACTGTCCAGTAACAATAATCTGGAAATTGGGCAGTTTTCAGCCTTTGGTCATTTCTTGGGTGGTTTTGGCTATTGACCACCAAGCCCCTTGGCCCTTGGACGTCTTGTGGGTGTCAAGCCACCTCTGTTGACTTACTTACAACCCTTGTGAACCCTTTGATCATTCCTTATCAATGGTCACCCTTCCTTGACCAATTAGAAGCAAGATAATCACCATCACTTGGATTGGGGGTTTGAGGGGAAGTATATAAACCAAATGTTCAGTCTTTCAGCCATTGTTGATCAACAACAAGCTGATATTCAGAGACATAACTCCATTTTCGTCCATGGAGGTCACTCCAACTTGAGAGACCATTTCCGGGAGATCCGGTGGTCCGATCGACGAACCGAGACCGCCAAATCGAAGCCCAACAATCCTTGCTCTAATAAACCTTTCCTCCATTAATCTTAGGACTAAGGTACGTTGAGAAATCCCTGAAATTTTCATGTTCAATAAAATGACATGACCCCTTCATTATAGTTGCTCTATTGATGATTATGAACATCTTTTGTGAAGACAAATCCTCCAATTCAACCTTTGAAACATGTGTAGGATTTTATGAATTCTCTATGAAGTTATGATTTTGACATTTTTTAAAGCATGAATGTTGTTTGTATTAAGCTTGGGAATAACTATTGTGAAAGAATTTGGTTCAATTCAAGGTTTAGCAAAATCACCGAAACTAGGGTTTGAAACTCGGGATTGTGTTTAAGGCTAGTTTAAGATCATGAACGGCCTAGTTATCGAGTTCTAAATGAACGGAGAACTTAGAAAAGGGCAATGTGATACATATAGTATCAATGCTCTACTTGGTTGAATTTTAGTAAAACTCACCGGAGTTGAAATTAGGGAGTTATGAACAATACCGACTCCACATTCAATCCCTACGACGTTTATAGTGCTTACGTGACTTTGGGATGGGTTGAAGGGCATGTTTGATATGAGTGATTATAAGACTCAATCGAGTTCTTATGTGGTTTATGTGATTGTGTGAAGCAAATGCACAATTGAGAGCATGTTGTAGAATGATGTATCTACTTGACAGTTTGAATTCGCTCTTGTCGAATTCCTACTTGATTCTTTAATGAGTAAAAACACCTACTTGTTGAATAATGAATTTGAGGACTATTCTATGAGAAGATTTGGATTGGGGCTTTCTTAGTACTCTATACATGGAGTCTACTTGTATAAGTCGCTAGGATGACCATGTTGTTATCTAAGACTCACCGGTATGGTTTGACCTTACGGGTTATTACCGCCTAGTGTTGCTTAAGTCTTTGACTACCATCGACTTTTGTGTTATTGAATGAGTTACTACTCTAGGAAGAGTTTAGTAAATGGCTTCATGATCCGAGACTAACAGAGTAGTCTTGGATAGTACTTAATAGACTGATGGTTAAGTTGTGACTTTGTTGAATTTCATAGGTGAATATGGAATACTGTGTATATTTTATATTATGACTAAATGCATGATTTCCTACCTTGCCAAGAATTGATTCTTCTATGTGTTTCTATGATATGACTTATGAGCATATTGAATGTATTTGCCTTCGTGCGATCCGTTCTACGCTTAATGAATTGTGGTGAACTTGGATTCTACTATTAAGTGGAATTATGAATCAAAATTGAACTAAGCTTGATTTCACAATAATCAACTTGGGCTTCCCTTATATAATTGACTTGGGACTTGAACTAAGATTCCTAAATGGAATGAGAACCTTGCTATGCCTCAAACGAGAACATAGAAAAGAGTCTTGGGACACATATAGTGTTCAAACTCTATTTGGTTGAATTGTAGTAAAGACTCAAGAGTCGAGTTAAGGAACAATTGAACCTTACGAGGATCGTGGTGAGATCCTATGACAATTATATTCCAGTTGACTAAATTACTAGCTTTTGGGACTTGAATTGAATAGAGTGAACAAACTTGGCACTTATGATTTAGAGACTCAAATGAGTTCCTATTGTGGTTTTGTGATTTATGTAACAATGTGCATAATCGTATGAGTTTAGTAGGTCATTATATCTACTTGAGAATTAGCAAGTAAACATCTACTTGTGCATTGCATATAAGTCCAGCTGGCATTACTTGAGTTTTCATGATGATGGTGGGACGATGCATTGCCTTCACGAATTATGGGATTCGTGATTGTAATGTATCGCCGCATTCGGGTTTCATTCGGTTTCACACACACCTCCACCGCTAGCTACAATGGGGGAAGTAGCCCCTTTGTCGTAACCAATTGAGCGCATTGGCTAGTGCTATTTTCCCGAGTAGAGAGCTCGGACCGAGAAGAGCTCGGTACTTTGATACCTGAACACGGGTATCACTCGCACGATATGATTAACAGTTGTGATTGCAGGAGCAATACGACGAAAGTGATTTGGTATCTTCTCTATCCCTTATGTGGCTTACTATGGGCACTTATGTGACAACAAAGTGTTAGTTGAACATGAGATCTTATTGACCATGTTTGTATTGGCCGATGATAAATGAGAGATTTGATATGTATAAATAGAGATATGCATACTTGTATTTGAGATATATATGAAAGACATGATGTGTATACATATAGATATGCACACTTATGCATGATGATTTTATGGGAGATTTGATATGTATATTTAGAGATATACATACTGATATAGGTGTATATATATAAACATGCACCCTTTATACGTGGTAATAGTGGGAATAGCTTGATCTGTATATATTATGATATGTATACTTGCATATGATGTTTAGTGGGAACTACCTTCTAATTCATTTGATTTGTGTGTGAACAGGGGATTACACCCTGATTCATGTGGACGGTTTAGTAAGTAAGAAGGAGTGGATCTTGTGGAGTATCGAAATGATACGATGCCTCTTCACGGGTTTTTCTGTCATTTATAAATGACACCATGGTTATGCTTATGTTACATAATTATATGTTGCATATATATTGTGGTAGCGTACTGGGTCATTATGACTCATCTTGTACTTGTTTTTAGTTGCAGAATCGGCGATAATGCACCGAGGTCGAGTAGATCGTGATCGTAGCGAGGGTGCAAATGGTCGATAGATCGAGGTTAGATCGTGTGTTCGTGTTTGTAGCGACTTTCCCGAGTAGCAGCTTGTGGAGTCTTGTTCCTTTTTAGCATGGTCATTGGTTCCATGTACTTTACTATTCTTGTGAGATCGACATTTTGTAAAGTTATTTAGACTTTACAGTCGGGTAGAATATTTGGGTATTTCTATTGATTATTTCTTGGGCCGACGTACTGTGTCGTGCCTTGGTTGTGGTTTTAGTATTTATTTCAGTTGTCTCCCGAGCACGCAGTAGCTTTGGGGTAATTTCTTTATTCTAGTTTTTATGGTTGTTGGTTGACCCCGGTATGCTTTAGCCGTTGGATAAATGTTATATCAGGATGGTTCTTTGTTGAAACGCTGGCCTGGAGTGCCGATGGTTTGTTTAGCGTCGCATTGTTAAGCGACGCGAAGTTTTGTTTTTCCTCCTTTGAGAGATAATGTCTCTCTTGGTTTCATTGTCGTTGGTTTCGAGCTTCATAGCTTGGGACTTCTTTCATGTATTGCTTCCGCTAATTCGATTTTTGAAATACCGTATTTTAGTGCGGTGTTATGTTCATGTTTAGAGCGAGTTTGCTCGACTGTTTGACTAGCACTACAGTTTATCAAGTGCTTGTCCTCTTCTTAAGATAGTTCCAGCGGCACGACCTTGGGATTTCGTGTTGGAATCCGGGTCGGGTCGTTACAGCACCGACGGAGATCATAAGTGAAGAGCCATGGACAACCTGTCCTATCCTTAATAGCTGAAGCAACAACCAAAGAATCCACTTCCACGTCACCTTCTCATAATTCCTGTCGCGACATAAAGTTAAACCATCACAAAGAGCCCGAAATTCCGCATAAGTATTTGTTCCTTGCCCATAAAAATGGGAAAAACTACAAAGGAAGAAACCATTAGAACCTCTAATTACTCCTCCTCCAAAGAGCTACACCTCTCTAGATGACCCATCTGTGTTGAGTTTAACATAATTTGGTGCCGGGGGCTGCCAACGAATCCAAGAACCTCTTAAAGTGTTGATCCTTTTAACTGTCAAATCCAAGTACCGCAAACAAAAAATACCCCTAGCTGTGTCATTGGACTTAGGAGAGAACTGAAACAAAATTTCCTTCAAACCACTCATAACCTGGTTGTAGATCACCTCATTGGACATGGGAATATTTTCAAAAGTAGCTAAGCATCTAGCTTTCCAAATAGCCCAACAACCATGGAGGAGGATACCTACCTAAACTGCTCCCAGCTGAGATCGAACAGAAACATTGGCCAGCCAAACTTCAAACAGGTGAGCAATAGAAACATAACTAACAATTTTATTGAAAGGAAGAGCCAACCTACACCAAAGTTTTCGAGCCACTTCAGAATGCAAGAACAGATGCTCGATGGATTCTCTCTCTGGATTATTAATGCAGCAAACACACCGAGAAACCAAAGGAATACTTTTGGAATGGAGCCGTAAATCAACAGGAAGGGCTGCAAAAATCATCTTCCACCCGAAAGCACTGATTTTAGTTGGAAGCCATGGCTGCCATATTTTTTTTGCCCAGAATAATGGAGGGGATCTCGCGCGGCAATGATTCCAGTACGTTTTAGAGTCGAAATTCCCTGAAGGAGTCAAACAGAAGATCAATTTATCCAAACAATTGTCTTGAAGATATGTATTCTTGATACTTTCATGATGCCGATCAGGAATAAGAGGGAGCAGATCCGGCGGTGGCGAGCATCTCTAACCGAAAGTCTAATATCAATAGGAGCTGGTCCTTCCAACCTTGAACCAACCCAATTATCATTCCAAAAAGAGACATTACCATCACCGATAACCCACCTACAGAGAGTCTTCAGATTTTCCATATGAGTTTGTACAGCACGCCAAACATGTGAAGCTGCAGTTGGAACCAAATACTCACCGTTTTGATTGTATTTCATATTGATAAACTGAGCCCAAAGACCGTTGCCTTGAAGAATACTCCAAGCTAATTTGGCATGAAGCGTGTCACAAACCTGATTCAAAGAACGAACACCACCCCCTTGACAATGATTTTAGCCCACGACACCCAATGAATTCTGTGATTATCAATACGACGAAGAACTCCCAAAGGAACTTTAATGACAGCCAAAGCATAAACAGGAATGCTACTAAGGACGGATTTAATCAAAATAATTTTACCACCGAAGGATAAAAGATGAGACTTCCATCCATCTATCCGGCTCCGAATCCTTGCTTCCAAAGCTTCAAAGTAATGTCTACGAACGCGACCCCGAAATAACGGAAGGCCCAAATATGTCATTGGAAAAGCACGATGAACACAACCAGACCATCTAGCAATTCGTTGAATCTTAGTTCGAGAACATTGAGAGGAAGTGTAGAAGCCACTTTTATCTAAATTAATATACTGACCAGAGGAGTTTTCGTACTGAGATAAGATCTTCCTCAACGATAAAATAGTATTCTTACCCGCATTACTAAAAATGATCATATCATCTGCATACAGAAGATGAGAGATAATCATATTCCCCCGCCCATGGTTATAAGGCACCAGATTTCCCCGCTCATATCCCCTTCTAATGGCAGACGATAAAATTTCCTGAGCTATGATGAATAACAGAGGAGATATAGGATCCCCTTGACGAAGCCCCCTGGTGGATTTGAAGAAGCCATAATTGGAGCCATTAATCCGTACCGAATACCAGATATTGTTAATCGATTTTCAAAGGCCGCAAACACGATTATCAAAACCAAAGAATTTAAGAGCCTTTAAAAGAAAAGGCCATTCCATACGATCATACGCCGACATATCAACTTAAAAGCCACATTACCACCAAACGCTTTGCAATTAATTCTGCTAATTAATTCGTGCGCCAGAGCAATATTCTCGTGAATTGCCCTACCTTTAACAAAACCAGCCTGCTCCATGGAAATGAGCTTAGGGAGAATACCAACCAACCTGTTAGCCATAATCTTTGAAATAATCTTACACGTAAAATTGCAAAGACTAATAGGACGGAGATCCCCAAAATTGCTGGGATTAGCAATTTTAGGGATGAGCACCATAACTGTAGAAGAAATACCCCGATAGAGAACCGTACCACGGAAGAAATCCTGAACTGCTGCCACAACATCGTCCTGAATAATATCCCAACATGCCAAAAAGAAATGCCCAGTGAAACCATCAGGGCCTGGAGCACTATCCGCATTTAAACCCTTCACCGCGTCCCATATTTCTGAAGCAGGAGGAATCATAGCCATATTATGGTTATCATAGTCACTCACCTTATTGTGATCCACTGAAAATAACTCCTCTTCCATAGTAGGATTAGAAGTAGTGAGCAATTTTGAAAAATAATCCACAGCCAAGTTACCCAAACTAGGACCATCCGTGCACCAAGATCCGTCTTGCAGTTTAATTTTAACCATATTCCTTTGAGCCCTATCCCGAATAGAAGCATGGAAAAAAGTTGTATTACGATCTCCATCACAAAGCCATTTGTTGCGAGATTTTTGTTGCAGCAGCTCATCCTCCCACTTTAGAAACTGATCCAGCTCTTGATGAGTCTTAGCTAAAGAGCTAGCCACAGCATCATCCCAACCCAATTGCAACTGAAAATCCAGCCGAGTAATATTATCTTGAAACGTTGCAATCTTTTTATGAACATTCCCAAACACTGTCCAATTCCACTCTTTAAGAGATCGGCGTAGCAACATTAATTTTCGATGCAATATCTCCATGGAATTTCCGTCACAATTGCGAGACCAAGCAGCAGCAACAAAGTTCTGAAAATCCTGATGTTCAGTCCACATACGCTGGAACCTAAAACAGGCTTTAGGTTTTGGAGTTATATGAAATTCTATAAGAAGAGGCGAGTGATCGATTTTACCCTACTCGTGAGTGGCGCACATAGCGGGGAAAAGAATTTTGAACAAACCATTTGCTAAAACCCTATCAAGCCTCTCCCATATTCTGCCCTTTCCATGATGACCATTGCACCAAGTATAAATTGAGCCTTCAAAGCCTACATCCGTCATACCAGCCTGTATCATGAAAGAGTTAAAATCATCCATACTGCCAAAGTCATAGCCATTGCCCCCGAGTTTTTCTGAAGATGAAGAGATGGTGTTAAAGTCCCTCAATGAACCAAGCTTCGTTAATTCGGCCGGCTATATCTTGCAAATCATACCACAATAATTGGCGCTCCCTCTCGTGCACTTGGCATAAACAATTGTGATTAAAGATGTCAAATTATCGGGCCGTAACTCTTCATTGTAACAAGCGAGAGGATGCACTATGAAAATCAACCTTCACATTTTTGTTCCAGACCAACCAAATATGATTATTAATAGGTTCATAATGCATACTATTTTTTAAATGAAGATTTTTAGCCACCTTGGTGAGACGAATTCCTTCTATTTTAGGCTCCAAAAGAGCGACCAAAAACGGTTTATGTTGAGAAATCAATTTATGCAGATAAGAAATCGTTTTCTTGTTGCCCACGCCACGTACATTCCATATAATGATCGACATAAAACACAATTAATTAGAAGTAACCTGGGCCTTAGCTTTCGCCCTAGTTTGATGTCTGTTGGAAGGAGCCACCTTAAAATCTTTTTTCTTTTTGCTTCTAACTCTGATTTTATCCTTGCATTCCTTTTGAAAAGCTTTAACAGAATCCGGCCAGTGGGGAAAATCACGTAAATCATCAAAGGAGGCTGATCGGGTATATTTGAAAGGGATTTTCGGAACATCATAATCCACAGATTTTGGAGAATCCAGAACCCTTACATTCCCCAACTTATCATCTTCAGACATAGTATTAATTTTAGTAGGCACTTCCACCTTCTTGGGTGTAACATCTTTCTCAATATTGTTAACCAAACTGGGCTCAGTTGCCTCCTTCAAAGGCTGACTATCCTAAATTGAAGAGACATCCCTTACCTCCTCCGTTAGATCAACAAGAGTAGCAAAGGTATTGGTAAGCTTAACTCCATTCTGTACACCCGTATTCATAGAGTTCAAGGCCGATTCAACCTGTTTTTTATTGCCTTCAGCTGCTGAACTACCAACCTTCACACCTTCTGTAGGCTGTTTGACATTAAGAGAAGGATCTCGAATAGGATTTTTCAATATCTTAACTGGCTCCCATCTCATTGTAGGTGGCCGAATAACTTCAACTTGTGGAGGATCCACTACTTCTTTACCCTTAAAAGTCGACTTAGCCTGATTCAACATATTGGCAGAATTGTGTCCTCGGTCTCCCTGAGATTCGTTCGTAAATTTTGTAGCCCCATCATCATTCACCACATGTTCATGATTTTTCTTTAGACCTTTCCGACAACGATCTTTTGTATGTCCCAACAAACCACAGCCCACACAGTATAATATATTGCCTTCAAATTCCAAAGGCTGCCAAAAACCATGCTCCTTACTTGTACCAATCCAAAGTCTCGTTGGCAAAGTTTTAGATACATCAACTTCTATGCAAATTCTAGCAAAAGTTGGGCGAGAGAGAGCCAAAGTTTTCTCATCAGTCCGCAAGAATTGACCTAGAGAATTACCAATACATTGTAGAAAGGAAGGGTTGAAATATGTCAATGGAAGCTGATGCAAACGAACCCACACAGCCACTGTCGTACTATCTCTACGGAAAGCAAAATCTGGAGACCATCTGAATGAACGAAACATGCTCGATTGAATCATATGAGATTCTTTGGAAAAGGCAATAATCATATCTTCAGCCGAAGAAAACGGACCATTACATGTCGAGGGTCTAACAAGCCTACAACAAAGGGCTCTTTAAGCTTCCAAGAACGTGCTATCTCTTCTTGAATAGCATAAACCAAAGGCCTCCCAGCCGAGAATTTTAACACGATAGTATTTGTAAATTTTTTATCAGCAGCCTCTATCTCTATCGGTGAGAAAAGACAACCAGGTTCACCGTTCACATTCGTTTGTTGTCTTGGCGCCAAGGGTATTGCATGAAGAACCGGGTTAGAGTTCCCCACAAATCCCTTAGGTTGAGAGACTATGTTAGCGTATGATTTGGGAAAGGGATTGGGTGTAGATACCGGAGGTGGTTGATGAGTAGAACTTGAAGGATCAGCCGGCGCCGGCGTAGCAGCCGCCTCTCCATCCGACGGCATAGGGAGAAACCCTAATTAGGGTTGGGGCGTGAAACCTAGCGAGAGAGAATTTTTAGAGAGAGAATTTTTTTAAAATAGTTGAAGATAACTCTATTGACAATCGCATATGTCGTACACTGGCTCACCATCACAATAAATTGGACCTATCGATGCACGAGAGTGATAAGTTAGGACCAGGTTCATACATGATCTAGGTGACAGATAGATCATAAATCTAGGTGACAGCTAGATTAAAGTTCTTGTGCTTAGGATATAGAATGGATGAATTTTGCGAGGATGGAGGCTGAACCAATTGTTCAACAGACTATATCTATCTTTAGTGAACGAACCCAAGACATTGAATGATAATTATTATGAATTGAACATAAAGGAGATACAAGTGAAACCCAGAATCCTAGATTGCCACCCACCATAAGATCTTCATATCTGTAATGACTGCTAATTAGTTAAACATCTAAATATAAATAGTAGTTTAGAAGAGAAATAATTATAAAAATCCACTTTAGATTAATAATTCGTTATCAATAAGTTGCACTGTTCGTGATCACTTGTTTCTGTGGGTTCGACCCTTGCTTCCAATACTATTCTATAATAGTCTTGTCCACTTGCAAGGAAAAAGATTAATTAAAACATCGATCAGTATACATACTTATACTTGTTAGTTCAATGGAAGAAAACGGGATTTGTATATATAATGTTATGCATGCTTCTACCTAATCATTCTATGGTAGACTTGGGATGTTTATGTTTAGACATACGTCCATCTTTATACGATGATTATTGTGACTTGCCTCCTGACTTGCTTGATTGTTTGTGGACAGGGAATTCACCCTGGTTAATCTTGGTAGTCCGGTAAAGGAACCGTTTCTGTTCAGTACAGCTCGATTTATTGGATCTTCGTCGTTGTAGCATGATTTCATTTTCACTTATGGAAATATTTCATTTTCGTTATATTGTTTAGTAGTAGCGTACTGGGTCTTTATGACTCATCCCGTACATTATTTTCTAGTTACAGTTTTGGTAATCGTGTTGAGGCTGAGTGGATCATGACTGTAGCAGTGCACAGTTGATCGATAGATCAAGATTTGAGATTTGCATGGTTCGTGTCTGTAGCAGCCGACTTTCCCGAGTAGCAGCTTGTGGAGTCTTGTTCTTTTTTATCATCGTCATTATATGATGTACATTACTATTCTTGTGAGATCGACATTTTGTAAAGTTGTTTAGACTTTACAGTCAGGTAGAATACTTGGATATTTGTATTAGTTCGTTCTTGGGCCGACGTGTTGTGTCGTGCCTTGTTCGTGGTTTCCATATTTATTTCAGTTGTCTCCCGGGCACGCAGTAGCTTTGGGACTTTTCTTTATTCTAGTTGTTATTACTGTTGGTTAACCCCGGTATACTTTAGTCGTGGGTAATTGTTATATCAGATAAATTCTATGTTTAAACACCGGCCTAAAGTGCCAATGGTTTGTTCAGCGCCTGCAATGTTGCGGCACGCGAGTTTTGTTTTTTCCTTCGGGAGATTAATGTCTCTCTTGGACTCTTTGACTTTGGTTTCGAGAATAATAGCTTGGGACTTCTTTTCCCTATCGCTTCCGCATATCTGATTTTCTTTTGTAAACCCGTATTTTAGTATGGCTTAACTACCTTTAGTTGAGCTTGTTAACTAAACTGTTCGACTCGCACTACCATCTTGCAAGTGCTTGTCCTCTTCTTGCCTTGTCCTAGCGACACGACCTTCGGATTCCATTCCAGAATCCGGGTCGGGTCGTCACATTTTGTTTGCACTTACGCCACCGGGGCAAAGATGTGTGCTGATATGGACGTCTCAGGGATTCTCCCCCTTTTTCTGCTCAATGACACTGCTTACAGCAATATGCTTGCTGAGGAATTCTACCAGAGAATGGAGATAGACGCTTCAACTCCTTCAACAATATGAGGATGGATCCGTAGACGACCATTCACCCTTTCTGGTCGTGTTATTTCAAAGGTGATTGGGGTACACTACGGCGGGCCCAGTGTGTAAGACCCCGATTCCCGATTAGCTTGAATTACGTGCAATGCTCGCATTTCTTCCTTGGTTGATTGCTCCTTTGGTTTCTGAGAGAGTCTATATTTGTATGAGAGATCACATTAAGCCCAAAATACTACTAGAGATGCCATATAGTTGTTGACTTGCTAAAGTCACAAGTCGTAACTCGACAATAGTCGAAATGCGACCCGATTGAGAGTTTACTTGCGTTTTGTGTTCCTAACCTCATTTTGGTCCTAGATCTTTACATAATGATTGAATAACACGTTTAGATGTGTTAGACTTCTAGTTGGAGGTATTCCTTTAGTCTTATGAGGTTTTGACGCTTCGAGGATAACAATTCTTCTTATCGCGTAGTTCGAGATTGAGCCGGGTGATCGTCTCATCTTTCGGGAGTTCTTTTCTCCTATCTGTTATTCATCATCTGAGAGGCATTCAGGCCTATTCTATAGCCCTTTTAAGTTTTAATAATCATGGGTTGTTACCCGTCGATTTGTGGTTTCATTCGACATTTCGTTAGTGAGCTGTTATACCTTGCTTCGATTTTGCTCCGGGTTGTTTCGGGAGTGTTCTATTTGAGTTCTAGACCATCTTTGAGTGAAGTTTGGACCTTGAATGTTTTGGTTATCAATTAGAGTCCTTTAGGATTGAATTCTAGACCCTTTCGGGCATTGGAGGACTTGAGGATGCATAGGGGAGTGACCTAGGCCAAGCAAGGAAGCAATATTGGAGATGTGTGATTTCTGTCATGAAGCGCTCGCATGGAATAGACACCATGCGACTGCATGGTGTCCTAGCCCTGTTACGGGATTTTTTTGTGTATTTTGGCAATTGGTCTATCCTAACCCCACCCAAACCTATCCTAACCCACCCCTAAACCTTCCTAACTATCTTAGGTTATATCCTAAACATCTAATAGAGTTTTAGAGTGGGATTAGTGGGTTTAATGAGAGGGAACCACCACAACATTTAGACACACCACCCACTTATTGCCTAACCCTTTTAGACCACAAATTCAAAGTCTAACACTTCATTTCAGCCATTGACTTTCAAAAAACGTGGGAGAGTCTTTAGGAAGCTTGAGAGAGAGTCTTCTAGGGTTTCTTCAGTCTTCATCCATGGATTCCAAAGCTTGAGAGCTTCATTTCCCAAACCAAGCCATAGAATTGAAGAGGATGTTGAGGAGAACATTTCCCACCGATTGGAATTTCGTTTTGGTTGCTTGAAGGGGCTGATTTTAGGTAAGTTTCTACATCTCTTCCTCTTTGTTTTTGCCCCATTGAACCTTGGGAAAACAATCTTTGTGCTATGTGAGGTTAATGGGTGCATTTTAGGGCTTTTTAGAAATGCTATGAACCCTAAATGCATAAATGATGGTTTTGGTTGGATGAACTTGCTTGAGAACATGATTAGTACGATATTCATGTGTAGAGTAGTATGTTAATCAATTATATGTGATTTATTCAAAGTATTGAGAGCATGATTGGTGAAGTGACTTAAATGGGTTTATGCATAAAATGTGATTTTTGCTCTATGTTGCCTATTTAAGTGTTTTGTTGGGATTCTATTGGATTAATGACCTTGGAAAAATTGTCATTGATGTTAGTTATGAACATAGGAGGGTATTGTGGCCAATGGCTTCTATGCCCTAATTTTCGGAAAATGTAGATAAGACTCAACGGAGTCATTATAAGTTCGATAATATGTTAAACGAACTTGGGTTGAAATCCTACGACGATTGGGTTTCGTTTGACTAATGTTGTGAAATGCATAGTCTCCAAACTTTAAATGGAATTATGATTATGATGAGTTATATGGATTTTTAGGCTTGGGAATCAAGCCCAAATGAGTTTTGGAATTTTTGTGTAAATTCAAATGAAATGTTAAAGTGCAGAATTATGAAACACATCAAGAATGAAATGTAGTATTAAGACTCAACGGAGTCGTTGTAAGGCCAATAATATGATAATGAGCCTTAGATTGAAACCCTACAAGGATTGGGTTTTGGTTGATCTTGTTTGTGTGCACCGATGCATCTCGTTTTGTGTCCAAATGATCAAGACACTCATGAAATAATGACTTAGTTGGATTATATTTTGAGCGTGCTTGTTAGAGCACGGAGCATTTGAGACCAACCTATGGTCTCAGGTATATTTAAGAGAAGATTAAGAAAGAATTCTCTCTTTAAGAAATTTGGTCGCGTGCATATAAAAGAACTTGTGAGAAAGTGACTACGGAGTAGTCATGAGGTTCTTGAGTATGGTTTTAGAGATGTCGATTATATACGACGATTAGGACTATGATTGAGTCCGGTGTGCTTAAAATAAAGACTAAAATATTAAGTCTTGAGTTGTGGATATTCTTAGACTAACGTAGTAGTCTTTGGTTTGATCTTGAGCCTCACACTATGATTTATTGAGCTTACATGCTATTCTTGATTGGGTGATAACTTGGGGACTTATGAGTACCTCAATATATGGTTTTTGAACTAAACTTATAAGTTAGTTGAACATGTTGGTTATGTGCAAATATATGCATGGTTTATGGGATTTTGTAGAGCATGATGTCCTACTTGATAATATGCAAATAAATGCATTGTTATGGAAGTTTGTAGAGCATTATGTCCTACATGATTTGATGAGCCCAATATTAATGAACTTGGTCTCATTTGGTTTATGCAAGTAAATATCTACTTGAGCATTTTTGGTTTAAGTCCGGCTGGCGGGTTTGGTTGTAGTGTCGGCAATGGGACGATTCATAGCCTTTGGGAACAATCGCTACGAATCGTTGCATTGGTTCCCTTTCTCCTAACTATTTGGCCAATAGTGGGATGTGGTCTCGAGTTAGAGCCATCAAGCCTGATTTCGAGCTCCCATTTCTCATCCGGGGATTGGATGAATGTAACGAGTACTCATTAAGGGAAACTGATGAGATGTGATCATTTGAGGATGAAACCCAAGGTATGATCGGTTGGGTGTTGAACCTAGATTTTGGTTTGAGGATGAATCCCATGGTATGTTTGGTTGGACATTGGACCCGGATTTTTGGTTGTAACAGCTCGATTCACATTTCTTGTTACACATGTTTATTTATGAGCATTTATATGAAAGACATTATGCTATGTGGTTTATGTGAGATTATGTGCTTTGGTAACTAAGTACATGTTTATTATTGGTATACTAGTATGATACCATGATTCTTATATGCTTGTGCATTATGCCATGCCATGACATATTGTGTCATACAGTTGCATTTAGTAACTTACTGGGTCATTATGACTCACTCCGTGTGGTTGTTTTCCCTAGAGTGTGCAGTGATCCCGTTAGTACGCGCGGCGACTTCGGATAGCGATTTCTAGCAGGTGGTCTTCCGAGCAATAAGCTTGGAGTTATTATTATTATTGTTATTTATTTGTGAGACACGGATGTAAAGTTATGTAGACTTTACTGGGATAGATTATGTTAGTATTTTATTGTTATGTATTTGGGAGCCGGCTAGTATAGTCGAGTTGTTGTATCTTTTAGAAGTTATTTCCGTTGTCATTTCGAGCAAGTGTGGCTTGTTTATTCTAGTACTGTGTTATTGTTGTTTCTATCTCCGACAGCTTTAGTTGTGAGATCTTGGTTGGTGGTTTAGCATTTGAAATAATATTGTTATAGTTTAATTGTCCCTCCGACACGTTATAGTCAATGAGTTGTTGTTTATCACTTGGGATTTTGTTCGTTTGCCAGCCTTTGGTTGCCGATGGTTTGTAGCCCATACGCAATGTTGCGTCATGCGCGTCGTAGATTTGTCGAGAGATAGTTGTCTCTCAGCCTTGCATTCCTTGGTTTAGGATTAAAGGCTTGGGTTCCACATACAATTTGCTTCTGTTTTTTTTTTATTTTTTAAAGGAAGCATGGGCGGCACCCTGCAGGATTTTATTAAAATAAAAAGGCAATACAAACAAGAGGGGGACAACCAGCCTTGCCCTTATAAGAGGGAGGACGGAGCAGCCTAACCTCGAAAAGGAAATACATGTAATTAAGCTTTCCTACGATAAGAAAATAAACCTATCCTATCTGCTCGAATAGCCTCGATGGAGAGCCTGGGAAGAGAGCCTTCCTGAGAAAAATAAATAGAACTCCTCGAATCATGTGCATAACTAGCGAAACGATCCGCAACTCTATTGCATTCTCGAAAGACATGGGAGAGCGCAAAACCACGAATTAAATCCTTACACTCCAACAACTCATAAAAATACCTCCATGGACATCCATGAGAACCATTAATGCTTCTAACAGCAACTAACGAATCAGATTCCACCATAACATCTATCAATTGAAGAGAACGACAAACACGCAAACCATCACAAAGCGCTTTAATTTCCGCGAAAGTATTACTGCCCTCACCATAAAAATTAGAAAAAGCATGAATAAAATCACCATTCTTACTTCTGATAATACCTCCCCCGGAACACAAACCACCTATCGAGGACCCATCAGTGTTAAGCTTGTAAGAGTGATGCGAAGGGGGCTCCCATCTAAGCCATTTACCCCTACGAAAAGGCATCTTAAGGACCGGTAAATTGCTCAGAGATAGAGCGAAAGAATCCCCAATACGACATTGAACCTTCGGATGAAAAATACTACACATGTCAAGAAGATGTCGCTGAATATTCTTAATAACCAACTCCGAGTTGATATCCAAATTATCAAAAATCTTGGAACACCGAGCTCTCCAAATTTCCCAACAACCAAACATGAAAATACCCAACTGGCACGCTCCACCTTGATTCTTAATAGATGACTGAGAAGCCCAAGTATCAAAAAGATGAAACATAGAGGAGTACCTATGAACCTTCTGAAAGCAGCGAGCAAAATGGAGCCAAACTGAAGAAGCTAAATCCGAACGAAGAAACAAATCCTCAATGGATTCTTGAGAATTTGAAACAGCACAACAAACACATTTAGAGGCTAAAGCAATACCCTTAGCATGTAATCTGAGATCAACCACAACAGCACCATGGAAAAGCTTCCAATAAATCCACTCACCTTTAAAGGGATCCACTTCTGCCATAACTTCTTAGCCCAAGAGAACGAAGGACCAAAAACACGATGAGTCTGCCAATAAACCGAGGAACTGAACTGGTCGTCCTTAGCAGGGGTGTAAATCAACCTATCGGAGTCATTACGAATCTGAATCTTGGCAACTGACATGCGAAGATGGTCTGGAATAAGAGGCATGAAAGACACAATATCAGGAAGAACATCTTTAACTTGCAAACGAGCATCAACCGGGGAAGGACCAAGAAGATATTCGCCGCACCAATTATCTACCCAAAACCAAATGTCTCCACGCCCTATAATCCATTGAGACTGCAACTGAATATCTGCAATAACCTTATAAATAACTTGCCACAATGAGAGCCCAAACCCGATCACCATCCATGCAAACCCTCCCTATATTTTGCATTAGTAAAACTAGCCCATAACCCGCTACCTTGGATAACAGCCCACGCCAATTTAGCATGCAGAGAAGTCATCACCTGACTTAGCGAACGGAGACCAAGCCCTCCCTCTTGAATAGGCCGACAAACCACATTCCAAGCTACCCAATGAGTACGTTTCTCCCCATTGATATCCCACAGAAAACCAACCATTAAAGATTCTATACGGTAAAGAACCACTTTTGGGACCTTAATGGCAGCCAAAGTATAGATAGGTATGCTGCTTAAAACCGCCTTTAACAACACAATTTTTCCTCCAAAAGATAATAATTTAGCTTTCCAGCCACTAATTTTTTGAGTAATACGACGAATAAGGTCTTCAAAATACTGAGGACGACACCTTCCTCGAAATAACGGAACACCCAGATATTTCAATGGGAAAGATTGGGCTGAACAGCCGGACCATCTAGCAATTAAGTTCTTCCTCCGACTAGAACAAGAGTCCCCCGTATAAAATCCACTCTTAGTAAGATTTACCAGTTGACCCGTCGCTTGAGCATAAGAATACATCACATCCCGAACCGCACATATAGAACGTTGCCCACCGTTACAAAAAAGTAACATGTCATCAGCATATAATAAATGAGAGATAGTCACATCACCCCGACCATGATTAAAAGCCGTAATATGTCCCAATCGAATAGCCTGATTAATATTTAAAGTTAATATTTCCTGAGCAAGAATGAACAAAAGAGGGGATAACATGTCACCTTGTCTAACACCGCGAGAAGAGTGGAAGAAACCATAGTTCACACCCTGAATACGAATAGAATACCAATTGCTACTAATCAGGCGAGAAATCAAAGAGCAACTGATCTCATCGAAGCCAAAAGCCTGCATAGCCTGAAGCAAAAAATCCCATTCTAGACGATCATAGGCCTTGGACATATCAAATTTAAAAACAATATTACCCCCGCGACATTTTTTATTAATCCGATGCACCATCTCATGAGCTAAGACTATATTCTCTTGAATATTGCGGCCCTTCACAAACCCAGACTTCTCCGGAGAAATCAGATAAGGAAGCAAGATAGATAAACGACTAGCAAGAATTTTTGAAATGATTTTGCTAGAAAAATTGCAAAGACTGATCGGCCGAAAATCCCCTAATCCTGCAGGATCACTTATTTTTGGCAGAAGAACAAGAACCGTCGAAGCCAAACCTCTATGCATATACTGACCCGCAAAAAAGGAATGTACAGCCGCAATGACATCATTTTTAATTATCTTCCAACAGCCCTGATAGAACCAGCCCGTAAAACCGTCCGCACCCGGAGCACTCTCAGGATTAAGATCTTGAACTGCCTTCCAAATTTCATCTTTGCTGGGCAAAGTATGAAAGGATAAGTTGGCATCAGTATCCAACCTCTTAGTAACCATATCAAAAATATTGACAGGAACGTCATGATCAGATCGAATAAAGAGGTTTGAGAAAAATGCCACAGCCCTATTTCCGATCTCCTGTTCATCATGACACCACGACCCATGTGCATTTTTGAGCTTGATATTGGACACATGTTGTCGATCCCTAAGACATGCGTGGAAAAAAGAAGTATTTCTCTCACCATCCTTAAGCCAAAGCTGCCTGGACTTACATTGAAGCATTTCAGATTCCTAGCCAATGCATTGATGAAGTCGATGACGCAGCTCTAAAAGTTCTGCATCTAGATATTCACTACTTCCGGAATGACTCAACACTTCTAGCTGTAAGATAGAATCCTGAATTTGCGAAATCATACGCTGCACATTAAATACCTGCCAATTCCAGCTTTTTAATTCCTTACGCAGATTATGAAGTTTTTGATGTAGCACCTCCATCGCATTGCCATTGACATGACGATCCCATTGAGCTTGAACAAAAGACAAGAACTCTGGATGGTCCAGCCACATTCTATGAAATTTGAAACCCCCTTTCAGTTTCTTAATAAAAGGAAACTCAACAAGAAGCGGCGCATGATCAGAATAGGATCTAGTGAGATGACGAACCCTACAACTCATATACGCTGCTTTATAAGCACCATTCAAAAGAATCCTATCTAACCGCAGCCAGATGCGCGATCCCACATCGTGGTCATTGCACCAAGTAAACTTACTACCTTCAAAATCTGTGTCCTCCAAACCAGCCATATGACAAAAATTAACAAAATCCGCAATACTATTATCATCAAAACCGTTACCACCAAGTTTTTCCGACGTGTGCATGATCACATTAAAATCCCCTCCTACTAGCCAAGGTTCATTACACCCAATCGATATATTATAAAGTTGGGACCATAAGTCATGTCGGCATGCCTGAGTGCACTGAGCATAAACAATAGAAACCAATAAAGTATGAGTTTGATTCAGAATAACCCTCACTGTTATCTGTTGACTAGAAGCGTCAACGAAATTAACAACTACCCGATCATCCCAAAGTAACCAAACATGCATATTAGTAGGATTCTGATGCATACAAAATTTAAACTTTAACCTTCTCGCAAATTTAGCTAACCTTTTACCCGACAACTTAGGCTCCAGAATAGCGCAAAAGAGAGGGTTGTGTTGAGTCTTAAGAATTCTTAAATAATCCAAAGTATCTTTGTTGCCCACTCCACGGGCATTCCATACGAGAACAGTCATAAAAACGGAATTACTGTTTAGTGACCGAGGCCGAAGCCTTATTAGCTCGAGCACGTGTTCCGCGCTTATTCTTTTTAAGAAAATTTGATTGCTTCACCTTCCTATGTTGCTTGCTACATTCAGTTTGAAAAGCCTTAACCTCAGCTTCAGACCTTGAAATATCAGTAACATCATCCATAGAGCGAGAACGTTTGTGCAAATTCCGAATCCCCTCATGGAACTCGTCAAGGGAATTAGCTTTCTGAACTTTGAGAGGCAGCTTCGGTAATTGCTGAAGTACTTCTTCCCAGTCTTCCTGTAAATCAGCCAAAGTGGCAAAGGAATTGCCATGGTCAACAATATTATCCTTCAAAGTTTGCTCGCTCGAAACACCGGATGGCCGTGCCACTTCCTTAGCTGGCAAAATATTGCCCGAATCAGTATGAACATCAGCCCGAAAATCACTTTTTCGTGGAAGGATAAGCACCTGTTTAGGTTGCTTCGGTGGTATCCTCATGCCCGTTGCCGTCGAATCAACATCGATAACCTCCTTTCCTTTATGACCAGATTGCATCGATTGCATTAGAGGAACTTCATCAATACCTACCTTACCCTTCTTAGTCGAATCAACATCGATAACCTCCTTTTCTTTGTTAAGAGATTGCGTCGATTGCATTAAAGGGGCTTCATCAATACCTACCTTATTGGTAGAAGTCCCTGGTTGATATTGTTGATTGTTTGTCACCCAAGTCACCTTACCTGGATTCTTGGGGGTTTGTACAACTGGGGGAATTGGGTTAGATGCAACCACTGGAGGAGCCACCACCACCGGAGGGACAAAATTATTCTGGCCATCCATTGGCCTATCTGTGCCCACAGGAACCCGACGTTTACGTCTACAATTATCCTCAAGATGATCTAACAGGCCACAACCTTCACAAAACTTAATATTTCCCTCAAACTCAACATTCTTCCAAAAACCATCTTCTTTTGACGAACCTAACCAAATCCGATGGGGAAGTTTAACAGAAACATCCACCTCGATACATATCAAAGCATAACTAGGGTGTGTGAGAGTGAGAGTACGGTCATCCGCCCGAAGAAAGCGACCCAAAGTATTGCCAATACGCCGAAGAAAAGCATTATTGAAATAGAGGAGAGGAAGTTGGTGTAACTTGACCCACACAGCCACTTTAGGGCTATCTTTTTTAAAGACAAAATCAAGAGTCCATCGGAAAGATCGGAACATACTGCTTTGAATCATATGTGATTCAATGGACAAAGCACAAACCAAATCCTCCTGAGAAGCCAAATGAACTAAAACATGTCTAGGGTCTAACAACCCAATGATAAAAGTGCCCGAAGATGCCAAGAATTAGCTATGTGATCATGAATAACATTAAGAGTAGGCCAGCCAACCGAAAATTTGAGGATGATGGAGTTAGAAAACTGCTTAGATGCTAAATCAAGTTCCAGAGGGGTAAACAAACAGCCCGGCTCATTATTGATGTCCACAGCTTGACGTGGAGGTAGAGGGATTTCCTGTAAAGCTGGAGACTTACTAGGGTTAGAACACGCTAGAGAAGGAGTAGCATTGACATCCGCCACATAGGTCCGAGGCCCAGAAGGAATAGGAGGAGGTGGATTAGGGGCAGGAGGAGGGTCAGTCACCGGAGGGACAGCCGCCATAGCGGGCTGCCGGTGAAATAAAACCGAAACCCTAAGAGAAAGTAGAGAGAGAAAGTAGATCCTATTTGATTACTCCCAAACCAATGAATATGTACTTCACACTCTGGCAGCTCACTTCTGCAGGTTTTAGTTTTTATTATTCCGTATCGCCGTTATGGCTTTACCTTTATGTTTCGAGCGTGATGGCTCATCTTTTGACTCGCACCATTATGCTTAGCAGGTGCTTGTCTGTTTCTTAGCTTGTCTTGACGGAACAACCTTGGGATTTTGTATGGAAATTCGGGTCGGGTCGTCACACAGTGAGCTGTCTAATGCTGGAGCTGAAGCAGCTTGGGAAGCAATGAGAGGAGCACAAACTCCAAGGGAACCCCAAGGAAAAATGCAATGCAATGTATTTCCCTTGGACGTCTAGTGTTCAAGTCACCTACTGGACAAATCATTTCACTTCAAGAATGGCTCTCATGATGTTCTAACCTCTCAACAACTCACTCTCTCAAATGCCATCCACAAGAGGATTCAACTCAACTACGATACCCTCGTATTCAAAGAGCTCTGTGACCACATCGCTACTGTCAAGGCCAGACCTTATAACAAGTGACCTTTTGTCCGGCTAATCAACGCCCTGATAAGGGACACTCCTGAAATCAACTATGTTGCTGAGCCAGCATTGCTGAGGAAGGTGACAAAGGACAAGCAACTGACTGCTACCTTCTTCTCCAAATACTTTGAATTTGAGATCAAGTGGAGACAGTAGAAATGACACTCCAAAATCTCTCCTAAGATGATTGTCAATCCCTCCCCCATGATTGTTAGGCGCTTCAACAAGGTTGCCTACGATGTTGCCAGAGCAACAGCCCGTGCTGCCAGGAAATCAGGGAAGGAGAAGAAGAACAACCTTGTTGTCCAGACTATCGCTATGGATACGGCTATCCTAGCAAAGGCAAAGCAGCTAGGTGATGAAGCCGAGGCCCTTACTGAGGTGTTCAAGGCCAAGAAGGCTAAGAAAGTTACTGACAAAGCTCGAATAGCAGCTGAGCTTGAAGAAGAACAAGCAGCCTGGATAAGGGCTGAATTGAAGGCCAGCAGATGTGCTGCAAGGTCTGCTAGTGGTTCACCCTCTGCAAGTGGACAAACCTCATCATCTTAACCCTCATCCCAACATCAACCAAAAACATCTTCTCCGAAGCCAACCCAAACCCCTAAACGCAAGCCCTCTTATGACCAACCCATACCTAAGCCCAAACGAAGGCGCTTACGAAAAGCCTTTCCCGACCAACCAACAGTTGACCCCATCATCTCTGCCAATGAAATGCCTGGTTCTCCTGACCAGCCGCTAAGGTAGAAAAGGAAGTTTGCTGCCACCTTTCCAATGAGTCATCTACTCAGGAGGAGCCAACCCCTCCGGAAGAGTCTATACCTCAGGAGAAGCCTATCACCCCTGAGGACTATATTCCTCATGAGGAGACTGCCCTATCACCTCCTCCTTCAACTACTGACCAAATCCATCATCTCCTGCCTCACCCACTCCTACCCAACAATACCCATCCGACCAGCACGCCTCTCCACCTCACTCTACACCATCCGACCCAAACCCAACCGTACCCCTCTCTATAACCCCTTGGTTCCCCCAATCCTTTCCTATGTTGCTACGAAGTTCATCTTTGAACTTTCGTCAATAGAAGAACTTTTTCCCAAACCTCCTCAACCAGCGACTAAACCAGAAGCACCAGTCAACCCTTCCTATCCCCCTCTTACCTTCTGGTCCTCCATTGAACCAATCCCTACCACTTCTAATGTTTGTGATCATTCAGACACAGACATTGAAATTCCTCCAACTCCCTCTGCTTCTCCAAACCATAACATCTTTTCCTCCTCCACACCCACCATACCTATCCCTGACTCCAGCACCACCTCTTCATCCAACTAGCAGACCTTCCGATCTGCTGCTGCTACTGCTACTACTACTGCAATGTCCTCCGACCCTTCTTCTCCTTCATCTGAGCCACCTCTAGTAGACCTTCGCTCTGCTCCCTCCACTTTCAACCTGGCAAATGACGACATTTCAAGCAGACTGGATGCTATCTACAACAGGCTTGGAGAACTGACAAGTATCTCCACTACTGCTGCTGAGATCGCTACTGAGGCATCCAAGGCTACTACCGGGAACACCAAAATCCTTTGTCAATTTCAAGACGACATTTGGACAAGGTTTGGAGAGCTCAGACACGAGTCTACCGATCTAAAGATCAACATGGAAGCTCCACTAGGAGAATGTGTCCATCTCTGCTCAACTCTCTTTTACCATCTCTTTCACAGCATCACCATCCATCTGGGTCACAATTGCCCTAGCGCCTTACAACTCAATGATCTGGCTCTTAATGCTGCCAATGATCGAATCAATATTGAGCGCGAACGTGATCTGGCCATCACGGAGGAAAGACAATTGCGGTCTATGAACCAAGCTCTGATGGACAAGAACAATAGACTTCGTGAAGAACTTGACTACCGTTCTCGATCCGTCAGACAACAGAATGTTGTTGTTGATGAAGAATATGCTAGAAGAGTTGCTGAACTTGAGCGCCTACGCCAAGAAAGGGAAGCTGCTGAACTCGAGCGCCAACACCGAGAAAGGGAAGCAGCTAACAAATGAAAAGGAAAGAGGCCATGGTAACTTGTATCATTCGAATCTTTATCCTTTGTAACTATCTTTTTTTGAAAAAACTTTGTAAAAATTAAACTTCTTGTTTGAAATACAGAAGTACCTTCTTTCAAAAATTGTCCACTATTTAAATTTCATGCTCTTTAAATATCATATAACTACTTGGAATTTAAACATCTAGTTTAACTTTATTTAAACTGTTTGCTCTAATCTTCTTGTGCTTGTTCTTCATTTCTCTTCTGTTGTAAGCACTTAGATTAGCTGTTACACTTGAGGTGCTCTTATTGATAAAGGCATGTCTGCTGTTATAAAATTAAAAATTCTTCTGACATGCTATTATTTATCCATTTCATAACCTTCATTTGTAAGTAATGATGATCGTATGCAAATAGGAGGAGATTGTTGTTTCTCATTATATCTTATATTTGCATTTGCTCTTACATTACTTTAAGTTCTATACCTAGTGGCTAAATGGGTTGCGTACCAGTTAGTGTGGAAACTTTGTATAGAACTTTTCCTTTAGAATAGTTTTTAAACTTCACAAGTTTCGGCAAGTCATCACCAGAAGACTTCGGCAAAGGCTTCACCAGCAACCTTCACCAGCTGACCTTGTCTGCCTTCAAAAAGTATCATGACATGTTCTCAGGATATTCAGGATGTCCAGCTCACAATCGAAAGTTTATTAATTCAGATATTCCTAAAATATCAATTTGAATTACATCCTTCATTGACTCTCGATTTTTTGAAGACACGCTGCTCCAGCTTATTCAGAAGAAAGAAGACTTTTGCCACCTAACCAGGACAGAGAAGACACACAGACTGACACAATCTGACTATAACAACTCTTGCAGGTGTGCAACCTATGTTGTCTTCCACCTGCTTCTTTCAGTACCTGCTCCTCTTCATACCTCGATCAGTTTTCAGTTGAAGATGAAGTCAACACACAGCTCCATGCATTAAATTCATCCAACCTAATAGATATGTTATTCACTTCGTCTTCTTCAACGGTCTCAAGAAAGCTCCAGTATAAATTCTTCCATTGAAGACTTGAAGTAATTAATGCTCTAAACTTATTCATGTAAGACCCTGAACCTTCGTGCATTTGACTTTCTCGTTTTGCTTGCCGTTTAACCGTGACCTCACTTACTAAACTTGAGGAATGAACCTTGATTTGTGTAGGTAGGCTATCTAGAAGCCAATACCTTAATTCTATATGTTCCATAGACTTTAACTAATTAAAGTTACAAGTCGTATACCGACGCTGTTCGTTACTTGACTCGGTTGAGAGTTTTCTCGCGTAGTGTGAGAACCCAAACCCCTTTACATGTATAACATCATTATAGCATGTTTATTGTATGTCTAAACATTCTAGAGACTTCGTTTCATTCATTTCATGCTTGCATTAAGTTGGTTATGATCATAGTAGAGTGATTGCCTTCCATCCGTTGCGTGCGTTGAGTGTTCGTCTTAGCATGTTAGCACTTAACTAGGTCTCATTGGAGTCTCAGTACCTTGCATATGAGATTTATAATGTTCATCTTGATCATAGTATGCGTGGTTGAAAGTTTGGAAGCTTAGTTGCATCGTTTGAGTCTTAGGGTTTCTCGTGTTTGCCTTCGTTGCTTGTATTGTTTGTCCTTTCAACTTGCGAGAAGTTCATTTAAGTTCTAGACCAAGTGTACTAGTATTTCTAATTCTTGCACAACCAATGTTCATAGATTTGTTGCATTTGGAAATAAGATGACCAACACATCACTTCACAGATTCAGTCCTGTTTTGGGGAGAACTTCGGGAAAATTCTGGTACCAATCTACTAAAGAGAATTTTATAAATATTTAATATGTTTTACCTTAATATGTTACAATACTCCCTGTAAAATTTGGTAATTTTCCAAGGTGTCTAAGTACCTCATTTAGGTCTTGACTTACGGCTGTGCCAGAATTCTATTTTCAGGAAATCAGCTTCTGTACTTGATTTTGTTGTAACTTTATTTTGATGAATATAATTCCAAATTGAGTAATTTAAAATTCTAAAATATATTTTAATGAGTCTACTTTCATAAAAATAAAAAATGACCTCATTTGGAGTTGTGAGCTATTTATGGTCGATTTTACAAGATCGACTGTCCAGTAACAACTATCTGGAAATTGGTCAGAAATTCACACATACGGGTTTTTTGGTAAGTTTTGGTTGATGACCCTCCTACCCTTGGCTCTTGGACGTCCAAAGTGACTTGAGCCTCCCTTGTTGACCTTAGTCAAACCTCTCTAAACCCTTGGATGAGTCCTTATCAAGGGCTTGCATCCCTTGGCCAATAGGAAGCCATATAACCTCCATCACATGGATTATGGTTTTCTTGGGAAGTATATAAACCAATTTTCAGCCTTGGCAGCCATTAGTGATCACCAAGATTCAGATTTACAGAGAGTAAGTCTCCATTTTCGTCCATAGGAAGAACCCTAACTTAAGTGACCATTTGCCGGAGTTCCGGTGATCCGATCGGCGATCCGAGACCGCCGAATCGAAGGCCTTGATCTCCTCTACAACAATCCTTGGTTTAATCTTCCTTCCATCCATTATTCATAGGCTTAAGGTGAGTTGACAATTCCCATAATTTTCATGTTAAATATTATGACATGTCCCCTTCATTATAGTTGTTCTAATGATGCTTAGGAACACTTTTTGTGAAGTAGAATCCTCCAATTCAATCTATGAAATGTGTGTAGGATTTTATGAGTTCTTTATGAAGTTGTGATTTTGACTTTGTTCAAAGCATGAATGTTGTTCTATATGAGCCTATGATCAACTCTTGTGAAAGAATATGTTTCAATTGTAGGTTTAACAAAATCACCGATTCTAGGGTTTGAAATTCGGGAATGTGTTTATGGCTAGTTTAAGGTCATGAACGACTTAGTTATTAAGTTCTAAATGAACGGAGAACATAGAATTGAGCAATGGGATGCATTTAGTATCTATGCTCCACTTGGTTGAATTTTAGAAATGACTCACCGGAGTTGAGATTAGGGAGTTATTGAACAATACCGACTCCACATTCGATCCCTACGACGTTTGTAGTACGTTAGACTAATGAATTGAAATGCATGTTTGATATGTGTGCTTATAAGACTCAATCGAGTTCTTATGTGGTTTATATGATTGTGTGAAAGAAATGCATAATTGAGAGGATTTGGATTGGGACTATCTTTAGTAGTCTATACATGGAGTCTACTTGTATAAGTCGCTAGGATAACCATGTTGTTATTTAAGACTCACCGGTATGGTTTGACCTTATGGGTTATTACCGCTCTAGTGTTGCTTAAGTCTTTGACTACTATCGACTTTTGTGTTATTGAATGAGTTACTACTCTAGGAAGAGTTTAGTAAATGACTTCATGATCCTAGACTAACGGAGCAGTCTTGGATAGTACATAATGGACTGATGGTTAAATTGTGACTCTGCTGAATTTCATAAGTGAATATGGAATACTATGTATATTTAATATTATGACTAAATACATGATTTCCTACATTGTCAAGAATTGATTCTTCTACGTGTTTCTATGATACGACTTATGAGCATATTGAATGTATTTGCATTCGTGCCTGATCTGTTCTACAGTTGATGAATTATGGTGAACTTGGATTCTACTATTAAGTGGAATTATGAATCAAAATTGAACTAAGTTTGATTTCACAATAATCAACTTAGGCTTCCCTTATATAATTGACTTGGGAATTTGAACTAAGATTCCTAAATGGAACCAGAACCTTGCTATGCCTCAACGAGAACATAGAAAAGAGTCTTGGAACACATATAGTGTTCAAACTCTATTTGGTTGGAATTGTAGTAAAGACTCAACGGAGTCGAGTTAAGGAACAATTGAACCTTACGAGGATCGTGGTGAGATCCTATGATAATTATATTCCATTTGACTAGATTACTAGCTTTTGGGACTTGAATCGAATAGAGTGAACAACTTGACACTTATCATTTAGAGACTCAAATGAGCTCCTATTGTGGTTTTGTGATTATTGTAACAATGTGCATAATCGTATGAGTTTAGTAGATCATTATATCTACTTGAGAATTAGAAAGTAAACATCTACTTGTGCATTGCATATAAGTCCAGCTGGCATTACTTGAGTTTTCATGTTGAAGGTGGGACGATGCATTGTCTTCACGAATTATGGGATTCGTGGTTGCAATGTATCGCCGTACCAGATTCGGTTTTCACACACCCCTCCACTGCTAGCTACAGTGGGGAAGTAGCCCCCTTTGTCGTAACCAATTGAGCACATTGGCTAGTGCTATTTTCCTGAGTAGAGAGCTCGGACCCGAGAAGAGAGCTCAGTACTTTGATACCTGAACACGGGTTTCACTGGCACGATATGATTAACAGTTGTGATTGCAGGAGCAATACGACGAAAGTGATTTGGTATCTTCTCTATCCTTTATGTGGCTTACTATGGGCACTTATGTGACAGCAAAGTGTTAGTGAACATGAGATCTTATTGACCATGTTTGTGTTGGTTGGTGTTATATGGAAGACTTGAAATGTGTATATACATATGCACACTTATACATGACTAATATATGGGAGATTTGATATGTATATATAGAGATATACATACTGATATAGGTGTATAAATATAAATATGCACCCTTACACGTGGTAATAATATGAATAGCTTGATTTGTATATATAATGATATGTATACTTGCATATGATGTTTTGTGGGAACTACCTTCTAATTCGTTTGATTTGTGTTTGAACAGGGAATTACACACTGGTTCATTTGGATGGTTTAGTAAGTAAGAAGAAAGGGATATCTTGTGGAGTATCGAAACGATACGACGCCTCCTCACGGGTTTTTCTGTCATTTATAAAATGACACCATGGTTTTGTTTATGTTACATAATTATATGTTGCATATATATTGTAGTATTGTGCTGGGTCATTATGACTCATCCCGTACTTGTTTCTAGTTGCAGTAACTGATAGCTGCACTGAGGTCGAGTAGATCGTGACTGTAGCAGTGTGCAGCTGGTCGATAGATCAAGATTAGATCGTGTGGTTCGTGTTTCTAGCAGCCAACTTTCCCGAGTAGCAGCTTGTGGAGTCCTGTTCCTTTTTTAGCATTGTCATTGACATCATGTACTTTGCTATTCTTGTGAGATCGACATTTTGTAAAGTTATATAGACTTTACAGTCGGGTAGAATACTTGGGTATTTGTATTGGTTCTTTCTTGGGCCGATGTGTTGTGTCGTGCCTTGTTCGTGGTTTTCGTATTTATTTTAGTTATCTCCCGGGCACGATATAGCTTTGGGGCATTTCTTTATTCCATTTGTTATAGTTGTTGGTTGACCCCGGTATGCTTTAGCCGTTGGGTAATTGATATATTAGGTTGTTCCTTTGTTGAAACGTCGGCCTGGAGTGTCGATGGTTTGTTCGGCGTCCGCAATGTTGCGGCACGCGAGTTTTGTTTCTCCTCCTTTGAGAGATAATGTCTCACTTGGTTTCATTGGCGTTGGTTTCGAGCTTCATGCTTGGGACTTCTTTCCTTATTTCTTCCGCTGATTTGATTTTTGAAATACCGTATTTTAGTGCGGCTTTATGTTCACGTTTAGAGCATGTTAGCTCAACTGTTCGACTTGCACTACTGTTTAGCAAGTGCTTGTCCTTTTCTTATGTTAGTTCTAGCGGCACGACCTTGGGATTTCGTGTTGGAATCCGGGTCGGGTCGTTACAATTCAACAAAATCAAGTCATCTTATTCAGTGCATTCAAGAGATCGTTAACTGATCAATGAAGTCCTCAACAACAACAAGAAGATTGCACATCAACTTCTACTATTTACTTCTTCTCTGTTGTATTCTTAAATTGTTCTTCAGCATAGTGAATATTCTGTTTCCCAGATAGTCACTTCCCTACTCTCAAACACAAGTAAACTATTTGGTACACGATCCATTAGAGATTTCTGTAATAGATCTAGAGGAAAACATAGTGCACATTTAAATCCAAGGTTGACTGCCTTGGTGGTGGACATAGTACTCTTTATAGTTCGAACCATCTCAAAATACTTGTGTTCTTTACATTCCTGTTCTTACTATTTTATTACTTTATCTGTTGTATTACTTATTTCCTAAAGCATTAAAACTAAGTGAACAGCCAAATCTAGTGGTAGTGCTTCACCAGCAGACTTAGTCTGTCCTCCTTACAAGTCTTCCATTACTACTACCTTTTCCATAGGATGTTAGTACTTGTTTAGGAACTATTCACTAAAAAAATTTAAGTGTAACTAGGCTATTCAACCCCCTTTTCTAGCCTAGTATTGTGCCTTTTGGGACTAACAGGCGTGGTGACGGTCGCAATGCAGATGCATCAAACAAAAGTTAGGATGATTCTCTTTGCTTTAATTCTTCTATAACTTTAGATACTACAAGTACCCTATAGTCAGAATGCAAAGAAGAATCTGAACTAATGGAAGCTTACAAGGAACTATACAATGATTGGGAGAAAAGAGCTTCCCAAGTCAAGGTTCTTGTAAGAACAAATGAAGCACTCAATAAGGAGAATGAAAATCATAAGGAGTGCATTGCAAAGTGTGAGTGCCCCGTTCCGAACCGGTCTACCGCTACGGAGAAAGCAGGTGGTTTCAAAACTTTGAGTGCGTGGCATACGCCAGGCTGTAATTGTGGACTCGAAATATGTATAACAGAGTCGCCATCTTTATTTTAAGGATAAACAAAGAAAAACCAAGTATACCATATTTGTGAGGGTTCGGAGGCTAATTTGCATTTTGGGAAGGGGTTAGGCACCCAACTCGCCCTACGAAAATTTTAACCCGGACATATAGAGCCTACGAAAATTAGGCTATAATAACGAATTAGTTTATATCCTTTTTATAATATAAATTTCGCCAGCGTAACGACTTATTTTAGGATATATTATAAATTTTTTAATAATATTTTATAAACAAAATAATAAATAACTTTAGGGTACCTATCTCTTGAAACGTGAGGGTTTTAACCCGGACCAACGTTTGTTTAGGCAGGCTTTCAGGTGTGCTCGCTCTGTCATTCAGTGATAGGGAGTCTTTTCTTGTGTTGTTGGATTTCGGGCAGCGTAACCGCTTGTTTTTGTTGTTTTTTCGCCTCGGGATCCGGACAGCACAACTGATTGTGTTAGTCTGAAGTGTGTTGATGTCGGGTCTAAAATTGAGCAGCGCAACCGCTTGTTTTGGCTTGATATCTTGTCTGAAATCGGGTAACACAACTCTTTGTTTTGGTTCTTTGGAACCCGTTTAATAGGGTAGGAACCTAATCGGTTAACTAGGTTTATGTTTGATCGGTGAGTATAAGTGTTTTGGAGGGATTTTAGTAGCTTAACAGCACTCTTTGATTTATTTGAAAACTAACTGCATATAATTTTCTCTCTGCTCTGAACTCTCTATTCTTCTGACTTTTTTGCACTAGGTGGAGCCTTCTATTTATAGGCTGAGGAGATGAAACCTTAAAAGCGAAGGAAGCCTCAAATATTTTATGTTTGTGCTTTAATGTGTTGTACCCTGTGCTGAAAGGATTGTACCAAAAAACAAATCAGAAGATGGAAGAAACGAATTTGGGCACCCCCTAATGCAATTTTTGGCGCAGCGCCCAAACTTGTTTTTCTTTCCTTTTTGTCTACTTTACTCCCCTGTTGTTCCTTGTTTGTCTACTTTGTTTCTTGTTTCTTCCTTTGACACTTAAAACCCCCTGAAAGTTAACATCCGTTAGTCCTTTTTTACTAGATTTTAACATTTTATAGAATGTTACATATAGGGGTACGAAATTAGGGTGTCCACACAAGGTTAGAATGTTTGCTCACAAAGAAGGATGTTGAGTTAGAATCCCAGAAAGGTGAGCATGACAAAGTTAATGAAACTATGGCTAAGTGGAATTTGGGTAAACTCAAACTTGATGAGATGTTAAAGGTTACACATAATGGAAATTCTAGACTTGGGTTTCAACCAAAAATCTTTTTCAAGGAAGGTGAAGGAACCTCATTCTCTTCTTTTGAACCAAAACAGCTCTCACATACACCAACTTCTTTGAAAAACCTAGACCTAGGAAGAGAAATTTTGTGTGTCACTACTGCGACCTGGACACATTCATCCGTTCTGCTACCAGAAAAGGTAGACTATGCTGAAGAAGTTAGACAAGCTTAAACCGCAACCAAATGCAACACCGAATGTAGTAGCATCAGAAGTTGCATCAGCCAAAGAAGTTCAGAACTGCTTGGGTTACTAAGGGAACTTTCAAACCTGCTGGAGTTCCTAAGGAAGAACCTTTTGACATCTGTCTAGGGGCTCCATTATCTGACTCTGAATGATGCAATGTAACATTTACCTCCCTAAAATCACACATTGCCCGATCTTGGTACTTTGATAGTAGTTGTTCACGTCATATGACAGGTTCAATTAATTGACAATTTGGAGGATTATGTGAACATTAATGGAGGATCCGTGACTTATGGAGGTGGTGCAAAAGGCAAGATAGTTGGGAAAGGCACATTGAATGTAGATGGTTTGCCAAAACTCAAAAATGTTTATCATGTTGAAGGGCTGAAAACCAATCTCATAAGCATAAGTCAACTTTGTGATGATGATCTTCAGGTACGTTTTGATAAAAACTCTTGTGAAGTTTTTGATAAAGAAAACAAATGTTTATTAACAGACATAACATCTTCCGACAATTGCTACATGTACAACAATGTGCAAACTTGTCATAGTCCTAGTATTGATGTCACTGAGTTATGACATCAAAAGTTGGGGCATATGAGCTATCGTAAGCTTCATGAGCTTATGAAACATGAGACTGTGAGAGGATTGCCTTGTTTGAACAGAAATTCCACAAATGTGTGTGGATCATGTCAAATGGGTAAGAAAACTAAGGCATCTCATCTTACAATTCAACATTGCTCCACTTCTCGTTGCCTTGAGATGATTCACACAGATCTCATGCGTCTTATTGAGGTAGAAAATTTTGGTAAGAAAAGGTATACTTTTGTGTGTGTTGATGATTTTTCTAGATATACTTGGGTTGTTTTTTTAAGAGAAAAATCTAACACATTTGAGGCTTTCAAAGTATGGTATACTCGTGTTATAAACTTGTATGATCTAAAGCTCATAAGAATTAGATCAAATCATGGCACGGAATATGAAAATTCCTCTTTTTCTACCTATTGTGATTCTAATTGCATAACTCATGAGTTTTCTGCTCCCAAAACTCCACAACAAAATATAGTGGCGGAGAGAAAGAATCATACATTGCAAGAGATGGCTAAGGTCATGTTAAGTTCAAAAAATTTGTCAAAAAGATTTTAGGCTAAAGCCTTAAACACAGCTTGTCATATTGGTAATCAAGTTTACTTGAGACCTGGTAGCACCATGACTCCCAATGAAATTTTGCTAGGAAAGAAGCGTACCTTGAAATACTTTCATGTCTTTGGGTGTGTATGTTAGTTGCTTAATGATAGGGATCATCTGTCTAAGTTTGATAAATAAATAAAAAGTGAAAAGTGTGAATTTATGGGGTACTCCACAAACAGCTGTGCATATAGGGTGTTGAACCTTAGAACCAAAACTATTATGGAGTCCATGAATGTTGTTTTTGATGACCTAACAGATCTTGGCCACAAAACTGTTGAGGAACATTTCAGGTTTGCTTGATTTTGGTGATCTTTGAACAACTCCACAAGATTCAGAATCTGATGAAGGTGGACAATCAAACACTGTCCAGACACACAAAATACAGAAGCTAAAAGTTCTGGAAAGTCTGAAAATACGGATGCAACTTTTTATGCAGCCGCATTAGAAGATGCATTGGTCAAAACTTTTGGAGAAACTGATATTGAAACTCAACATGTTGAAACTAATCCCACTGTTGCTGATCAAAGTCAGGATGTTCCCAGTCGTATACAGAGAGACCATCCAACCTCTCAAGTGATGGATAATGTTCATGGTGGCATGTCCATAAGAAGAAAATGTAAGGTTGATTTTCACAAACTAGCATGATTATCTTCTCTTGAATATGAACAAATTCATGCTTCTTGCTATGTGTCAGAAATTGAACCAAAAAATATGAGTGAAGCTTTGAAAGATGATTTTTGGATCGATGCTATACAAGAGGAACTTGATCAATTTTTTTAAAAAATGATGTATGGTTTCTCGTGCCTAGACCCACCTCCGTGAATGTTATTGGAACAAAATGGATTTTCAAGAACAAATTGAATGAGGTAGGAGATATAATTAGAAACAAGACAAGACTTGTGGCTCAAGGATACACACAGGTTGAGGTGGTGGATTTCGATGAAACTTTTGCACATGTGGCCCGCATTGAGCTCATACGTCTTTTGCTTGCAATTGCTTGCTTTCTAGATATAACTCTTCAACAAATTGATGTGAAAAGTGTTTTTTAAATGACATTTTAGAAGAGGAAGTTTTTTGTGGAACAACTAAAAGGATTTGAGGACCCCCATAAGCCAAATCATGTTTACAAATTGAAAAAGACTTTGTATGGTCTCAAACAAGCTCCTAAAGCTTGGTATGGGAGACTTAGAGACCATCTTTTAAAAAGTGGCTTTAAAAGGGGAGAGGTGGACAAAACATTATTTATTCAAAGAAAAGATAAACACATTTTGATTGCTCAAATATATGTTGATGATATTGTGTTTGGATCCACTTCCAAGTCCTTGGAAACATATTTTGTGCATTATATGATATCTTCCTTTGAAATGAGCATGGTTGGAGAATTAAATTTTCTAGGAATTCAAGTCAAACAAATGCATGATGGAATGTTCATCTCTCAAGCCAAGTACACAATTAACTTGGTGAATAAATTAAGTCTTGAGAATGGTAAGAAAAAGAAAACCCCAATAAGGTCATCCTACAAATTGTCCAAAGATGAGGATTGTAAAAGTGTGGATCACACTTTATATAGAAGCATGATAGGAAGTTTATTGTATTTAACTACCACACGTCCTGATATTATGTATAGTGTGTGTTTGTGTGCTAGATATCAAGCAAACTCAAAAGTTACTCATTTAAAAGCTGCCAAACATATCATTTGATATGTTAGAGACACAGCAAATGTAGGTTTGTGGTACACAAAAGAAACTAATACCAATTTAGTTGGTTTTAGCGATGCTGATTGGGCAGGTAGTGTAGATGATAAGAGAAGTACATCTGGTGGGTGTTTTTACTTGGGAAATAATATGGTTTCTTGGTTTAGTAAAAAACAGAATAGTGTCACCCTATCAACAACCGAATCTGAATATATTGCAGCTGGTAGTGGTTGCACACAACTTTTAGGGATGAATTAGATGATCAAAGACTATGGTCTACACAATGAGGTGTTAACCATGTATTGTGATAACACTAGTGCAATCAGTATAGAAAAAAAAATCCAGTTCAACATTCTCGAACAAAACACATTGATATAAGACACCATTTTATTAGAGACTTTGTTGAACAAGGTATTGTTTGCATAGAGCATGTTGGGACAGAAAATCAATTGACTGATATATTTCCAATCTAAAAAAATCTCTTGGTTTGTATGCCATGAAACTCTACACTTCGTTATTAATTTAAAAAAATTAAAAAAATAGGCATCCTTACATTTTGTCTTTAGGGGGCATTTTAGATCAATTGACTCACTTGTTGTGCCTTGTATTGTTGCTTAGGAATTATATTCTAATCCAGTTGTGGCTTTCGTTTATGATTCTCACTCTCTCTCTCTCTCTCTCAGTTCTTGAGCATATTTGAAGCCCGCAAAGGAAAGAGCTACCTAAGTATAAGAGTTGTAGCATTTTCTCTTTGTACTATGGAACTTTGGTTCACATAGGTTGATCATGTGTAAAATCAATATCATTTGGAAAGTGTGAAAGCTACCTAAAGGAAAAAGCTACCTATGTAGAAGGTTTGTAGCCATTCTCTCTTGGAACTATGGAACTTTGGTTCACATGAGTTAATCTTGTACAAAATGGCTTCCCTTGGAAAAAGTGTGAAAGCTACCTAGTGGCATGTTAGGATATCTTTAAATAAAGTAAAACTATATTTCTAGGGAAATAAAGTATCTATAAAATCCGTTTTGTAAAAAAAAATTGATCTTGGGAGAGAAGACTCATTGAGAACAGAAAGATGCAAAATTGCATAAATGCAACTGATACTGAATGTACCTTCCAATGCAGTTTGATCTGGTCATTTATTCACTGGTGTGTGATTGCATTACTTTTGCCTAGTATCTCTTGGTCATATTTTAGACATAATTTTAGGACATGCATCGTTAGTGAAATATCAGTCCGGTTGAAATTTTTGTCCTAAATTAAAATATGTAAATTAGTTTCCAAAAATTTCCATGTTGAAAATTTATAGTGGAGGTCTAATCTTTGTGTGGATTTAAGAGGTATTGAATCTGGATATGGGTTGCTCAGTTATTGCTAGGGGTTTGATCAAGTCATGGTGAACACTTAATTGAGTTTTCTAAAATCTTAGGTATTATTGAGGATTCCTAAATCATTTTTAAAAAAGAGACCAATTTTTTCCTTAGTATGTACTTGTCATTTATCTTTCACTTGATTTTATGCTCTCAGTACATAGCTTAAGGACTTGTGGTGGATTTTATCAACAAAACCTCTTTCCAAAATCAAACTCAATCTCATCATTTGGACTCTTCAAATTCCATGACTTATCTCCTAACGGCTAACTCCAGGTTTGTAGATCTTTTGAAGGGTTTATTTATCATGTTTGAAGAAATCTGGAACTCTCATTCCCCCAAATTCCTATCTTTGGTGATTTCTTCAAAATTGCTAAAGCCCTAGCTCTTTCGTCTCGCTCATCTATAAACCCTAAGCTCTGCTCTAATGGCTTTCATTCCTACAAACCCTCATAAATTGAAGTTCATTCCCTAGATCTTCTCTGCTCTGCTCTGCTCTTTCGTCTCAAGAAATCCATGTGGCTGAGTCTTTTGTTGCTTCCACATACATTGTTGTAGTTGAACCTCTGCTAGTTCCCTTTTCTGAAATTCTTCCTGGTGAACCTGAGAATGTGATTGATGTTGAAGCCATGGGGATTTGACTCTATTTCCCCCAATTGGAAACCCTCTAGTGAGAAGATCAAAAAGGCAAAGGGGGATTCCTATCAACTATGACAACCCTACAAAGGAAAAGGTTGCTAAGACCAAGAATCTCACAATAAATCCAGGGCAAATGGAGGAAGACATCCAAATCTAATCAAATAGTGATGATGAAGACTT
>CM028379.1:10901962-10967152 GCA_013146195.2 Codonopsis lanceolata
TTCCTCATGTCTCGCTCAATCTCATAAGCACGATCCACCGCACTCCCGTAGTCCGCCAACCGTAGAGATAACAATCAAGCTCTATAATCTTTCAACCCCTTTCACGAACCTCCGGGTTCTGTGGTTCTTCATCCAAAGACAAGATGTGCACAATAACGGACAACTCAAGTGAATTTAGAAGAATACCGAAGCTATAGACATGGATCCCTCGCTCCGCCTCGAAATTCTTCTCTCTACGCCGTTTGACCACATTAGGCACATAAGTTGCCCTAAACTCTGCTCTCAAATGTAGGCCACACCTCGTGCCACCTCGGTTCAATTCCCAACTAGCAAGTAGAACTTCCCACCAATGATTGGCGGCTCCTCTCGCTTATACGCGCCTAAAGTCACCTTCTCTTCATCCGCAATCTAGCCGCAAAGATCTTCTTCACATCCTCAAGCCATAATTCAAGAAGACTAGCATCCGCCTCTCCTTCAAAAGATGGAGGCTTCATCTTCATGAACCTCCTGCCACGCATTATTTCTTACCCTAGCTCCCAGTGGTATAACAACACGCGGTGGCGCTCTCGCCTGCTCTGGGTGGTGGAGGTACATTCTCGACTATGGCCAAGCCGAGCCATCTCTGGCCATAAACTCTATCACGCGATCACATATCCGCCATCTCGGAGCATTCATACCACTGACCCCTTGAGGAGGTGGCAATTCTACCTCAGTTCATCTCGAACCAACCTAGGGCCTCGCCCGCCGCCTACACGATTCCGCCTTAGGATTCACCATCGAGCACCTATAAGAATTCACTCGTCGTTAGAACATCACACAAGAAACTAACCCACCTAGGCCATGGAACCTATCCCGGCCGATAGCTAACCTAAAACAAGCTCGATATTAATCGTGGCGACCCGACCCTGGGCCCGAGGTGGAACCGAGGGCCTGACCGCCCAAATAGGGGAAAACAAGTGAACAATAAACATGCAAGGACTCATTTTAAGAAAACGACGTGACGCAACATTAGAGACGCACGCCTTACCTAAAAGGCCTAGATTTTTAAAACCTTACAAACCCGATAAAACAGCTTAAGCAAATAAACCAAGTCATCGGCGACACTACATGCCTGAACCCAAGCTAACAGCTTTAAGGACAAGAATTAAGTAAGAGCTAATAGCATGCTGGCAATTTAAGTCTTATACGTAGTGAACTATAATACAAGATAACCAAAACTCTGGCTTACACAATGCCTAAGATAAAGAGGTTATAAGTACTACAAGAGTTAAACTACAAGTAGCTATATAAAGCATCGAGATCAAGTTCTATACAAATTCCCAAGCATAGTCTAATTGACTTGCTTTAACCCATCGCCTTGCAAAATAACAAAAGGAAAGAAGAGGACATCTAGACCACCTCTTCAAACCGCAACGGCCGACAAAAGGAGGAACAAAGCACGAACACCGCAATCCTCAACGAGGGACTCCTGTCTTGCTAGGATCTAAAGCAAGAAGGGGAATGGGTAAGTCATAAAGACTTGTAAGCTATTAATCATGCATGTCATGGCATATGCAACATACAAGGCAAGTTATAGTCACATAAGCATAGAGATCATATATCCAAGATGCACATTGTTTCACATAGGTGCTTGAAATTAAATCACATAGGATAAGGATATATGGAGAGCCGGGCCGCTTCGTAGTTCCTGCATACAAGCGTTATCTTGAGCGTGCATGTGTCAGATGCGTGTAAGTACATCGACCTTCCGAGGGAATGCCCGGGATAGACACCAATGATGCTCGTATTGATTACAACAAGGGAGCTACTTCCCCACTGTGGCCACAGTGGAGGCGTGTGTGAACAAGGACGTGATGCCACCGACTCATGCAAATGTCAAGTAGTGTCTACTTAACAAATTTCAGTAGGAACGAGGTCGACAAGAGCGATCTCGTTCATGACAAGTAAATGTTCTCATCAATAATCAAGCAGGATTGAGTTCGACAAGAGCGAACTCAACATGTCAAATAGGTATTCTATTACATGACATCAAGAATCAAGCATGGTAATCAATCCAATTCAATAGTCTAGAATTATCATTCTTAGAGAAACGTGTTTAGAACGTCAGGGATTGATCATTGAGCCGGTATTGTTCAATGGCTCACTTAAGTTAACTCCGTTGAGTCGTCTCTAACAATTCATCCAAGAGAGTTAAGATGCTAGATGCATCCAAAACCCTTTTCTAAGTTCTCGTGTCGAGTAACTAGGCCGTTAATCCACTTAACAACCATAGTCAAGAATTATCAAGTTCAACATTTCGTAATTCAAGGGAACTTTAGAATCATAATTTCAAAAGTTATCAAAAGCCAATAGTCCAAGAACATTAGTTAATCCTAGAAAGGCATAGAACACATTTGCTTCTAAGCATAGGACCCAATCAAGAAGATGAACAATTCATAGCATGTGAAACCCTAGAATTCATAATCTCATAGAGTTATCAAACATCATTGGTCCAAGAACATTAGTTGTTCCTAAGGAGGCATAGAACATATTTACTTCTAGGCATAGGACCAAAAGATCAAGATGGACATATCATTAAAAATCCTTACAAGCTCAATTCATCAAGAAGCATGGCATGGACATGGTAGGAGCATGGGGAACATGAGAAGAGGGGAACATGGCAAGACTAACATACTTCCTAAGGGGAATCAATAGCTTACCTTTCACCAAGGAAGAAGATAGGAAGAGCACAAACAAATTGGTTGAAACTGCTCAACACTTCAAGCTCTACACTTTTAATGAAGGGGGCTTGAGCAAAAGATGAGAGGATGATGGAGGACCAAGAGATCACCTTCAAGGAGCCATGGGAGACTTGGGAGAAGAAGGAATTTCGTTCATGGAGAGTGGAGGTGAAGAGTGAGGGTCAACAAGCCAGATTGTGGCTTAAATTGGCTGAAAATTCTGAGTGGGACAAGTGTCACCCTCTTGTGGTGCAATAATATCTGATTTGGTTTGCTTAATGATCACTAATGGTTGGTTAATCCAATCTTAAAACATGTTAGGTAATGTTAGGACCTAAGAAAGGGTGTTAGGAAGGTTTTAGAAGAGGTTTGGAAAGAGGTTTGAGTGCCATAAGTCGTACACAGCAAAACAGGGAAAAAAATCCCGTAACAGCTCTCAGAAGATGAGGCGGGCGCCTCACAAGAAGCGAGGCGGGCGCCTGGGAAGCTGAGGCTGGAAGCTGAAATTGAAATGCTCCCAGAAGTTGAGGCGGGCGCCTCACTAAAGTCGAGGCGGGCGCCTCACTAAGTTCAAGACCATTTTTTGAAAAGTTACTGGACAGTCAATCTTGTAAAATCGACCATAAATCGCTCACAACTCCAAATGAGGTGATTTTTATTTTTCTGAAACTAGACTCATTAAATTATATTTTAGAATTTTAAATTACTCCATTTGGACTTATATTCATCAAGATATGGTTACAACAAAAATCAAGTACAGAAGTTGTTTTCCTGAAAACTGAATTCTGGTACAGCCGTAAGTCAAGACCTAATTGAGGTACTTAGACACCTTGGAAAATTACCAAATTTTACAGAGAGTATCCTAACATATGTAGGTAAAACATACTAAATTTTTAGAAAATTCTATTTAGTGGATTAGTACCAGAATTTTCCCGAAGTTTGCCCAAAAACATGACTGGTCTGTGAAGGAATAAATTGGTCATCTCATAACCAAATGCAACAAGTCTATGAACAATGATTGCAAGAATGATAAATACTAGTACACTTGGTCTAGAACTCAAATGAACTTCTCACAAGTTGAAAACACAAAGAATACAAGCAACGAAGGAAATCCCGAGAAACCCTAAGGCTCAAACGAAGCAATCAAATCGGCGATTCAACAAGTAAGCTTACATGATTCTAAACATGTTAAGAGCTTCATGAATGACTTAAGAATGTTTCTAAATCATATATATAGACTAGGTAAACATGCTCATAATCAACGAGAAATCGTGAAGGCAAGCACACAATACACATGCAAGAATCCGGGGTGTTACAGCACGAGAGTGATAAGTTAGGGCCAGGTTCCATATATGACCTAGGTGACAGATAGATCATATGTTCTTGTGCTTACGATATAGAATGGATGAATTATTCGGGGATGGAGGCTGAACCAATAATTCAACAAACTATATCTATATTTTGTGAACGAACCCAAGAGATTGAATGATTATTATTTTGAATTAAACATAGAGGAGATACAAGTGAAACCCTAATCCTAGATTGTCATCCACCATAAGATCTTCATAACCTGTAATTGCTGCTAATTAGCTAAACACCTAAATAATAATAGTAGTTTAGAATAGAATAAATATAAAAAACCCCCTTAGATTAATAATTTGCTATCAATAAATTGCACTATCTGTGATCTCTTGTCTCTGTGGGTTCGACCCTGGCTTCCAAAACTATTCTCCAATAGTCTTGTCCACTTGCAAGGAAAATAATTAAAATAAGACATCGATCAAGTTTTTGGCGCCGTTGCCGGGGACAAGCTAGTTTACATAGTTAGTTTGTTGGTAGCGTAATTTTAATTTAATTTAGTTTTTATAATAATAAAAACCCAAAAAGATTTTATTTTATTTGTCTTTAATAGTTAGTTGTTTTTAAATTGCTTTAATTTATTTTATGCACGGTCATAGATCTTTGAATCCTCAACTGGTAGAACTTAATCAAGATATAAACAATATTAGAAGGAATCAAGAAGATCTTGAAAATCTAGCAACCCAGCCTGATAATCAAGAACAATTGAATCTAGAGGATCCTCTGGTTGATCCTACAATGGAAAATATTAATCAAAATCCTGAAAATCTGGTTCATCCGGTTAATGCAAATCAAAGAGAAGAAGAACCTGCTAGAAGAAATATGGAAGTAGTTGTAAATCAAAGAACTATTAATGATTTCAGTAGACCTTCATTAAATATAGTAAGATCATGTCTAGTCTTACCAGATGCAGTAAGGAATTTCGAATTAAAAGGCCATTATTTTAATATGATACCTTCTTTCCATGGAATGCCTCACGAAGATCTTGTCAGTTTCTTAAGAGACTATGAATATATGATGATTACTTTTCCTTTAGGAGGGTTGACTGAAGACCAAGTTAAAATGAAATACTTTCCCAACGCGTTAAAAGAATTGGCAAAGCGACGGTTTATGAATCTAACACCTAGTATTGTTTATACTTTGGCTCAAATTTATGATTTGTTTATGAGTAAATACTATAAGCATGCATCTCTTACTGAATATAGAAAACAAATCATGTCATTCCAAAATGAACCAGGTGAAACATTCCATGAGTCTTAGGATAGATTTAAAAATCTGCTCATTATGTGCCCTCATCATAATCTGGCTCAACATGTGTTAGTACTTCAATTTTATCATGGTCTTTCGCCTGGCTTACACACTATGGTTGATAGTGCAGCTGGTGGTTCTATTAATAGAATGACACTAGAAGCACTAGAGGAATTATTTGAGATGTTAAGTGTAAATTCTCAACAGAAAAGTGCTAGAGGTAAAAGTAGGAGTTTATATCAAGTTCAAGAAAAATCAGATACACAAGCCCAATTTGAAAATTGGCCAATTCAAGAAGCATGTGCTTTATGTGGATTATATTCTCATGCTACTAATTTTTGTCTATCAAGTGCTATGTATGCTGAACAGGCTAATGCCATGAAGTATACCCTCAAAGGCTAAGGAATGATCCCTACTCAAACACATATAATCCTGGTTGGAGGAATCATCCTAATTTTTCTTGGGGAGGAAATAAACATTTACAACCTCAACAATTCCAGCCTCAACAACCACAACCACAACAATTTCCAAATCAAAATCAATTGAGAATTGAAGAAGTTCCAAAACAAGATGGGACAAGCAAAAGTCAAGCTGTTTTGATAAAGTATTTGCTTGAAGAAGTTGAAAATTTGAAAAAGCACATAGTAAATTCTGAGACTGAGAAAAGAGAAGAAGGGAAGTTCCCTAGTCAAATCGAGCAATCAAAATCAATCATTATCTTGCAAAGTGGTAAAGTAATAGGAGAAGAGGTAAGTGATCCTGTTCACTCTTCTAATATGTCTGATGAAGCTGATAATTTTGAAAAAGAAGTAGAAAAGAATAATAGCAATGAAGAAAATCAAATAAACAATCAAGAAGTAGAAATAGAAGTAGAAGTTCCAAATAAGGAAAAAAAATAAAAGATCAAAATAAAGAAAATCAAGTAGAAGTAGAGAAAGAGATAGAACAAGAAGAAGAGGAACCATATGTGGCTCCGCCACCATATGTTCCTCCAATTCCGTTTCCAAGAAGACTTATGAAAAACCGAATGGACAAACAATTTTCTGAAATTTATAATATGTTATCCAAGGTGAATGTTAATCTTCCTTTGCTTAACGTTATTAAAAATATTCCAGCTTATGCAAAGTTTTTCAAAGATCTTCACTCTAAGAAACACAAGTTTGAAAACAATGAGAAAATTATTGTTTATGAAAACGTAAGTGTTGTTTTACAACCAGAACTTCCCCCTAAGTTGAAAGATCCTGGTAGCTTTAATATCCAAGTTTCCTTGGGAAGCTCTAAAAAAATGAAAGTCATGCTAGATCTAGGAGCAAGTATTAACTTGATGCCTTTTGCGGTCTACAAACAGTTAGGGTTAGGAAAACTAAAACCCACTAATATGCAATTACAATTAGCTGATCGTTCAGTTAAACATCCTTTGGGTATAGTGGAAGACATCCTATTTCAGGTTGATAAACTAATCATTCCAGTCAACTTTGTGGTTCTAGAGATGGAAAGGAAAATCTGTACAAATAATGAAGTTCCTATATTGTTAGGTAGACCTTTTATGGCCACTGCCAATACTATGATAAATATGAAGAATGGTAAACTTTCAATGTCAGTCCTAGGTGAAACTGTCGAAATTTTTGTTTACGATGCTATGAATAGACCTAGTGACATGAATGCATGTTTCTCTATAGATGAAATCGAAAAATTAACTACTCAAACTTTTGAGGAAGATAATGAAGATGAAGACTATGAGAAAGATGTATTTGAAGTTTATGATGATAGTCCTATCCCTCCCATAAAAATAGACATTGAAGAAATAGAGAGAGAAATAGAAGAAGAAGAAGAAAGACAAGAAAGTGAGAAATTAGAAGCGCTTAAAAATAAGGATAAAAATAATGTGGACAAAGAAGTAGAATCAGAAAATAATTCTGATAAGATAGAAAAAGTAGAGGATGAAATTAATGAAGAAGAAGAAGTAGAGATTTTAAAATTTCTTTTTGAAGAAATAGAAATAGAGGATGAAAAAGTAGAAAGTAATGAAGATGTTAAAGAAGGAAATAATGAGGAGGTTAAAGTAGAAAATTTTGAATTTATGCCATCTGTTAAATCTCCTCCAGTAGAAGAATTAAAGTCATTACCACCCCACTTAAAATATGCATCTTTAGGGGAAGGTAAAACTTTACCTGTTATTATAGCAGCTGATTTAACTGAAGAACAAGAAGCAAGTTTATTAAAAGTTTTATGGACACATAGAGAAGCCATAGGATGGTCCCTAACTGATTTAAAAGGAATTAGTCCATCTATGTGCATGCATAAAATACACTTAGAAGAAGGTAGTAAACCTTCAAGAGAAAGACAAAGAAAACTTAACCCTCACATGGAAGAAGTTGTAAGAAAAGAAGTCCTTAAGCTTCTAGATTCATGTATAATTTACCCAATATCTGATAGTAAATGGGTTAGTCCAGTTCAGGTAGTTCCTAAAAAGTCAGGAATTATAGTAATTAAAAATGACAAAGATGAATTAGTCCCTACAAGAACTATTACTGGTTATAGAATGTGCATTAATTTGAGAAAACTAAATGCGGCAACTAGGAAAGACCACTTTCCTTTGCCATTTATTGACCAAATCCTTGAAATACTAGCCGGTCATGAATATTATTGTTTTCTTGATGGTTTTTCCGGTTACAACCAAATTCCTGTAGCACCTGAAGACCAAGAGAAAACAACCTTCACATGTCCTTTTGGTACTTTTGCTTTTAGGAGAATGTCATTTGGGCTATGTAATGCACCGGCCACCTTTCAAAGATGCATGATTTCTATATTCTCAGATTTAGTTGAAAGATGTGAAGTTTTCATGGATGTGTAGACACCCCAATTTCGTACCCCTGATATGTAACTCTGGCATGTGATATCAAGAACTGTTTAAACTTAACAAAATGTCAAGTTACAGGGTTGAAAATGCAAAAGGAAAAGTAGGATGCATGAATAGTGAACTGCAGGGGGGAAAGTGTCAAAAATTGAAGCTGGAATGGTAGCTTGGCGCCGCGCCACGTGGCCTTGGCGCCGCACCCAAAGTGATGTTTGGCCGCGCCAAGGTCCTGAATAGTGCCCACTTCGTTAACGCATTGTACAAAATGTCAAGCGCGTGGTACAAGCCGATGAAGCACGAATCCAACTATAAATAGAGGTGCCCGGCTATGCTTTAAGACACAGTTTTTCGACGAAGGCTTGAAGCCCAGAGTTACGCTGCGTATTTTTTACGCGTTGTGCGATCAGTGAGCGAGTGATCCCTCCCCTCTCATAAAGCTTCCAAACCCTGTCCAAACTCCGCCAAAACACAAATCCAACCGGTTAAAGTGATTCCTAGCCCTTTAGTTAGGTATCCACCATATTTCCTCGGCTAAAAACCATAAAGTAAGTCGTTACTCTGCCCGAGTAAATAGGTTGAAATCACCCGAAATAAGCTGTTATTCCGCCCAACCAAATAGGCCAAAACCACCAAAATTAAGCCGTCATTCTGCCCGAGTGAGTAAGCCAAAACTACCATATATAAGCCGTCACTCTGCCCGAATCACATCAGCAACAGCAATAAAAGTCTCCCTCTCCCGAGAAGGATAGAGCGAGCACACCCCGCTCTAAAAGGTAATAACCTTTAAGGGCGTTTTTTATTTATTTATTTATTTATTTGTTCATTTATTATTTATAAAGTTGTTATTTAAATCCGGCCCAATATAGTCAATATAAGCCGTTGTGCTGCCCGAATTAGATTAGGAAATATTATGTAAAAAAGCCGTCATAATGGCCAAATATTTTTAAATACATTTGTAATTATTGTAAGGAAATGACTGCAAGTCCGTAAATAATGTAGTCACGGATGTATTTGTTTTATTTTCCTGTCTTTTAATACTTTATTTATCTACTAAATAAATATAACAATAAGCATACTTTAGCCAAAAACTATTTTGAGACCGAAAGGGCGAGTTGGGTGCGTAGCACCTTCCCAACTCGTAACTTATCCTCCGAACCCGTTTTCTATCTCTGGTTTTTTTTTTTTTCTGGTTTTGTTTTATTTTGCTTTAAAATAAAGATGGCGACTCTAAAACTTTTTGGATCCAGTAGGGCCTCACAATACTCCCTCTTTGCACTTTTCCGTTTTCCCCTAAAAAAGGGAGAATATGAATGGAAGGGTGATGTATTCACATATCCTGGTATCCCCTAAACAAGGGATAACTTGATGCGGAAACCCAAAGCTCCCATAGTGATCCGAAACGGGCCATAAGGCTATTTTTAATAAAATCCATAGTGGGGGCGTCGCAATATCCTTTTTTGCACTTTTCCGTTTTCTCCTAAAAAAGGAAAAATGGGAATGAAAGGGTAATGCATTCCCATATCCTGGTATCCCCTAAAAAATGGATAACTTGATGCGGGAAACCACAAGTTCCCATATTGGATCAAAAATCAACTAAAGGCAACCGAGGCACATTCCAACGCGCTATCATAGACAGCACTCATCTCGCACTTTTGATTTCGTCTTCCCCTAAACAAGGAAGGGTAGAACGAGAGCAGTGGTGTCCCGCATCCGCATATACGCGCACCCCTATCCAAGGGCGTGCAGGGCGCGGGTGCAGTCTCGGGAGCCCACAGTGGCGACTCTGCTGGGGAGTTGTTTTATTTTAAATAAAATAGAGGGCTAGACTCATAAAATATTAATTTTATGCATTTGAATATTGAGTTCCTATACATCCGTGCATATATTTGTGGATATGATCTTCCATCTTGCAGCAGTTTCGTTCCGATAACTGTTACATGTGTATTTAAAAATATTCTAAAAAAACAAAAAAAAATTCAAAAATCGAAAAAAAAATTCAAAAATCAGAAAATCAAAAAAAATATAAAAAATATATATATTATATATATGTTGCAATAAAATTACGGGCAGCACAATAAAAAGGGCCGGGGCTTTATTTTTAATATTGCTTTATTTTCGGCTCCGCATTATTATTCCTTTCTGTTCATTTTTCCTTTTTTTATTATTCTATACATTTGTACATATTTGCATTCATTCTATCATTTTATTTAGGGGACATAGGACCAAATTTGTAATTAATAGGGATAGATAGATTCCTCACTTTTCTTTTTATTTCTTAATGTGGTGTGCTTACTTGCTTGCGCTCAAATTAAAAAGCCAGGAAAATCCACACGTAACAGCAAGACATGTCATATATGTTTTATTTTCTGTTTATATATCTGAAAATAAATAAAGACTTTACTGCTTTCTAGATTCCACACACACGCACACGCATATAGGTATATTCCGAACTGTTACCCTATACCATGACCAGCCTACCCCCTGCATAAACCAACGTTAGAATGCATATAGATTCTCAGGACATTTCATTGACCGACCGGTTTTTGCATCTCTGAATTGTGAGTCAGCCCCTGTCAAAAAAAAAAAAGAGAGAAAAGTATATATATATATATATATATATATATATATATATATATAAATGCGCAATTTTAAAAAAAATGATGAAAATAGAATGCGCACAAAAAAATAAATAAATAATAATAATAATAAATAATAAACAGGGGCTGATTTATTATTCTCTATTGCTCGACCTAGACCATTTCGAATGGTGGATCCTGGAAAGAGTATATGCCCTTCGCCTGGGACCAGTCCAGTCCTGGGGAGTCGAAAGGCAGGTGGAAATACGTTGGATCTATACTCTAGAGAAAGAATCCACTGTTCCAGGAAAAGTCCTGAGACTATCAAAATAAAGCAGGTGCTTAACAACTGTAGAGAACAAATAAATAATAATAAAATATACTAATAAAGGCACACTGTACTCCAAACCCAGAAAGCCTTCAGCCAGCTTTCTGATACCTCCAAACCCATTTTTCTCAGAAACCTGGCCCAAATTTGGAAAGGCAGAGATAGTAATCGGCCGATCGATACGGAAATAAGTGCGTAAATCGCACTGTAAGATATCAAGATCGATCGATAAGGGCGTAATCGCCCGAGGAACAGATCCGAGCAAGATGGCAACAGATAAGCAACCGATATGGGTACGTATATAGGGGCTCCGTGGTACGCTCCGACTCCCAATGCAAAGAAGCTGGCTAGACCGTAACTGATGCACGACATGATCGCTTGCTAAGCCAAATAGCAAGTCTTATACAAGGTCCAAAATCCAGTGGTGAGATGAACTCTTCCCCTGCAATCCCCCAGGAAGCATCAAGCCCCCATGTGCCTCCAAACCCAACTCCCTAGCCAAACACTAACCCACCAAATATGGCCACTACCCCAAATCCCAATCCCCCACCAAGTCCCTACTACCCAAATATCAGCCCTCACCCGTCCTATCCTTCATATCCTTCCCCAAGCACCAAAATTCCCCAAAACCCAAATGACCTCCCTGTTCCCATAACCAACCCACTCCAGAACAGCCCATATATAGACCCACAAAGTTATAACCCGCCAGACAAGTTACCACGTATTTACCTTATAATGATCCTGGCCGCCTAGCCGAAACCATCCAGAACCCACCAACCCAAAATCCACCAGCCCAAAATCCTTATCCTACCCAAAATCCACCAACCTAAAATCCATATCCTACCCAAGTTCCACCAGCCCAAAATCCTTATCCTACCCAAGTTCCACCAGCCCAAAATCCTTATCCTACCCAAAATCCACCTCAATATCCATATCCACCCCAAAACCCTTACTGCATTAACCTTAAATTAACCCAACCTTCCCTAATCCAGCCAGTATATACCAAAAGCCAACTCCCCCAGCCACCAAAATAGAGGCTGACGTAGAAAATATAAAGGCCATGGTACTCAAGCTTCTCAACAAAGGGGAATTTTCTACGCGGGCACTGACATTATAATCTGCGGCAGTATTGCCTTTCAAATTCAAAATGCCCGACATAGAAAAATTTGATGGGACTGGATGCCCTATATCCCACTTAAAATCTTATTCCACTGGCATGCAGTCAAGGGGAGCTAGCTTTAAGGCTATGGCTTCCAATTTTCACTTCACCCTAATAGGGCCGCCAAACAATGGCTAATGTTGTCGATAGCAAAGACCATGAATACGTGGGACCGATGGTCAAGCTGCCTCGAAAGGTACAAAGATAACACCACCCCGAAAATAGAAGGGACCTTGAGTCGTGCACCCAACGGGAAAAAGAAACCTGGCCGAAGTTCGCCGTCAGTGGAAAAGAAAGTTGGCCCTGCACTTTTGCACTCGATCCGCCGAGTCATGCAGAATGTTCATCAAAAACCTCCAGCCCATTTACCTGGAACACATGAGGTATCTCCCCTACACCAATTTTAAAGAAATAGTGGAAATAGGAGCCCGTATTGATGAAAATATACAGACGGGACAATTACAAGTCAATACGCCTCTCAGTTCTTTCCATTACTCTAAAGGAAAGATAGCCGCAGCCACACCCGCACCAACCGTCAATGTGGTAGGAAATGCATCAGCCACTTCTCCTACCCAAAGTTATGGCACTGTTCCATGGTCTTATGGAGCGGACAGGTCTGTCAACACAGTCGGAGGGAATAATGGCCCGAACAAAAATTTCAGAAATCAGAACCGGCATTATGATGAGCTGCAAGCTTCCCAGTCTGTGATCCTGCAGGGGCTAATGGTACAAGGAGTATTAAAGCCTATGGAAAATTATAAGCCACCAAACCCCCTGCCCAGGACTTGGAATCATGCTCAGTACTGTGAATATCATCGCTGCAGTGGTCACCTCACCGATAAATGTTATATACTCAGAGATGCTATCCAGGATCTTATAGATGATAAGGTTATTGAAAAGCCTACTCCCAGACCAAATATAGTCAATAACCCTCTACCTCAAATCAACATGATTGAGGTTGATGAAAATTTTTGTGTGCTTGAGTTCGAAACAAATAAACACCCATTACCATATATCCTTGTTCCTTTCTTTCCATCCCCATCCATAAAAGAGCCTAGCTGCAATATGCTCTCTTGGGACACTATCCTGGGTAGCCGAAATACTGGTAATATTGAAGAAGCCACTTCGATCGGTGGAGATATTAGCCACCTTACCCGATCTAGCCGAGCCTACCAACCAAGCCTGAAAAGAGGTGATCACTCTGACAAGGACCAAGCGACAACTCCCTGGGCATGATAGACGGAGGCACTAATTATGGAAAGCTCCTTGCTGAGTTTGAGTCTATTTCTAATAAGCCTCTACAGAACTAGTATACTATGACCGGCCCGCTTTTGACACCCGCAGATCTGGTGGACCACTTCGGATATATTATCCCTATTCCTTTCCCTAGCTTTACGGATTGGTCATCTACCAATCCGCTCCATAAAATTGAGGATCTCAAACCCCAGGTCCTCAATAATGTAATAAACCAACCCTGTACGGTTTGCTTTTAATAATAATCTAAATGTCTTTGCTTATTCCTTAGTTGCACCTATATTAAAAGACGCATTAAATAACTATAATGATGAGTCATTTAATAGGACCCAAAAGATTAAAAAAAATATTATTTGCTTGAGCTTGTAAAGTCAGTAGAGCACCAGGGACAACATCATTCATCAACAGGAATTGAAGACTGATCCACTATCAATCTGGGGCTGTACAATGAAATCAAAGGAATCAAAATCGGCAACTGCCTGCAAGGCTCTGAAAAGGTAGCACTCATTGATATCCCTAAAGAGTTCGTAAATATCTTCGCCTTGTCCTATGAAGATATGTCGGAGCTAGATCTAGTCATAGTCAAACACCGGATCCCCATATATTCGGATGCTCGGCCAATTAAGCAAAAGCTCCGCCGCATCAAGCCAGAATGGTCACTACAAGTTTAAGAAGAAATCATGAAACAGTTGCACGTCAATTTCATTCGGGTAGTAAAATACCCGATCTGGCTGTCCAATATAGTGACCGTTCCCAAGGCCAACAGGAAGGTTCGGATCTGCGTAGATTTTCGCGACCTCAACAAGGCATCGCCCAAAGATGACTTCCCTCTACCCAATATCAATATTGTGGTAGACGTCGTTGCTACTCATGAAATCAGATCCTTCGTCGACGGCATGCTGGTTTATAGTCAAATCAAAATGGCAGTAGAGGACCAAGAAAAGACCTCATTCATCACCCCTTGGGGAACTTATTACTACACTGTCATGTCGTTTGGGCTAAAAAATGCTGGGGCTACTTATCAAAAGGCTGCTACCACTCTCTTCCACGATGTGCTGTATATTGTCAAAAAAGATCCGGTCAGGAGATGACGTACTCCTCACAAGCCAGAAAAAAGAAGACCTTGTTCAGCCCTCCAATTTCAACGAGCTTAAAAGGTATTATGCTTGAGCCACCCTATCTGGCAAGTGCTTCCCTCTCCAGCTCGCTAGGCTGAAAACCCAAAAGGGCGGCCTAGGCAAAAATTAGAGCAAATAAAAAAATACAAATAATATATATTTAAAAAAAGGAGAAATAAGGGCTCGCTAGGTTGAAAACCCAAAAGGGCAGCCTAGGCAAAAGTTAGAGCCAAATAAATAAATATATATATATATATATATATATATATATATATATATATATATATATATCAGGAAAAAAAGGGGAGGGAAGGCACTCTTTGAAACCTCGGCATCCTAGTCTTCAGCATGCAAGGGGGCTCGACTGACAGAAGAAAAAGAAAAACCACGACAGGGGCTCACATTAAAACACTAAAATATAATATTACAGGTCCTAAGGTGCAACTTAGGAATAATTGCTAAAGAAATTTAGGTTATACATTAATTGTCTGTACATATCTATTGCCTATATCCCCCCTTGTTTCCCCAGAAACTATCCCCTTTTTTGCAGCTTTAGCCCCGGAGTGGTCTATCAATGTCTGCGGCGTCCGCCCAGCCGGGTCCATATACTTCTTCTGTGAGGTATAGAAAGGGCTCAGTCTCATCAGAATGAGAAGCACCAGAAGTGTCCTTGTCCTATTCATTATCCGCACTGTCGTTGTCCTGAAGCAGCTAGACGACTTGGGTTCTGACCATTCACTGCTGCCTTGTCTGATTGCGAAGAAAATGCAGGGGTTATGAGAATAGCCTTATGCCAAGTATAGCCCTGCAACAATTATATGGCCGAGAACAGGAGGGGGTGACTGCCTTTTCCTCTTCCCGCATATCATTAAAAAAAAAAGCCTGTTCGAGCCCGAAGGTATATTCCTTTAAAATCTGTTTTGGAGATACAACATGCCATCACCTATTAGATATCGGTATAGCTTTGCTTTGTGCGTGTGTCTTGAGTTTGCATCTTTTCTATTTATTTTGCATCATATAAAATTATATTGCATTGTAAATGTTTGTACAGGTTTTCAAAAAATTTTTTATTGTTTTGCATTTAAATAAACGTTTTTGCATTCTAGGCATCATAAAAGTGTGTTTTGCATTTTAAAGATATGTACTACATCTTGCATTATTGCATGCATGATAGAATAAAGAATGCTCATGCATCATGTTAATAAGCATCCTGTAATTTTTATACATTGCATTTGCATCAAATAAAGTAGTACATGCATCAAGAATTTGCATTTATTATCCAATAAGCTGCATTAGGGGTGCGCTAAAAAGAAAATAAAATGCCACCAATCAGGAAAATAAATATTCTTATGGTATTTACTATGTCCCTGCAGCATAAGTATGCATGAAAAATAAATTTTAGGGCATAAAATATACATATTTTGTCCCATATTTATCCGAGAATATGTCCAAAAATGTGTTCAGAAAAAAAATTGAATTGTATTCCGAAAAGTCCATTTCGTGAACACATAGCATGCAAAATATGTTTTAGCCTAGAACATGCATCATATAGCCCCATGTGCATTTATAATATAAATCATGCATGGTAAGGTCAAATAGTGACCGCTAGCTTAATCATGCATCGTAAGAATAAATTGCATAAATTTCATGCATCATTACTTAATTGCATCATTTAGGAATGGATAGGACATGCATAAGCATTATTAATAAAGTCAGGAATGCTTCAAAAGTGCCAAACATTGCCAAAATTTAGCAGATTTGAAGTATATCCAGGCAGATCAAAAAAAACAAAAAAAAAGGAATATTGAAAAACAAGAAAAAAAAAGAGGAATATGAAAAAACAAAAGAAAAAAAAGAGAGAAAATAAACAGGTAATAAGCATGCAAATAAAGAAAAGCGGCAGGCATGCAGAATAAAGAGAAAAAAAAGAGAGAAAAGAGAAAAAAAATCGGGAGAGGAGAAAATGCATGTACAAGAAAAAGAAAAGGAAAAGTTTATAGGTGCATGCAACAAAAGGAAATATGGCGGCAGAAGAAGAAAATTTCGGCTGAAGCTAGAAAATGAAGCGAAAAGAAAACAGCAGCAAAGAAAAGATGATTTCAGCTGGTACCAAGAGATGCTGCAGCAAGAAAAAGGAAGTTTCTAACCAAGATTAGAATGAACAGTAAAGAAAAATGCAGCAGCATCAAGAAAAAATTTCCAGCTAAAGCCGAAAACATAGTGGGACAGGGGAAAAGATTTTCCAACGAAGGTCGAACAAAGTTGACAAAAAATCCCCAAAGAAAGTGCAAAGAAAGAACAACAGAAAGCAAAGAAGAAAGCAAAGAAAGCAACGGCCGTAATTTGCCGCATGGGCACGACAAAGGTAAGAAAAGGAAGGTATTTTTTTCCTTTTTTGCAGTGCATTTGTATGATGTTTGGAAACTTTCCTTTAAGGGGCACGCAGCCCTGGATTCAAAGGGAAAGGCCTTGTTCTTCGGTGAAGGCTGAGTTCCTAAGGAGGCAATGCAATCCATGCATTTTTCGCTGTGTTGGAAAACTTTCTTTTAAGGGGCATGAAACCCCAGATTCATAAGGAAAGGTCTTGTCCTCCGACGAAGGCTGAGTTCCTGAGGAGACAATTCATGCCGCACAGCCGCATGGCGAACTACGATTGGTCTGATTCCTTGGCTAAGGATACGTAGGCAGTCTATTTCGGTAGACGCGACCATCACAGCACGTTATTTACCCTTGCCGCACTCATTTGATAAAGCTTTGCATGCACTTGCTCATTTAGTATTGCCACACTTGCACCGCATCATTTGATCCCCGGCTGAGTGAACTACGTCTCGGTCTGATTCCTTGTATAACGATACGTAGGCAGCCTATTTCGGTAGGCACGACCGTTGCACAAATGATAGTTTAGGTTTTGGCATGAACTACGCCTTGGTCTGAGTTCCTTTATTAAGGGATACGTAGGCAGCCTCCACTAGTAGGTCCGACCATCAGAGCACTTCATTTACATATCTGCTTAAAAATTACGATAACATGCTATAACCGACTAAATATGTCTAGGATATGTGAGGTTTGGTTTGCATTATAACTGCTACCTGTTGCATCTCTTCCCTGTTTTATAATTGAACGAAATTAGAGAGTCTATTGTTTATCAACGATGTTCGTCTACTCAGTAAGCCTTGGGTTACCCGTAGACTCCATCGTTGAGGGTAGAGCTGTCAAAATGGGTTGTCGGGGTGAGCCAGCCCAAAACCCGCTTCAACCCGCCATTTGGCGGGGCCGGGCGGGCCAGCCCAAAAAGGTGGCGGGCCTAAAAACTATCAACCCAACCCAACCCACCATGGGTTGTGGGTTCGGCGGGTCAACCCACCAAATTTTTACAAACTTTATAAAAAACAATTAATACAAAAAGGAGTAGGCACGTATTGTAAAATTATTGGAATAGCTTTCCTGTGCATGGTTAAGATTGCAATCAGTTTATCTTAAGATTGTTTTTCATTTTGTGAAGTCAATCCTTTGGAAATGTTTGTGATCTGGTCGATCAGGCATATAGTAGCTCTGAACTTAACCTGTGGAACAAGGCATTGCAATAACTTCTGCCAATGCCGAAGTTTACTAGAGTTGTGCATATGTGAAGACTAACGAGAAAATAAAGAGACGACTTGGCAAATTGGTAATCAATGTTAAGTTGTTAACTGTTAAGGAAATTAAGGAATTAAACATTTAAACTAATAATAAATTTCCAACTTGGCAAATTGGCGTGTCAACCCGCGCCCAACCCGCCCCGCCCCGCCTCAACCCAAAACCCGTGTGGGTTCGACCCATTTGACTCGCCTTTTTTTGGGTTCATAATTTCCCAACCCAACCCACCTTTTTAAGTGGCGGGGTGGGCTAACCCAACGGGCCCAACCCATTTTGACGGCTCTAGTTGAGGGGCTCTGTAGACACCCCAATTTCGTACCCTTGATATGTAACTCTGGCATGTGATATCAAGAACTGTTTAAACATAACAAAATGTCAAGTTACAAAGTTGAAAATGCAAAAGGAAAAGTAGGATGCATGAATAGTGAACTGCAGGGGGGAAAGTGTCAAAAATTGAAGCTGGAATAGTAGCTTGGCACCGCGCCACGTGGCCTTGGCGCCGCGCCCAAAGTGCTGTTTGGCCGCGCCAAGGTCCTGAATAGTGCCCACTTCGTTAACGCATTGTACAAAATGTCAAGCGCGTGGTACAAGCCGATGAAGCACGAATCCAACTATAAATAGAGGTGCCCGGCTATGCTTTGAGACACAGTTTTTCGACGAAGGCTTGAAGCCCAGAGTTACGCTGCGTATTTTTTACGCGTTGTGCGATCAGTGAGCGAGTGATCCCTCCCCTCTCATAAAGCGTCCAAACCCTGTCCAAACTCCGCCAAAACACAAATCCAACCGGTTAAAGTGATTCCTAGCCCTTTAGTTAAGTATCCACCATATTTCCTCGACCCAAAAACCATAAAGTAAGCCGTTACTCTGCCCGAGTAAATAGGCTGAAATCACTCGAAATAAGCCGTTATTCCGCCCAACCAAATAGGCAAAAACCACCAAAATTAAGCCATCATTCTGCCAGAGTGAGTAAGCCAAAACTACCATATATAAGCCGTCACTCTGCCCGAATCACATCAGCAACATCAATAAAAGTCTCCCTCTCTCGAGAAGGACAGAACGAGCACACCCCGCTCTAAAAGGTAATAGCCTTTAAGGGCATTTTTATTTATTTATTTGTTCATTTATTATTTATAAAGTTGTTATTTAAATCCGGCCCAATGTAGCCAATATAAGCCGTTGTGCTGTCCGGATTAGATTAGGAAATATTATGTAAAAGAGTCGTCATAATGGCCAAATATTTTTAAATACATTTGTAATTATTGTAAGGAAATGGCTGCAAGTCCGTAAATAATGTAGCCACGGATGTATTTGTTTTATTTTCCTGTCTTTTAATGATTTATTTATCTGCTAAATAAATATAACAATAAGCATACTTTAGCCAAAAACTATTTTGAGACCGAAAGGGCGAGTTGGGTACCTAGCACCTTCCCAACTCGTAACTTATCCTCTGAACCTGTTTTCTATCTCTGGTTTTTTTTTTCTGGTTTTGCTTTATTTTGCCTTAAAATAAAGATGGCGACTCTAAAACTTTTTGGATCCAGTGGGGCCTCGCAACACTCCTTCTTTGCACTTTTCCGTTTTCCCCTAAAAAAGGGAGAATGAGAATGGAAGGGTGATGTATTCTCATATCCTGGTATCCCCTAAACAAGGGATAACTTGATGCGGGAAACCCAAAGCTCCCATAGTTATCCGAAACGGGCCATAAGGCTATTTTTAATAAAATCCACAGTGGGGGCGTCGCAATATCCTTTTTTGCACTTTTTCGTTTTCCCCTAAAAAAGGGAAAATGGGAATGAAAGGGTAATGCATTCTCATATCCTGGTATCCCCTAAAAAAGGGATAACTTCATGCGGGAAACTACAAGTTCCCATATTGGATCAAAAATCCACTAAAAGCAACCGAGGCGCATTCCAACGCGCTATCATAGACAACATTCCTCTCTCACTTTTGATTTCGTCTTCCCCTAAACAAGGGAGGGTGGAACGAGAGAAGTGGTATCCCGCATCCGCACGTACGCGCACCCCTATCCAAGGGCGCGCGGTCGCAATCCCGGGAGCCCACAGGATGATTTTTCAGTTTTTGGAAACTCTTTTGATCATTGCCTAGAGAATCTTACATCAGTCTTAAAAAGATGTTGTGAAACAAATTTAACTTTAAGTTGGGAGAAAAGTCACTTTATGGTCAAACATGGAATTGTCTTAGGGCATGTTGTGTCAAATAAAGGTATTGAAGTTGATAAAGCGAAAATAGAAGTTATTTCACAACTACCCCCTCCAAATTCTGTTAAAGGTGTTAGAAGTTTTCCAGGGCATGCAGGCTTCTATAGAAGATTTATAAAAGATTTTTCTAAAATCTGTAAACCTCTATGTAACTTGTTGGCAAAAGATACAGAGTTTGTTTTTGACCAAGAATGTGTAGAAGCATTTAATCTATTAAAAGAAAGATTAACTACTGCCCCTATTTTATCCGACCCCGATTGGTCTCTTCCTTTCGAGATCATGTGCGATGCATCAGATTTTGCAATTGGAGCCGTGTTAGGACAAATGGTAGATAGAAAGCCTCATGTGATACATTATGCTAGTAGAACACTAAATGATGCACAACTAAATTATACAACAATAGAAAAAGAATTTTTGGCAGTTGTGTATGCTTTAGAAAAATTTAGACCATATCTGTTAGGATCGAAAGTGATAATATTTTCTGATCATTCTGCTTTAAAATATTTATTGAGTAAGAAAGATGCTAAGCCTAAACTAATTAGGTGGATGCTATTATTGCAAAAATTTGACATTACAATCAAGGATAAAAAGGGAACTGAAAATGTCGTAGCCGACCACTTGTCTAGATTAGAATTTTCACCCTTACTTGAACGTCAATTTCTTGACGACCCAATTCCTATAAATGAATATTTTCCTGATGAACAACTGTTAGCAATTAAAGATTCAGATCCTTGGTATGCTGATTTTGTCAATTATTATGTGTCTGATATTATAAATCCTGATTTTGATCATTATGAAAAGAAGAAATTTTTGACTGAAGCAAAAAAAATATTTTTGGGAAGAGCCTCATTTATATAAAATGTGTTCAAACTCTCTAATTAGGCGATGTATTTCAGAAAAAGACCAACAAAGTATTATGGAATTCTACCATGAATACTTTTGTGGCGGTCATTTTAGTGGGAATAAAACTGCTAGAAAAATTTTACAATCCGGTTTATATTGGCCTACTGTTTTTAGAGACTGTGATTTATTTTATAGAACGTGTGATAAATGTCAAAGATCTGGTGGAATAGGAAAAAGAAATGAAATGCCTTTGCATATTAATATGATTGTTGAAATTTTTGATGTTTGGGGCATTGACTTTATGGGTCATTTTCCAGTATCAAATATTTGTGAATATATTTTGGTAGTTGTCGATTATGTGTCTAAATGGATTGAAGCCATAGCTACTAAAACAAATGATGGTAAAACTGTGGTTAAATTTGTAGAAGACCTTTTTGCCAGATATGGAGTACCAAAGGCCATAATAAGTGATCAAGGAACTCATTTTACAAATAAATTATTGAATAATGTCCTTAAAAAACATGGTGTAACTCACAAGTTAGCTACACCATATCATCCTCAGACATCTGGCCAAGTGGAGGTTAGTAATAGACAAATTAAAGCAGTGTTAGAAAAGACTGTTAGGCCTAATCGTAAAGATTGGGAATCTAAACTTAAGGATGCTTTATGGGCATACCGAACTGCTTTCAAGACCCCAATAGGAATGAGTCCATACCGAATTGTATATGGCAAAGGATGCCATTTACCAGTTGAAATCGAGCATAAAGCCTATTAGGCTATCAAAGACTTAAATTTAGATTTGGCCTTGGCTGGTGAGGAAAGATTGTTTCAATTGAATGAATTAGAAGAACATAGGTTAAATTCGTATGAAAATGCCAAAACATATAAAGAGAAGACCAAGAAATACCGTGACATGGGATTAGCCAATAAAATGTTTCGACCAGGATTGAAAGTTTTACTTTTTAATTCTAGACTGAGGTTATTCCTTGGAAAATTAAAATCTAAGTGGTCTGGTCCTTTTACAATTGTCCGAATTTATCCTCATGGAGCTATTGATATTAGAAATCCAAGAACTAATGAAGTGTTTAAAGTCAATGGACACTGACTCAAGCCGTATTTTGAACCGATGTCAGTTGAACGAACAATTGAATTAATTCGTTTAGCTGACAATGCACCACCCGATGACTAGGTTTGCAGTTGGGTCGAGCCAAAGACGTAAAACAAAGGTGCTAAGTGGGAGGCAACCCACTATGATGAATCTTTATTGCTTTTGTAGTTAATTAAATATGCTATTCTTCGTTAAATTTAAATTTGGACATTTAATTTTGAAATTAAATATGCCAAAACCCAAGTTTGGGGGAGAAAATCATCTTAATGTTATATTTATATGTTGCTAATAATTTTAGTTTAGAGTTTTTGTAGAGTTTTTATAATGCAGGAAAGTAATGAAATATAACGGAACCTAACGGAGGGACCAAACTATTAAACTGCTGAAAAATGAATGAAAAAGAAACATGGATGAAGAAACTGCCCACCTTGCGGACGCAAGGTGCTGAGGGCCTTGCGACCGCAAGGTCCCCATTAAATGCGGAATAAGGAACGCCTGCACTGCCGACCTTGCGGACGCAAGGTAAAAGCCACCTTGCGACCGCAAGGTGTCTTTATTTAAGAAAGTACCGGGCTTCATAGCAGATCACTCCAGACTTCTTCCTCTTTCAAGCAGCGAGTAGCAGCAGCCATACTCCTCCAAATCCGGTGAGATCTCAAAGATTCTTCAAAAATTCCAACCACTCTTCAAAGATTAACCTCCCTCCTTCAAACCCTTTGACTTCCATCATCTCCTCATCTTCCATTTCATCCCATTCAAGGAATTGAAGCAAGGAGCAACCATTTTTGTCGGCATCAAGCCTAAACTCCGGCAACACTTCATCTATAAAGCTGCAAAACAAGTAATTCTAACTCCTTTTAATTTTGACGTCCAATTTTTGCATGTTAGGGTGTTAGAAACTTTACGTAGATATATTTTGCAAGCTTTAGGAAATAGTGAATTTTAATTTCTAATTTTAAATTTTAAAAATAATAATACTTTAATTGTCAAATATTTAATTTCTTTTATTTGCTCAAACATAATGTCTCATAAGCGTAGAAATACTGGCGCCTCTTCCTCTCGCCCAGTTCAGGAGGAAGAACAACACTATGACCACCGCCGTTTTAATTCTTTCGAGGCCTCGGAGAGATATGCTGCCAAGCTCTCCAAGTCATTGATTCTCGAGAGGGGATTCATGGCCGAAGAGTTTGGCCTGCAGGATAATTTTAGGGCCCGTAGGTGAGAATTGTTGATTGATTCTCCGGACAAGGCAGTCGTGCCTATTGTCCGCGAGTTCTATGCCAATGGCCGCATTGGCTTAGATGGGGGGTGGTAGAGACTGTCTTTGTTAGGGGCGAGGATGTTGATTTTTCGTCCCAAAGTATTAACATGTATTACGGCACCTCCAACTTCGCGGATGGTGCCGACGATTATAGCACACACCTTCACCCCCCCTATTCCTGTCGAGGTGGTCAATGCGACCATCGCCCTCCCTGGTGTGGTGTGGACCCAAAACCGTAATCCACCCTACGGTCCACGCACCATGGAGGAGTCCTTCCTCTTGAACACGGCCAAGCCCATGTTCAAATTTATCTGCTCCCGCCTTATGCCTTCCAGTCACCAACACACGGTGACTTGGGCTAAGGCTGTCCTGATCTACACCATCATGACTGGTGGGTCTGTTGATGTTGGCCGCCTGATCAACGGCCAAATAAAGACCCTTATTAGAGGTACTACAAATGCGGGATTCGCGTTCCCGCATTTGATTACTGGACTGTGTAGGGAGGCAGGAGTGAGATGGCCTCGATACGCGGAGAGGATTAGAACTGGGCCCGCCATCACTAGGGCCATTTTGTTTAAGCACCAGCAGCAGCCGCGAGTGAGGGTTCCTCACGTGGAGGAACCCGAAGAGGAGGAGGAGGACCCGCTAGTGGGGATCTCCAATAGGCTAGAAGAGGTAGCCCTTGAAGCCCAAATGGCAAATCAGCAGTTGGCACTTATGCGTGCGAACCAAGAAGAGTTGTTTGGTTGGTTCAATAGGGTGGGACAAAATGTCTCCAGCCTCTATGGGATGCCGCCTGGTACGATCCCCGAGTTTCGTCCTCGTTCGTTATTTCGGCCCGACTCACCTTGAGTCGAGGCCCAAGTTTCATCCTCTTTCGTTAGGTGGGCCTGCTATGTCCTTTTCATATTTGTCCTTCCCCATCAAACCTCTCATATGTTCCTCAGTTTTGAGGACAAAATTGAAAATAAGTTTAGGGGGGGAATTCTAAGCCCAGAGTCTTAGCAGGTCCTAGCCTAAGGAGGAGTGGAGTTAGGCTACGTTTTTAGGGTGGGGAAAATTTTCTTTTCCCTCTATCGTGTCTCCTTCTCACCCGCCTTTCTTGCTTTTAATTTTTTCTTATTTTCGGAGGTGTTGCCTTGACCAGAATACACTAATTTTGGTTGCTTGTGGATTCCTGCTATGGGGATCCATCATCAATTGTGTCATCAACATCTCCAATTTTCTTTTAAAAAAATTATTTTAAAATTTTTAGCCTCTAGTTTAGGTGTGGTAATACTAGTCGATGAGAAATTAATGCAATGAACCACATAGCTAGTTCGTAGATCCCTCTGGAATTTACTTGATTTTGCGAAACTTTTATTTTTCTCCAGATTCCTCATGCACCCACACCAGTCATAATTATGGATCGATTAGAATAGTTTTATAAAGTTTATAGCACATACTTCATTTCAACAACATATGCACAAGAATATGATGCATAGCCATTCGAACATGATTGTTGCATTAAATTGTAACTTAGGGTCAATTGCACGATAGTTAGATCCCTTGGATTTTTCTCATTTATATATCTCAAGCACACTTTCGAACCGTGTCTGTATGTTAGTCTCAATTGTCCCTACCATCTGTCTTAGCGAATGCTTATGTGAAATCCAGTGATGCTAAACATTCAACCCCACAATTCTCATAATTGATATGATGTTTTGTGTGTCTTACTTGCTTTAAAAACTACATGAGCATTTGGCATCAAGAAATGACTTAGGCCATCTTTGGATCGTTAGAGCCTAAATATTCCCTGACCTTCACTAAAAATATCCCTAGTGTCCCCTTCGAGCCTAATTAAAAAGAATGAAGTGTGCTAAGCACACAATTAAACCCCCATTCGACATCATTTCTATTACTCACATTAACTTAATCTTAAAAGCTTATACACTTTTAGCCTACCCTTTGAGAGAGTAGGATGTGGGTGGGAAATTGATTATAGAGGACCATTTTTTTCAGTTAGGCTATTTTTCTGAAGACTTCTTCTTTCCGTCGTCGAAAAAAATATATATATATATATATATATATATATATATATATATATATATATATATATATATATATATATATATATATATATATATATATATATATATATCGACAAAAAATGAAACGGGAGAAGAAGAGTGCAAGTAGATTCAAATGAAAGCATATCTTTCAAGAAAATATGTTAGAAAAATATTGCTGAGAAAAATGATGAGATGTTTTTAGAAGTATATATTGCCCAAAACAAGTTTGGGGGGGGGGGGAAGAAGAAAACTGAAAAGTAACAGAAAACACCCCCTACTTGTAGTCTTTGCAGGTCCTAGCCTAAATAGGGAAAACTTCATTTTGCTTGGAAGTATGAGGGATAAAGGGTAGTCTTGCTCTCTCACTTTGAATTCCAATCCCTTTCCATCAAATCCCCCATCACCTTGGCCTTACATTACAAGCTAATAAAAACCTAATGATCTTCTTGTCAATGCTTGTGCATGTTTTCTCTACTAAGTGAGTCCTATAGAATTGATCAAACACTTCAAGTTCATATTATTCGCCAAAAAGCTCATTGTGTTAGCATAATCTTAGCTATTACAAGTAATTGGGATAGGAGAGCATTGTAAGTCATACATAGAAGTGCATGGGATGGATGTATAAGTTTTTGAAATCCTTGGTGACCTCTCTTTCGGTAATATATCGGGTTTGGATGGTAGATCTCATATTATATAATGCATGGGTTTTACTTAAACTTTGATTTTCATATGAATGTGGTGCTTAGCTTAATAAAACTGTTTTAGTTGAGATATTCTCTAAGACTGGTGATCACACACACACGGAGAAATTAAGAGTAGTAGCAGTTTTAAGTAAAAGTCAGTTGGTTTTATGTGACTAAGCCTGCATATGTGGTGAGCATCGAACTGAGACTGCTTTGTTATGCCATGCTATTATAACTTAAGGTTGAAACCAAAAAGATTTTTGTTTTGTTTCATGTTTAGATTAATTTTTATCTGCTTTTATATTTATCAGTATTTGTATTTATCTGCATAGTCGAGTCACTCGAAAGAGTCTCCTTGAGTTTGTGGGTTTATAGAGGAGTGTAAATAGTGTCACCCTCCAAAAAGATTTTTGTTATTTTTGTTAATTAATTGCTTTTGTATTTATAAGTATTGTTTACTCGTGGACGAGCAAAGTTTAAGTTGGGGGGTATTTGATCAATGTATTTCATACGTCGATTTCCTATACTTCTATGACTTAAATTATGCTATTTCACGAGGCTTTTGGCTACTGATATACGTTTTCTAGTGATTTTGTGAGTTACAGGGTTTTAAGTGAAAACATGCAAATTACAAGGCTTTTATATGCAAATTCCAAGAAGAGGCCAGAATGAAAATTTAAGAAGAAAATAAGAAGGAACACGCTAGAGACCTTGCGGTCGCAAGGTGTTTCAGACCTTGCCTCCGCAAGGTGGACAGTAAGTTGGATCCTTAAACCCCAGTTGTGCCAAGGACCTTGCGATCGCAAGGTAGTCAAAATGCAGATTTTCGCATTTTCACTAGAGATCCGATTGTAATACAACTCCCTTGTATAAATAGAGATCGGTTGCCAAAGCCTAGGGCGACGAGAAACGGCTGGAAACAGTTTTTCTATAGCTTTATAATAGATTTTAGGTTGTATAACATATTTAGTTATTGTAATTACAAGTATTGAAGATCAAATCATGTCTCCTATCATCTCTATGCGTTGTTCATCTTCAAGGATGAACTAAATCATCATTAATCTAGGAGGTGGGAGGTAACTTGTATCGAATTTATGTTTTAATTCATATTTATGTTCATTCAATTCTTGTTGATTGTGGTGATTATCAATCCCTCTATTATTTCGCTTTGAACAAATGAATGTAATCGCAAATAATAAAGGCCTATAGGTGCGGATAACTGCATGATCAATGTGCATATGTCGTACATTGGCTCACCATCACAATAAATTGGACCTATCGATGCACGAGAGTGATAAGTTAGGGCCAGGTTCCATATATGACCTAGGTGACAGATAGATCATATGTTCTTGTGCTTACGATATAGAATGGATGAATTATTCAGGGATGGAGGCTGAACCAATAATTCAACAAACTATATCTATATTTTGTGAACGAACCCAAGAGATTGAATGATTATTATTTTGAATTAAACATAGAGGAGATACAAGTGAAACACTAATCCTAGATTGTCATTCACCATAAGATCTTCATAACCTGTAATTGCTGCTAATTAGCTAAACACCTAAATAATAATAGTAGTTTAGAATAGAATAAATATAAAAACCCCCCTTAGATTAATAATTTGCTATCAATAAATTGCACTATCTGTGATCTCTTGTCTCTGTGGGTTCAACCCTTTCTTCCAAAACTATTCTCCAATAGTCTTGTCCACTTGCAAGGAAAATAATTAAAATAAGACATCGATCAGGGTCCTAAGTGCACCTTCTGATAGTTGGCCTAAAAGGCTTATCTGTTCGTATGTAACCAGAGGAGTAGCGTGTGTCTAAATCAGTTTAGTGGAAGTTATATTAGGTATGGTATATATATTCCATCCTTCTTGTTATGTAAGATACATAAAATAACAAAGGGATTATTCCCAAATTCATAATACAAACTTTTCTTTTCGTTTCTCTCTTTCATGTTTTATCATGGTATCAGAGCTGTTTGATTTCGATCCTCTTCTTCAACCTATGTTCAACATCAAATTGGTAAATCCACAGACTCTCTCTCTGTGTGCATTCTTGTTCTTCCCCAGTTTAAATTGTTTCTTCCCATTTCATGATGACTGAATCCACCTCTGGAGACCCTACCAAACTTGCAAAAGATGGTAATCCTAACACCACCATAGATGCCTATGACTTACCCGAATCCACTCTTCAATTAAATTCTAACCACCCCCTTTATCTTCGTCCCAATTAATGATAATCCTGGAATGATTCTTGTGACTGAAATCCTATCTAACACCAATTTCAACCAGTGGAAAATATCTGTCACCACTGCTCTCTCAGCCAAGAATAAGCTTGATATGGTCAAAGGTCTCAACAAGAAACCTATTCCTCCCTCCAAGTATGTTAGTGTTTAGGAAAGATGTAATAGCATGGTAGTTTCTTGGCTCTTGAATTCTGTAAATTCAGAAATTCGCCAAAGCATAGTTTACCTCTCAACTGCCTGAGAAATATGGGATGATATCATCACTAGATTCACTCAAAGTGATGCCCCAAAGATCTTCCAAGTTCAGAAAAACATCATGCTATGCACACAAGGAAATTTGAATATCAATGCCTACGACACTAAGTTTAAAGGGCTATGGGATGAGCTCACAAATCTTATTCAAAAACCTAAATGCATATGCAATTGTACCCGTGGTGCCATTAATGTCCAAGAAGACTATATGATCATGTCACAAAATTGACTCAATTCTTGATGGGGTTATCTGAAAAGTACACTAATGTTAGGGGGCAAATCCTCATAATGCATCCCCTTCCCACAGTGGTCAAAGTTGTCTCTATGCTCATCCAAGAAGAAGGTCAAAGACAGCAAAGCAACTCCATGAACTTTGAGAATGTTTCCTCTGCCCTTATGGGTAAGACTAACACAAATAAGTTCAACAAAGGGAGACCTACATGAGGATCCCAAGTCTCATTGGTCAAGGAAAAGTTTTTCTGTGATTTCTGCCATGGTGATTCCCACCCAAAAGACAAATGCTTCTTCTTACTTGGATATCATGAGTGGCACCAATGGTTTGGCACAAAACCTGATCTCAGTAGAATGCCAAGAATCAAATGGAAGGCCAAGATCAACTCTACGGTCAACACTGCAGTCACTCAGCCTGTCAAAGAAAACTCTGGCAACAAAGAAAAGGATGATTTCAATACCAACACTGATCACTTCACTCATGGTCAACTTCAACAACTTATGGCCCTTCTCAATAATACCAAATGTGTCAATTCTCTAACTATTCAAATGGATACCCCTGAAGAACACATGTCAGGTACCTTTACTTACACCCATAAATTCTCTTGCCTTGCTTATACAAAATCTTCACATCTTGATTGGATTATATTGGTGCATGAGTCACCACATTACCACTTTCTTTGAATGTCTCACTAATCCTGTATCTGTGAATATTATGATACACTTACCCAATGGAAAATCCTCTTCCATAACTCACAAAGGCACCGTGACTCTGACAAATGATATTGTTATTCGAAATGTTTACTTTGCTCCTGAATTCCAATGTAATCTTATATCAGGAAGTAAACTAATTAGTGATAGCAATGTTTACTTAACTTTCTCTACATCATCATGTTTTCTTCAGGACCTTACTCAAAAGAAAGTCAAGAAGATTGGTAGATTTGATGGTGGCCTATACAAAATGTTCTTGAGAGAATCCAGCAACCCTAAGCAGACTGCCTATGCTGTGTGCAAAAATCTTTTTGAACCAGATATGTGTAAATTTAGTAACACTTTCTCTATTACAAAACCTATCAATAAACTGTATCTGTAGCTCACTAGACTGGGACATGCTCCTGTTCAATCTGTAAAACATATCAATTCTCTTAACATGCAATTCAACGCTACTTCTAATGTTCACTGTGAAATATGTCACTTATCAAGACAAACTAGACAATCTTTTCCTCTAAGTGACTCTCACAGTCCTGATCCTTTTGATCTCATACATTGTGATGCATGGGGTCCCTATAGGAAATCCACCTATGATGGCTGCACATCTTTCCTCACTATAGTTGATGATTACTCTAGAGTTACTTGGACTTTTTTATTGAAAGCCAAAACTCAAGTTTATAAAACTCTCTAGTTCTTCTTTAACATGGTTAAAAATCAATTTAAAACCAGTGTCAAACACCTTAGAACTGATAATGGTACTGAATTCTCAATGATGGTGTTGGTAGTCTTTTGGTTTCTCAAGGACTGCTGCATCAATGTTCATGTGTTGATACTCCTCAGCAAAATGGAAGAGCTGAGAGGAAACACAGACATCTTCTTGAACTTGCCAGAGCCCTAAGGTTTCAAGCCAATCTCCCAAAGAAATTTTGGGGTGACTGTCTCCTTATTGCAACCTATCTAATAAACAGACTTCCAGTTATGTCCTTAAATTCAAAACTCCTTTTGAGGTTCTATTTGGATCTCTTCCTACCTACAATCATCTTAAGACACTTGGCTGCCTCTGTTATGTTTCAACCTCTTCTCACAACAGAGATAAACTGTCCCTTAGAGCTCAAAAATGTATCTTCTTTGGCTATCCTAGCAATAAGAAAGCCTACAAGGTCTATAAACTTGAAACTCATCAAGTCCTTTATAGCAGAGATGTTGTGTTCTATGAGTCAATATTTCCTTTTAAAGAAGACACATCCAACACTACCCAACCTCCTGAGGAAAATTTATTCCCTTCCTACACTTATAATCCCATTCTTGAAGAAGAAAATCAAGTTCCCACTGAAACAAACAATCTTAATACTGACAAACTTACAGAAGATAATCAAAATGAGCATCACTCACCTACCATTAAGGATTCTAGTACCACATCCTCATTTCTACCTTCCAGACCTCAGAGACACAAAACCATTCCTACTAAATTCAAGGATTATATTAATCTTCCTCCCAATCTTACTCAACCTTCCTCCAACTACACTACACCATATCCAATCAACAAGTACTACAACTATGCCAACATTTCTTCCACCTATAAAGCTTTCTCTTGTAACATCTCTACTCTTTATGAACCAAAAACTTACCAACAGGCCATCAAAGATCCTCTGTAGTGTCAAGCTATGATTGAAGAACTTCAAGCCCTAGAAAGCAATGGCACATGAACTCTTCAAACCCTTCATGCTAACAAGAAAACTGTGGGCTGCAAATGGATTTTCAGAATTAAGTACAATGCTAATGGTACTATCAACAAATACAAAGCTAGACTTGTTGCTAAATGATTCACTCAGATTGAAGGTAATTACTACTTTAAGACATTCTCACCTATGGCCAAAATGACCTCAGTTAAAGTATTACTTATTGTGGCTGCTGCCAAACAATGGGCCATATCCCAACTTGATGTATCCAATGCATTTCTTCATGGAGACCTCCATGAAGAAGTCTACATGGATTTACCTCCATGATATTCTCCTATTCAACCTCAGGGAGCCTCTTCTACTATTTGCAAATTATCTAAATCCCTCTATGGTCTGAAACAAGCCCCCCGGTAATGGTTTGAAAAATTATCAACCACTCTCATTAACTTTGGTTTCAAATAGTCTCAAAATGATCATACCCTTCTTTGTCTTAATAATAACTCTCACTTTGTAGCTCTTCTTATCTATGTTGATGATCTTCTTATTACAGGAACTAGTGAAAATCTGATTGATCAAGTTAAAGCCCATCTGAAATCTACCTTTCCTATCAAAGACCTTGGCCCCCTAAGATACTTCCTTGGCCTTGAAGTTGCAAGAAATACACTGGCATCTGTCTCCATCAAAAGAAGTATGCCATGGAAATCATTACTGACAGTGGTCTTGTTAATACTAAACCTACTTTCATTCCAATTGAAAAAGAACATAAGTTAGCTATCACATCTTCCACTTCCTTGGTAGATCACGCATCCTATAGAAGGCTAGTTGGCAGACTTCTCTACCTCTCCATCATCAGACCAGACATTGCCTACAGTATTCAAGTTCTCAGTCAATTCATGGCCACTCCTATGGATCATCAATGACATGTTTCCTTTAGATTGGTCAAATACATTAAAGGTACCCTTGGCCAAGGGCTATTCTTTTCCACCTCCTCTCCAATAGCTCTTAGAGCCTATTGTGACTCAGACTGGGCTGCCTGCCCAATTACTAGAAAATCACTCTCAAACTTCTGCATCTACTTGGGCAATTCCCTCATACCCTGGAAGTGCAAGAAGCAACCTATAGTCAGCAGGTCTTCAGCTGAGGCTAAGTACAAGAGCATGGCAAACACATGCCGTGAAATTAAATGGTTAATCTCTCTTCTTAAAGTCTTCAACATTTCTATTGGCCTGCCTGTTCCTCTGCACTGTGACAATCAGTCAGCTATTCATATTTCAACCAATCTTATGTTCCATGAAAGAACAAAACACATTGACATTGACTGTCATCTTGTTAGAGAAATGATTCAAAAAGGTCTGGTCTCTACCAAGTACATTTCATCCCTAGAACAGCCTGCATATCAGTTTACTAAGGCTCTGCCCTCTACTCAGTTCTATCATCTTCTAGGCAAGTTGCAAGTTCTCAACATTTTTTCTCACCATTCCAACTTGAGGGGGTGTTAATATATAATCAACAAAGACACCAACTACTCTTAGGTTAAATTTAAAGGGTCCTAAGTGCACTTTATGATAGTTGGCCTGAAAGGCTTATCTGTTCATATGTAACCAGAGGGGTAACATGTGTTACTTTCTTATTCTAAGAGGGTAGCGTGTGTCTAAATCAGTTTAGTGGTAGTTGTATTAGGTATGGTATATATATATTCCATCCTTCATGTTATGTATGATACAGAAAATAACAAAGGGATTATTCCCAAATTCATAATACAATCTTTTCTTTTCGTTTTTCTCTTGTCTTCTTGATCCATCAATGGGTGATTTACAAGTTTGCACGAACTACAATGTTCCTGTTTTATCAAAGGGGAATGTATCGGGTTACGTCTTCAAAATGCACTCTTAACCCGTCAGTTTATTGGGTAAATATGGGTACCCATATTTACCCACATATGTTAATGGGTTGGGTTGGATCAGGTAAAACTCGGGTCAGGTCGGGTCGGTTTTCAAGTTCTAAGTCAGGATTGCAACCTATTAGATCTTAAATTGTGGGAACTTCAATGAGCTAGGGGCAAATGTGTTTGCTGCAACAGTGGAGAAAGAAGGTGATAGTTTTCATTTGTTTCATCGTCATCATCTAAAACAAGCCCAAAGATGTTATAATAGTATGTGTTAAGATCTACCACTATACAATGGTAAGTTGCGTAATTCTTAAAAGTTTTGAAGTTTATTTCTAAAGGACATTAAACTTTTAAAAGATAAGGGGTATTATTTATTAGCCGTGTATAATTGTTTCCTAAAATATTTCCTAATTCCTCGGTACAACACATGGAAGGAAATTGTAATAGTCAAGGACTTTATTTTCTTGCCTTAGTTTGTAAATTACTTGGGCTCTAAGACTTGGAGGTCTTATATATTACTGTGAATACAATGGCAGATCCTTAAGACAGAATAATTCTATAAATCTTCTTCTCCCGCTTCTATATCGTTTTCTCTTTTCTTATATGGTATCAGAGCCACTTTGAGCCATGGCAGAAGAATCAATCAATTCCTCCAAAACGGTTGATGGTGTCTTTGGTTCCGGATTAAACATCGATCAGTTGACACAGACTACTATTTTTTCTCTTCCTCTCTTCTTGAACATCCAGTTCTATATGGGTAATTGTCATCTTACCAAAGACAATTATCAAAACTGGAGTTCATTGTTCCTTTCAGTTTTTCAAACCCACAAGATAACAGAAACCATCACTCAAACCACGCCTCTGCCCTCTCATCTTGCGGATGGTGTAACCCCCAATCCAGCACTTGTCCTTTTCACCTAACATTAGTCCCATGTAAATCCTTGCAAAACAGTGCCTGAGGGTTGGACCCTTCTAGCCAAACGCTACGACATCTCTACTAGGGCTCACATTAACAAACTGCTAGACGAACTTCATGCTTTGAAATGCAATGGAGACATGATCATTGATGATTATCTTCTCTGTGCTACTACAATTGCTGATTCTTTAGCTTCGGTTGGTGAGAGTGTGTCTGATGAAGAGTTACAAAGGTCCATATTGGGTGGTCTAGGTCTTTCGTACAAGGAATTCATTACGGTGCAAAATGCCAAGATTGATATGCCCATGGATACTTTTCAGGATTTGCTCTTATAAGAAGAGATATTGCATGCCCGATTTTCCACTTTATCGCTGAATCCAACCAGTGTTCTTGTTGCTTAAGTCCCTCCTTCAAATTCAAATCATTCAAACCAAGCTCATGCCACTAGTGGGTCTGGGTCACAAGGTACTGGTCGCGGTAGTGGAGGAAATTAATCGTGGCAGAGGAAGGAATTATTGGCATAATAATCGTGGACGAGGTTCTGGTCGCGAATTTTGCCTACCCCAAATTCTTCTCAACCACAACCTCCTAGACAACAACATCAGTCTCAACCTACTTCCTATTCATCACATGGTCAGACGTCTTTTGGGTATGTTCCTTTCAATCCTTTTCAGTACAGTGATCCAAATACTACCTGTCAGATTTGTCATCGACCAGGCCACCTTGCACCAACTTGTTCCCAGCGTACCAATATGGCTTATAATGTTGAATATCAACCCACACCACACCAACATTACCCACCTTATGCTGGTCAGTATGCTCCCGCTCCGTATTCAGCTCCCATGGCACCCACTTCCTTCGTTTTGGACTCGGGCGCTACAAACCATATGACTCCATCTTCTGATGTTCTCTCTCAATACTCGCCATATCAAGGTATTGACAATGTTACTATTGCGAATGGATCTAGTTTACCCATAACTCATGTTCGTCATTCTCAATTTTTCATGATACACGTACCTTTTATTTGCAAAATATTTTATGTGTTCCCACAATGCATAAATCTTTACTTTCCATTCGCAAATTTTCTCTGGATAATAATTGTTTATTTGAACTTGATGGTTTTGGTTTCCATGTGAAGGACAACCAAGCGAAGCAGACTGTTCTTTCTGGCAATAGCTCTGGTGGGTTGTATAATATTTCTTTCACTCCTTCGCCGAAATGCAATCCGTTGGCTCTCATTGGCGAACGTGCCACTGCATCCACATGGCACGCTCGACTTGGTCATCCGTCGTCTTAGGTCTTTCAGATTTTAGTTCGTAAGTCTAGTATTCTGATTAGCGGATCAATCATAAACACTAGTATGTGGCATGTTTGCCCAATGGGTAAGTCATGTAATCTTCCTTTTTCTACTAGATTTTTTAATTTAGTTAAACCTTTGGATTTATTGCATCTTGATGTTTGGGGACCTTCTCCTACGACTTCACATTCTGGTTTTCGTTTTTATTTATCTATAGTGGATGATTTTTCTCGATATGCATGGTTGTTCCTTTAGTACATAAATAAGATGTTTTGACTGTTTTCACAAACTTCAAAGCAGAAATAGAAAACAAATTGCCTCGTAAAATACCTCTTTTTTACTTCAGCATGGTATTAGGCATCAACTCATGTGTCCCTATACTCCACAACAGATTGGTGTTGTTGAACGTAAGCATAGACACATCATTGAGATGGGCTTATGTCTACTTTTGTCAATCTCAAGTTCCCGATATATTCTGGTTAGAGGCTTTCTCCACCGCCATTTTTCTTATTAATCGTTTACCTATGCGACGATTAAAATACAAATCTCCGTATCAGCTATTGCTTCAACGCATTCCTAATTACCGTCTTCTCAAAACCATTGGTTGTCTATGTTTCTCTCATTTGGTTCCTTACAATAAACATAAGTTGATTCCTAAATCTCTTCCATGTGTGTTCATTGGTTATGATCTACTTCACAAAGGTTATCGTTGTTTTGACTGTGTTACTGGTCGCGTATATATTTCATGTCATGTGTTATTTGATGAGAAGTTTTTTTCCTTTTGCCCAAACTATCAAATCAACAGGTTGTTCTTCTCTTGGCCCCAGCCAGTGTGTTTCTGGCTCCAGTCCTATTGCTCGGGCTAGTCTCCCTATCTCTGAAGTTTCGGTCCAGCAACAATACAACACTTCTTCAATTCCTCTTGGCCCTTCGTTTCTTGGGGATGCTCCTGTCACCAATTCTCCCACAGCTCCATCACCTCGGACCCCCTCTCCAGTCTAGTTGAGTTTTTCTTGTGCACAAGATCAAGTTCCCCATGCTGCTGATTCTCCCTCTTCTCAGCCAATTTTTCAGAATAGTCCTGTTCCGTGTGGCTTAAATGATGATTCTCATTGCTCTAGCTTCTCCTCTCATGCCTTGCATTACTGCAGTATCAATGAGATTATGGCTCGACATCCTCTACCCGAAGCCCTGGCTGCTTATACAGAATGTTCTCCTGACTTTGAGCCTCATACTTTCCGCCAAGCAGCTCCTCACTCTCATTGGCAGACTGCTATGGCAGAAGAGCTCACAGCTCTTCATAAAAATAATACGTGGACTCTTATACCTCGTACCACGGACATGAACGTGGTGGGAAGTCGTTGGATTTATAAAGTAAAACGCAAGGCTGATGGTTCTATTGAGCACTACAAGGCTCGACTTGTGGCTCAGGGTTTCACACAGCAAGAGAGTATAGATTACAATGAGATGTTCAGTCCAGTGGTCAAGCGACCCACTATTCGGTCTATTCTTGCGATTGCCTTATCTCGCTCTTGGTCAGTCGAGCAACTTGATGTTCGGAACGCTTTTCTGAATGGGTTTCATTGTGAAGAGGTTTTTATGACACAACCTCCTGGTTACACTGACTCTGCTTCTCCCTCTCAAGTCTACAAGTTAAATCGCGCTATCTACGGTTTGAAGCAATCTCCACGTGCGTGGTTTCAACGGTATATATATATATACCGATCTCTTTCTCCCTCTTATCCGATCTCTTTCTCTCTCTTCCCCGTTAATCTTCCCCTAGTTTAGCATCCTTCGCAACTTCATCTCTTTCTCCATCCCCCTCTCTCACAAAATTCTTTTCTCCGATAGCCTTCTTCCATATTTCCATCGCCACCTCTCTCCTCCGAAACCCTAGCAGGAACTCTTCGTCTTCGAGCCCTCTCATCTTCTGGTTTCTCTCCCCCTTTCACATCAACTTCATCTATTTTCTTTAATATTTAATTTTATTCTTGGTTACATTCTTTAATAATGAAGTGGGTTTAAAAGGCATTTGACCAAAATACCCTCCACTTTAAATTGAGAATTATAAAACTACCCTTGCACATGATTGGCTCGTAATCAAATTCTGTTAATTTTCTAATGGTCGTCTGGCTTAAGGTGCGAAATGAGACATTTTTAGGGCAAAATTATTCTTGGTTTGATTTTTACTTTAATTTATGACTTCACTCTCACATAATTATTCTTAAAAAGATATATAATATCATATCATTTATAATATAGTCAATTACATTACGATTTTATCAATAATGTATCAGATCAAACGAGACGATCTTTAAAAAACTGAACAAGTACCTATTTTACATGACATCAGTAGATTGATAATATTTTAAATTTAAATTTAAAATATTTTCTTAAAAAAGAAAAGTTTCAAACAAGACATTATTTTAGAATGAACGAAAAATGAAAGCATGACAATAATTTTGAGATGGATAGACTATTATATTTCTAAAAATAAAAATAAAAATTATCTTTTGATTTTTATTTTTTTCTACTTTAATAATGGTCTCACACACGACTTATCTCTCCTTTTTAAATATATTTGAAGTAAATCCGCTCATTACACACGATTTATTTCAATATATAAATATAACTGATAAAGTAATTAGAAAGATGATAAATATATTAAATATTTATCCATAGCATCTGAAATTTTTAACCAAAAAAATTTGAAAAAAATCACAAATACACAATTGCTTAAAAAAACTACACATTATACCAATATTTATGATAGAGATAATTTGTTTTTCTTAATGTGTGTGCGAAATCAAATATAACGATTATTTAGGATCAAATGTTTATTAAATATTAAATACTCATTGAAACTTGCATCATACTTTGAGCCCTATTTTCTAAAAAATTAACTTTATTTTTTAAAAATGAAATGGGTATATAAATAACTATTTATTTTAAATTTTAAGGCTTTATTTGATGAAAATAAATTTTAGGTATTTTTATAAAGTTATAAAATTTATACAAGGTTTATAATGAAATAAAATTGGAAGGAAATTAATTTTTGCTCCTACTAAATCTATGTAGGATATCATGTTAACATCTTACTCAGTAGGTCGTTGTCATTTAATAGGTTAAATAAACAAAATGTTCTAATTAAGACATAAAAAATAAGATAAGTTTCAATAAATATATAAACAATTATCAAAATTTAATTTATAATATCTAAAATAGGTCGGGTTTTTTTAATTCACTTCTACCAATGGCATATCTATCTCCCATAAATATCAAAGCCAAAGTGGGTCTAGTATGAGGCGACAACAAAACAAAGTTAATCATAATGGGTGTCAAACTTAGAAGATTGACATCTTCATTTGGGACCCACACAAAACAAAGCAAAACATAATACTCCCTCTTTCCCTAAATTATTGTCCTGGTTGATCCGGCGCACAGATTAAGAAAAAACAATTGATTTGATTATTTATATTAGTCTAATGTGTAGTTTTCTTTAAAGCTCATATGCATGTGGCTCATAATTAAAGTAAGATAAAAAAGTAAGAATAAAATGGTAAAAGTGATATTCTAAAAAGGTAAGTTTTAAAGTGGATAATTATTTTAGGACGGACGAAAAAAAAAAGAAGGATGATAATTTAGGGACGGAGGGAGTAGCAAGATATTACTCCACCTGAATGACAATATCAAATTGATATTACTAGATGAGTTTTACTGGAGTATTTAACTATGAAAGTAATGGTGTATTAGAAAATTCAATAATTTATAATATGGTCAAATGTAACAAAAGAGGTATCAATTTCTTTTATTTATAAAAATCAAATCAAAATAGAATAAAATACTGAGGTTTTACAGCTCTGAAATATGATGCAATTGCTTCTTCCGGACACAACACAATCGTCTTTATTGACACAGTCTTTTGTCCAACATGACACGATTGCATTTGTGCAATAAACCAAAATATTCGGTCCGTAGGGGGCTTGCTTAGCTCCGTTTCGCTACGCTTGCTCTGTTCCGGAGAACTTGAACTATAATACGGTGAATGAAATCATTCCATTTCTCAACAAACTTAATAACAAATTAAAACTTATCAATTAAGAAAGATAAATTTCTTTTCGTACATGCGTAAGATCCACTTCTTTCAAATGTGTGGTCCCAGAAATAGGGGGGACTTTACATGGATCAAAGAGGTTTCTCTTTCTCCAAAATACTTCCTTCTTTTCTTCAAGACAAGTATCTCCTATGAGTTTATTTTTTTTTAATAGGAAAAAAAGGTAACTCTACATATTTTTTATGAATATCTTCAAAGTATCACTTGTGATGTTATATCAATAATTCTCTGTTCTTTTCTTCATCTTACATTTAATAGGAGAATGAAAATATGTTCATTTTAAAAAGGAGAAAATATGGTACTTTAGGGGAGAAAATAGAGTTAACTAGTAATTTAACCAACGTATTATTAGTGAAAACCCAAAATAACCTCGTACTTTCATATTTACGAATATTGTCAATGTACTTAATTTCAAGGGAAAATATTATAAATGTGCAAATAATTTAGACAAATGTTACCAATTTCGTTAAGTTTTCATCTAAATTCGCTAACGGAACGATGATGTGAACGTTTAAGGGTTTCTTTTATAAAAATTCAAAGTGAATGGTATCTCCATGTTATAATTAATAGTCATCAAACTACGTCATAATCACAATTTAGTTCTTAGATTATTGCAAAGAAGGCCAGAAAGCCTTCTTCCCCAAATAAATTTTCAGTAAAGTCTCTAGGGTTTGAAAAAGACCATGAGGTTATCTTCCTAATACACAGCCATGGAAACCATAATTCTCAGCCAACCAGACGACATCCAATGTGAGGGAAAGTAACATCGATTAACACATTAGTAAATCTTCCAAACTCATTTTCTAGCTTAAACCCTAATATTTTCTTCAAGAAATCGTAGCTTTTATGAAAAGATGATTAAGAAATTGAATGATTCTAGCATGGTGGAGGTCACTGGAAAACTAGTGGGGATGGCAATCATTGTTTACTATCGGGTTAAAGCATCCGTGTCTTTCCTTCACTCCTATTTTGGGGGCAGCCCAAACTGTCGTCGCTGCCGCCTCAATCGTCGTCAATGTTTGCATGGTATGATTCAACCCCAAAGCCTTCAAACCCTATAAGTACAATTCGACCCCATTTGTGTCTTTCCATCGTTGTTACTTTCCTTCAAGTTAAATGTGAAAGTTTGGATCGAAGATCTTCCCGTGATAGCCCTCGGCACCATAGCATGTCGGAATAAATAAATAAATAAATAATATATAAATAAATAAATGTGTGTGTGTGCGCGATATTTGAGTCAAAGTTTTGATTGATGGAATCCAACTGGATCGTGTGAATTATAAATATATATTTTAAATTTGACTAACATAATATCAAAAGTTAAGTTGAAAAACAAGAAAATTTTTAACATGTCACCATATAATTCGAAAATGATAAGTTTAGAGGCCAAATTATATATTACTCCATGTTAAAATTGGTGAAGTATGGCTGAGGTAAGAACCAGAAAAGTATTGAATGCGTATCGTCTAATAACACTGATTTGGAATATATTTAGTAGTTGGCACTTGGCAGTACGAAAGAGTACAGATTTGATTGGTAGTTGTTCACATCACATTAATGTAACCTTTATCAACACAAATCAAATAAAATCAAATCAAATAGACCAAAGTATATAGTCGTGACGTGATAGTTTGAATCTCATTAATGACAAATCAACAAAATAAAATACTCACTTCGTTCCTAAGTAATCATTTTAGTTGATCTGGTGCACAGTTTAAAAAAAATAATTGACTTGATTATTTATATTGGTTTAATATGTAGTTTTTTTTAAAGCTCATATATATATGGTTTATAATTAAAGTAGAGTAAAAAAATAAAGATAAAGAGATAAAAGTGATGTTCCAAAAAAGTAAGTTTCAAATTTGATAATTATTTTGGGACGGACGAAAAAAGAAAGGAGAACGATAATTTAGGAACAGAGGGAGTAATTAAAATTTCGAATAAGATGGTCTTGTGGATATTTTTTGTAGGAAGAATTTTTTTACATGATTCATCATATATTTATGAATTAAATTGTAAAAGAGTGAAACTCTGTTTTATAAACTAAGATTCGTACGACAATATCAAAGGATATTTACTCAATTACATAAATTTAGAAATAGGTGCGTGAGGTTTGAACTTTAAAGTCGGCATAGAGTTTCGAAAGTAGGAAAATTTTGTTTGGTGGTTGTTTTTTTTCGTTTCTCTTTTCCTTTACTAAGGGTCATACATTTTAGGATAATAATATAATATAAGTCTATACTCCATCCGTTCCGTAATATATGTTTTTTTGGAAGAGTTTTTTTGTTTCAAAATAAATGTTATTTTGTAATTTTTAATGAACGTTTTTTTTTTTTTTCAATTCTACCTATATTTATTGACTCTGTAACTTATGTTTGACTCTTTGGACAAAAGTATCAAAAAACACCTCATTAATATTTGGCGTAAAGTAAATAAAAACAGTTTAGTCTTTAAAATATGTTTTCTTGATTTATATGAAAAACTTCAAAACAATATATATTTTTGAATGAAGGAAGTAACTAATAACCATATTGGAGAATCCACTCAAACGAGCACCATCAATATATTGTGAGATTAATATAATTATTGGCCTTGAGTAGCTAATAATATCACAACCATGGGTTTTCTTTAAGTATTTAAAATTTAAATTAATTATGTGAAGCAACCTTCATTTGGCGGACTTGCTTGCACATGACAAAGCAATATGGTGCTTGCGAATTTCTCCACTTCAAGTAAGTTAGATGGTGATGGGCTCATGTCCTCTAATAAGATAAGAATTCAAAGGCACATGTAATTGACTAAGATGCTCTCCGGTAGGAAGAGTATTATAGGGATGTTTATATTAAAACCGGTAAATCGAATCGAATCAAATTAATAAATTAGTAATGTATATATAAGCTAGGTAATCTAAAAGAAGTAAAATTTCATCAAAATGCACTAGTTAAAAAAGAAAAATCATCTTTGAGTATTATTATATAGTGGTTAGCATGTATTGAGAACACAAATTTGATTAATTGATTACACAACTCTCAAAATTTATTGAAAATGTGCAAATATGTACACGCGGTACGTAGAAAATACTGAGTTTCTGACAAGAAAAGAAATGTAAATTGTGAATTGATTTCTGAAAAGGGCTTTAACTGCTAGAATGCCTAACTAACCAACTGCCTAACCAACTAACTGCCTTTCTGATATTTACAAAGAACCCCTTGTATCTACAACTACTTACAACCAAGGCACAAAACTCTCAATAGTTACAGCATTAACAAATCTCTTCCACTTTGAATTATGTTCTCCGTATTTAGCTCTAGACTAAATCTCTTTCCCATGTCCAACAACCAAATTATTTATACTCTTAACACCAATACTCTTGATACCCTCCCCACAAGTTGTGGGTGTGCATATGCTCACAATCCCCAACTTGGAAAGGAACTTCCAATGCAAGCTCTTCCCAAGAAACTTTGTAAAAACATCTGCCAACTGATCCTTTGTGGAAATATGTTGCAATGATATCAATCCATTCTTTATCTTTTCCCGAATGAAGTGGCAGTCCAGCTCTATGTACTTAGTTCTAGCATGGTACACATGATTATTTGCCACCGCAATAGCTGAGGAGCTGTCTCACAAAACATATTAACTGGTGTGGGAATATGCACTCCAAGATCCTTAAGAAGACTATGAAGCCATGTGACTTCACAACTTGCAGTAGCTAAGGCCCTATACTCAGATTCTGTAGATGATCTGGACACAACAGACTGTTTCTTGGAATGCCATGAAATAATAGATTTCCCTAACTTCATACAATATCCAGTGATGGATTTTCTATCATTTGGATTTCCTGCCCAGTCACTGTCACAAAAGGCCTCCAATTGTAATTGATTAGAGTAGGGAAGGAAAATGCCTTGTTCTGGACAGGCCTTCACATACCTTAAAAACTCTATGGAGAGCCCTTAAATGTACAGCCCTAGGACATTGGACAAATTGGCTCAAGCATTGTGCAGCAAAAGCCAAGTCTGGCTTTGTAACAGTCAGATATACCAATTTTCCAACAAGCAGTCTATATTCTGAAGGATTGTCTAGGATAATGCTTTCATTGGCCAATAACTTCCCATTGGGATCAAAGTAATGGTGAGTGGCTTAATGTTGATGAGTCCTGCTTCTACAAGTTCCATTGCATACTTTCTCTGGCTCAGATGGAAACCTTCTGCAGATCTCATGATTTCAATCCCAAGATAATATTTGATGGCCCCTAAGTCCTTGATGCTGAATTTATCATGCTACAATTGCTTGAGATGATTAATGGCTGTAATATTGTTACCCCCAACCAGTATATCATCTACATAAACTAGGACTGTAGTGATGCTTGTGCCTTCCTTCAGGACAAATAGAGAGTAATCTGCCATAGACTAAATATATCCTAAATCAAGTAAAACCTCAGTCAGTTTTGAAAACCATTGTCTGGATGCTTATTTCAACCCATACAATGACTTTTTAAGCTTGCAAACACTGTTGGGATTGCCTTGAGGTGTGTATCCTTGAGGCTCATGTAGACTTCTTCTTTTAGGTCTCCATGCAAGAATGCATTGTTTACATCAAGCTGCTGGACCTCCCAGCCTTGGACAGTAGCAATGGCAAGGATGGTCCTTACAGTGACCATTTTAGCCACTTGTGCAAATGTCTCAGAATAGTCTATCCCTTCAGTCTGGTTATACCCTTTTGCAACAAGCCTGGCTTTGAATCTTTCTACACTGCTATCAGAGTTGTACTTCACCTTGTATATCCACTTGCATCCAATGGGTTTCTTCCCTTGAGGTAGATCAACAATGTCCCAAGTATTATTGATTTCCAAAGCTTCAATCTCCCTTTTCATAGCCTCAACCCATTCAGTGTTTTGACTGGCTTTACTATAAGATAGTGGTTCTTCAACATGAATCATGGAATTAACACAAAGATGATGATGATGCATTTAAGCCATGTTTTTGTATTTAGGATAAATGTTGGAAACAACATAATCCTTCAGTTTAATAGGGGGGTATCTATTCCTTGTGGATTTTCTTGGATTTTGCAAATTTGCTTCTTCTTAATCACTAAGATTCTGTTGTTGACAAAGTGCAAGCTCTTTCCTGGGATTTTCCAAATTTGTTTCTTCATGATCACTTAGATCCTGTTGTTGACAGGGTGTAGACTCACTTACTATGTGATCACTAGCATTATGTGTAATATGTTGGTTGGTGTTATGAACATGGTCATCATGTGAAAGGTTGATATCAATGGAATGTTCTGCAAAAGCAGTGCATTCAGTTTTAAAGGGAAATGTAGATTCATGAAACACCACATGTCTGGATATGAAAAACCTTTTGTTCTCAATGTTATATAGAATATAACCTTTCTGATCTGCAGGGTAACCTAGATGAATACATCTAACTGCCCTGGGCTCAAATTTATCAGGTGGGTGTACTGAGGCAAAACAAAGATACCCAATGGTTCTTATGTGGTCATAGGTAGGGGTAGTTTTAAACAGCATCTCATGGGGTGTCTTGAAATTGGTAGCAGCAGTGGGTATTCTGTTTATGATATGAGTGGCTGCTAGATGGAAATAGCCCCAAAAGTGTATAGGAAGTCCAGATTGAAATCTTATAGCCCTGGACATGTCAAGGAGATGTTGGTGTTTCCTTTCCACAACTCCATTTTGCTGTGGAGTGTCAACACAGGAACTTTGGTGGGCAATACCTAAATTGATGAGGTAAGGTATGACTTCTGAGTTGTAAAACTCAGTCCCATGGTCAGTTCTGCAGGACTTTATGGTAGTTTTAAAATGGTTATGTACATAGGCATTGAATTGTTTCAATAGTGTGAACATATGAGTTTTAGTAGACATTAAAAAGGTCCATACACCCCTACTGTAATCATCCACAATGGTTAAAAAATATCTGCAACCAATCATAGTAGTCTTTCTATAAGGGCCCCATAAGTCACAATGTATCAGTTCAAAACATTCTTTGCTTTTGATACTACTAATATTAAAAGGCAATTTGTATTGTTTGGCCAAGGGGCAAACATTACATTTAGTGATGTTTTTAGTCTCTAGACTATTACAGAGGTAAGATATAGGTATGATTTTCTTGAGAGTGCTCAAAGAGTTGTGTCCTAGCCTTTGATAACAACAAACAATGTCATTTTTCCTAGTGGTGTTGGAACAGATGTGGGGAGTATCTGAATTGAGGAGATAAAGTCCTTCATATAGCTCACCAGTAGCTATGGTTTGGTTCCTCTACAGGTCCTGGAAAACACATTGTGTCTCACTAATGAGTGTGCTACACTTAGTTTGTAATAAGAGCTTATAAACAGAAATCAGGTTATACTGGAACTTAGGAATGTAAAATACTTTTTGTAAAATGAGTTTAGGGTTAATGAAAGCTTTTCCTATGTGAGTCACATTGACTTTTGTACCATTAGGCAAGGACAAAGTGACAGGATGGTTAAGAGTCTCTATATCATGCATTAGAGTCAATGATATGCAAATGTGGTCTGTTGCTCCTGAATCAATGTTCCAGGTATGCAGTAAATGAAATCTATAATTGTGATGCTCTATGATAGAAGTACCTGCCATGTGTGTCATACCAATGAACTTGTTGTTGTGGTCTTCTGGACTATCCTTGGCTTTGAGCATATTCATAACCTGGTTGAGCTGCAACTGCAGTTGTTCGAGACTGGGCTGTACCATGTTGGTCTTCACTGTCTCATCCCCATGTTGAATTTGTCCAGATTGGATATGCATGGCTTTGAGAACTTCTGGTTTGGACTGGCTTCCAGAAGCAGAATTTCCTTGGGCTTGTGTTTTTCCTCCCATTTGATTTTTATTGTTTCTTGCCTTGTGTGCAGGATGGTTAGGGTTTTCAGGGTGTCCTATAGGAAACCCTTTGAGTCTATATCATTCTTCCTTCACATGTCCTTCCCTTATCTTTGTGTTTCTTCCTGCCTTACCATGTAGTAGGCCACTCCAATGGTAGATAAGGGCTTCATTCTAAGGATCTATCCTCTAATATTCATATAGCTATCATGCAGTCCCATCAAGAACTGCATTAGATGTCTTCTTTGTTCCCTTGTTTCTTGATTCTTGGCAGATCCACAATCACAAGGGCATTTACAGGATGTCATTGGGTCTAAAGCATTGCTTTCATCCCAACATCCCTTCATCTTATGGTAGTAACACTCAACAGATCCAGTACCTTGCTCAAGCCTATGCAAATCCTTTTCCAATTGAAAAACTCTATGCCCATCAATGTTGGCAAATCTCTCTCCCAACTCCTTCCATACAGAATTGGCAGTAACAACATACCTGAGATTGTTGCTAATTTCATCTGTAACCACATTGAATATCCAAGAGATGACCATGTCATTTGCCCTAGCCCATAGGGGATATAGAGGGTCTTCTTTCTCTGGCAAAGGGAAACTGTAATTGATGATCCCCAATTTGTTTTTAGCCGACAGAGCAATCTCCAGTGATCTTTTCCAGGAATTGTAGTTGTCGCTGCCTATGAGTTTCGTGGCAATAAGAACAAGGCCAGGATGATCATTGTTGTAGAGGTAAAGGGGGTGCATGTTGGAGTCAATTCCTATTTCCATGGTTGTAGCTTTGTTCTTGGTGCTCTGGGAAACAGATTTTGTATTCGAATTATCTTCATCCATGTTGACTGAATAGAAAGAAAAATGAATGAAGAAGATGATCAATCAAGAACCAAAAATCTTGGCTCTGATACCATGACAAGAAAAGAAATGTAAATTGTGAATTGATTTCTGAATTGCATATATTTCTTTGAGATGAAGCCTTGCTTCATATATATACAATCAATAGTAGAAAAGGGCTCTAATGGCTAGAATGCCTAACTAACCAACTGCCTAACCAACTAATTGCCTTTCTGATATTTACAAAAAAAACCCCTTGCATCTACAACTACTTACAACCAAGGCACAAAACTCTCAATAGTTACAGCATTAACGAATCTCTTCCACTTTGAATTCTGCTCTCCATAGTTAGCTTTGGACTGAATCTCTTTCCCATGTCCAATAACCAAATTATTTATACTGTTGACACCAATACTCTTGATAGTTTCCATGTAGTTTAATAGGAGTAGTCACCTATTGAAAATCTATAAATACAAATCTTTTTTGGTGCATACTTAATTTTCTGATTAATTAAAATGAGCAAATAACATTGGAATAAGAACAAATGTGCTATAAAAAACATGTTCATTGAATACATGTGATTACAAAATAAAATATAACTAACCACAATTAATTATATATATAGAAAAACTTGTTATGGAAATCTCCATCTATGACTTGTCTATATTTAAAACTTTTGTGTCTCTTTCATCGTATCCAAAATTATAATATCAAAACAAAATTTATTTTTGCAAATAACTAAAATTAATTATAACTTATTGGTCGATAATATGAATATATACGATTAAATTATAGTAGTAGTAGTAGATATCAACCATAAATTATAAATATTTAATAAATCTATATGTTATATAAAGAAGAATATACATCTAAATTACTATCTATATTACAATAGAACTCATTCTTACACATGTACAATTGACTAAAGTTATTTAGAGGTTGAGATTAAATAATCTTAAAAAAATTTAATGGTTGGGATTCACTCTTACATTCACATGTGTGGGAGTAGTTATCCACTTTTAACTATATATTTTCTTTCACCCTGTTACAAAGTCACCACCTACAATTATTATTATGAGTAGTCACTCTGAGATTAATATTCTAAACCACTACCCCTTACAAAACATCAATCTTACATTAATATAATCTCACAATAGAGCTCAGTTGATTGGCTGAGACTATCTGGCCATGGTGGTGGATTCCGCCGCAAAATCAAACGTTCATAGGTCAATTACATATAACTTCTTACAAATAACCCTCTTCAACTATGAGTCGAGTTCGAATAACGCCCCTTAACTACTACTTGAACTAATGTATCCCTCAACTGTAACATTTTTTTAAAATCGCACCTTTTATTTAGACGTTGGCGTTTCAATTGACGAAATCAGATATATTGATTCTGTGCCGTAGGCACATGCACGAAGATCTAGTTTATACTACTTAAGATCGTAAATTTTAATAACAAAAAATATCAATTATTAAACTTATAAAATTAAGAACGAGAACATGACTTAAACAATTCATAAAATAATGGAATAAATGGTATCAATTATACCGATTGTTCCCTCGTCATATTTTTTCTTTATTTTTTAATTTTATTTATAATTTTCATTTTATTGAGTATCGTTTAATAAAAAAAATATATGTACATATATTTAACGTACGAGTATAAAACTAATTATTTGTAAAGAGGAGCAATAAATTTTTGACAAATGTTTCATCCATTATCTCTACATTATATTTATAGGCCCAGAACGTCAGGAATCAGAAAGATGATGATGAAATAAATTGAGCTTTCAAGAACATGCCATTGATTTGAGGAGTTGATTAGATCTTAAATTGTGGGAACTTCAATGAGATAGGGGCAGAGGACCAGAGGTGTTTGTTGCAACAGTGGAGAAAGAAGGCGAGAATTTTCATTGGTTTCATCGTCATCATATAAAACAAAGCCCAAAGACGTTATAATATTATTTCTTAAGATCTACCACTATACAATCGTAGTTGCGTTCATTTCTGAAGGACATTAAACTTTTAAAAGATAAGGTGTATTATTGTCCTCATAAAATTTTCTTACATAAATTAATGTATTCAATAAATAAAATTAATAGTCACAATAGACTCTTCTAAATTTAGTATTAATTAGTGTTAATTAATGTGTATTTGTAAATATAAATTATATAATGGGGCATGTAATGCTCTAATCATTTATTTATTTTTAAAATTTTTTTTTGTATAGCAAAGAGATTAACCCAATTTTTTACATTTACTTTGGTTTGTTTCCTTTGAGAACAACGTTAAATACTACTTTCGTTTTGGTTAAAGAGTCTACTTTTAAAAATAAATACATAAATATGTATTTTTATTACTAATAATTATTAAAAGTGTTTTTTTTAATGTTGATTTTTAAATAGGAACTATTTACCTAGAATGGAGAGTATATACTAGTAATTGTTTCTATGGTACTTTGAAAATTGTGATTTGATACTTTCAAAAAAGATATTGCTTTCATATATTTAATTAAGAGGTCTCATGTAACACTGTTTTATTGATCGTAATTTGTAAAACGAAACTATATTATGTCACATCTCAATTCATCAACACACACGCGGTTAGTCAGGTAAGGAGAATCCGTCTTATAAAAAATATCTCTAAAATCGTCTTACACATATTTTTACCTTTAATTAAATATATAATGTTATAATTCTATATAATAATGACCAAAAATAGAAAATGCATATTTTAGCGGATAGAGAATCATCTAAAATGTGATGATAATGCTCTTTTTGTTTGGAAAAAAAACTAAGGTTCCGTTTGTTTCACGGAAAATCATTTTCAGAAAATGATTTCTGGAAAATGATTTTCAGAAAATCAAAAGATTTCATTTTCAGGTGTTTGGTAAATCTTTTGAAAATATGTCAGAAAATATTTACGGGTGTTTGGCAAACACACGGAAAATGTTAGGAAAAAAAATATATGAATAAATACAAAAATAAAAATAAAAAATAAAAAATGTTTAGGATGCCCCTAGAAAATCAATAAGGACAATCTTTTTTTAATAAGGTCCATCTTTTTTTAATCTCACAATTATAAATAATTTTTTTGATAATTGATATGAAAAAAAAAACGTTTTAAAATTCTAATATTAATGCACATATTGAATATAGAATAGTGTTGAACTTTAAATATTTTTTCTTTAGTAACCCTCAATTTATCATTAGTGGTGTCAAATCAATATCTATCTTTTTTCAATCTCACAATTACAAATAATTTTTTTGATAATTGATATGAAAAAAATATTTTAAAATATAAAATTGACAATGTTTAGGATGTCCCTAAATAATATAGGTGACACTAATTTTAGAACGTAGTAAGCATTTATTAAAATTATAATTTATAAATAGTATGCACAAACTTTATTTATATTTCTAAACAATTCATTTATTGAGTGAAATATTGTGTGTGTAAGAAATATGTGCAATTGTGAAAAGGGGCGGAGGGTGTCCGAACATTTGGAAAATGACTTACGGAAAATGAATTCGTAAGTCATTTTCCGGAAAAGAAGCCTTCATTTTTCGTTGACTCAGAAAACCTTTTACGTTGATTGTATTTTTCAAAGATTACCAAATACCGAAAAATAAGAAAAATGTTTTCCCAAAGTTATTTTCTGTAAAACAAAAGGGGCGTAAAAATAAAAAGCTACGAGTTCAACATTATACGCCACAATTTCACATCTCTCTTTCTCTATCTCTCTCTCTAGATTGATTAGTAGAATCCATGGATGAACCAAAGCTTCATGTTGCTATGCTCTCGAGTCCAGGTCTGGGCCACCTGATCCCTGTGCTTCTCCTCGGCAACCGCCTCGTCACCCACCACCACCTTCACGTTACCATCCTCGTCGTCACCACCCACACTTCACCACTTGAATCTCAAATTCTCCGTCAACTCACTGGCAACAAACACCTAAAAATCATCGATATTCCAGCACCCAACATTTCCAGCCTAGTCGATGCGGACGCAAAGGTTGTCACCCAGTTATCGGTAATTATGAGGGAAGCCCGAGCCAGCATCCGATCCACCATATCCACCATGGACCCACTACCAGAAGTTCTCATTGCTGACCTTTTTGGCACCGAAGCTTGGCCTATAGCCGACGAGTTTAGGATACCAAAGTATCTTTACGTCCCTTCCAATGCATGGTTTGTTGGTTTAACAGTGTATTTACCCGTTCTTGACAAGGAGGTGAAGGGTCAGTACATTGACCTAAAAGAACCACTGAAGATTCCTGGTTGCAAAGCAGTTCAACCCGAGGATGTGGTTGACCCGATGCTTGACCGCAACGATCAGCAGTATAGGGAGTACGTGCGGATGGGGATTGAGTATACGTTGGCAGACGGGATTTTGATGAACACGTGGGAAGATCTTGAACATGGAACGCTCAATGCGATGAGAAATGATGAGATCTTGCGGTCTGTAGTGAAGGTTCCTGTTTATCCAATTGGTCCGTTATATAGACGGCTTGAAATATCGAAAAGTGATACACCTATAATTGAGTGGCTCGACATGCAACCGACTGAATCTGTGCTTTTTGTGTCCTTTGGCAGCGGCGGGACACTGTCGGCTGAGCAAATAACTGAGCTGGCTTGGGGTTTGGAGTTGAGCCAGCAAAGGTTTGTTTGGGTTGTACGCCCTCCAACCAATGAGAGTGCAGATGGGTGTTTTCTCACCGCTGGAACCGGTTCAGATGAAACTCCGGACTACTTGCCCCATGGGTTCATTACCCGAACACGTGAAGTGGGGCTGGTGGTTCCACTTTGGGCTCCACAGGTTCAAATCCTGAACCATTTTTCGGTTGGAGGATTTATGTCGCACTGTGGGTGGAACTCTACTGTGGAGAGCATAGCAAGTGGGGTGCCAATGATTGCATGGCCACTCTATGCGGAGCAGAGAATGAATGCAGCCATGCTTACGGAGGAGCTGAAGGTGGCTTTGCGGCTGCCGGGGAAGAAGAAAGTGGAGGGAAGGGATGAGATAGAAAAGATGGTGAGGAGTTTAATGGAGCATAAAGAAGGGAATGAAATGAGAGAAAGGGTTAAAGAATTAAAACTCAGTGGGGAGAAAGCAACGAAGAATGGTGGATCATCGTACAAATCAATGTGTGAAATGATCAAGGAATGTGAGTCCAAATTGATCTCTCGATCGTAAATATTCATATTCACAATTAAAAATAAAATGAAACTATTTGTTGTATTTATGTTACCACTGCTACTACACTTGAGCAAAATGTGTGGTGCTAAGGAATTACAGATTAGTTCTTGCTTTCCCCATGCGTCCATGGCGTTAGTGTTTTAAACATTCCTCATATAGTAATCAAAACAACTGAAGTTGTAGTATTAGTATACTCCTTACGGTCTTATGGATTTTAATTTATAATACATAGTTGTTATCTTGTACAACTCAACTTACTAACATACACGATAGATCAGATAACGAGGATTCGTCTTACAAAAGATATTCTTAAAACTGTCTTACCTAAATTTTTACCTTAATTGTTTTGTCTTTGAGTACTATAACGTCGTTTTTTAAAACCTTAAATTTTTATTTAAGAAATAACATTATATATCTATTCATAAATTATTGTCTTTTTTGACTTTTTTTTTGTTATAATGTAATTTAGAATTTTATTTTTCATAATCATAAAACAAGTAGTACTTCGTAATACTTTTTTTAAAATACAACAAATTATGTAAATTTAAGATTTTGAAAAATAAAAAGACACACACACACACACACACACACACACACACACATATATATATATATATATATTGTTGGAAATAATAATTTCAGTCAATAACAACATACATCTCAAATTTGAATTGCATGTCCATAACATAAAAAAAATTAAAGAATAGTTAGTAGACTTATCAGATCGAGTCGTCTGTAAACAGACTTCCCGTAGAGAAAATCTTGCCCCTTACTCGTGCGATTTCAGGTACAGATAATTTCTTCCGTGGATAAAACGATCACAGAACACATATCTAATCCGCATACAAGATTATGTTCACTTCAACTGCTATCTCATTAAGCTAGATTTTGCTCGTTTCGTCTCATGGATTAGTAAATAAGAACAGAGCAACGAGCGGAGAGATGAAAAAATGATAGCACAACGGCATGGTTATATAACATGCTGCCGCTACCCTCTTTACCTTTCCAAAAAAAAACCCTTACTAAAAATCAAGCAAGAGAAAAGGAAAATCCCTCAAAAACTAATGATTATTCATAAAGTGTAATCATTAGTTCTTTATATTTACTTTTCATTATGGCCCCTGGTAAACTTATGGATGTTGAACAAGGTTTCTAAGTTTAGGAATTGACACTAAGTCCCAATTCACTAATACTAAGATTAACCTCGTTAGGATTTGTTAGATCACAAAGTAGCTCATTAGAAACTTTCAAAGACTTTAGTATAAAAGATAAGAGTTCAAATGAACTTAATTGTTTAGAATTAAATATTAATTTGGTCCCTAGACATGTCGAAAATCAATGTTTTGGTCCCCGGACAAAAAAACAATAGAATTTGGTCCCTAGACATGTATTTTTGGTCCAATTTGACCCCTCCCACCGTTAGCGTTAGTTTTACCGTTAGTTTTTTTTTAATTGACGAAAATGTCCTCGATCTAAACAAGCACATGATCTATATTCTGGGTTTAATATAGGGTTTAAATATATTTTGAAATTTTAGAAAGATTCCATGAAAAAAACTACTTACAAGTCTTCATTAAATTATTTAAGTCAACCTTTTTTCTTCAATAAAGTGAAATTGGTACGCCAAATTCTGCAAATATTGTCCCTTCCATTTTCTATTGTTTTTGATTTTTGAAAAGAGCGAACCCTACCTCCCGAGCGAAACCCTACCTCCTCAATAATTCCTCTTACCACAACATAGCGGCTCATCCTCTAGATCCCTCAAGAACTCTCGATTCTCTCGTCCTTCGTCCTGATCGCCGCCGCTCGTCCCATGCGCCGCCTTCCTCCTAGACCTAGGCGGCACTCAGGTGGTCGGAGAGTGGGTCTCATGATCGCCTACATCCTCGACTCTCTCGAACTTCAAGTCCGGCTCTTTCTTCACCGTATGGTTCTCCTCATTCGTCGTCGATTTGTGTTGAAAACAAAATATTGGTGGGTTATTCAGTCGTCTTCCTCCCGACGAGCCTCCACCGGTTCCCATCTTAATTGTCGGCTCTGCTCGGCCGACAACCTCCTTCTCATTGCCGACTTCCCCTCACCTCGGATCGGCGGATCGAGAGTCAAATATGGGATTTGATAGAGATTCGGATTTGAGTTTTCAACTCAATTTCAGGTATAAAATACCTTCACAGCCGCCTCTTCCTCACCACCCTCCACGACCTCGCTTCCTCCAGCTTCGCCGGTGCCAACGACGTCATCGTCGATTTGTGTTGAGAACAAAATATTGGTGGGTTAAAAGAAACAATGATGATTTGGTGGTTTGAGTTGTTGTGGGTGATTGAAAGCTTCAAAATTGCGGGCATGTTACATTTCGGATCAAATGAGAAGGGAAATAAGAAAGTGTTATTTGTTGTTGACTAAGAAGTGTCAAAGGGTAATTTAGTCATATTGTAATTTTTTTGACGGAAAATATAACAGTAACGGAGGGAGGGGGCAAATTGGTCCAAAAATACATGTTCAGGGACCAAATTCTATTGTTTTTTTGTCCGGGGACCAAAACATTGATTTTCGACATGTCCAGGGACCAAACTGCTATTTAATCCAATTGTTTACTACCTTATTTATTTTGAACCCTAAGTTCACAAACCGTGTAGTTAAATAATACACAACTTCATCTCTCTTACTCCAATTGGAAAAATCATAATTACTACAAGTATCAAATACTTAAAGTAATATACTTTTCATTTAATACGTCTTTGAACAATGGATTTTAACCACTAAATTACAACTTTGAATTTCATATTTTATGATTCATTGAACATTAGTCAATCCACACATGACCTCCCAAAGGATACCAACCAAGTTGGCTAAAACCATATTCATAAACTAAGAATTTCTAACAATCCCCCACAAATCCATTGTGAAAAGACAAACAACTCCATACATGTTGTGCTTTTCAGTAACGATACTTTCCGGTTTGAACCACAACCTAAGCTATCCAATGCATACCCCCACAGGAACAAGTGAACGGGTGTCTTGAACTTGAAGCCTTGGTGTGGTGGTTTTTGTTGGTAGCGACACAACATAGGCTATGATAGCAATTTTTAGGGGTGACACGTTATGGCCCTGCGTCCTGATCCACTCTCATGAATGTATTCAAGAAACAACTCACATTCTTCTAGTTGCCGCCAAACAAGAACATTCACCTAGTTGGGGGTCACAAAGATGCACTGCTAACATCTCGTCTAAAAGACATGACCCCATTCAAAGTCTAAAACTTTTACTATATCAGTAGTAAATAGCTTCTCATGTTTATCAAGGAATAGAAACAAACACTTATGTGTCATTTTATATTTCAGATGCTCGATCCACACTATAGTTTGTTAATACCACATTGAACCTACTTTGCGGGATCTCTACTCAAATAGGTTGGGTTGTTACTATAGGTAAATCAACAATGGGTTTCGGTCCAAGTCTCATTCCTAACCTGGATTTTCGGACTAGAGCTACCCCAGGTCCTCAAGTTAAAGGGTCAGTTGTGTTTTCTTTTTATGGTACCCTAAAAAACACCAACTGTCACCTTTCGAAACACAATATCCCTTACAATTTTTATTGACTTGGACATGTTCCTTGTTTATAATCATAATTGATACATTTAATCTTCGCTATTATGATCAAACAAACCACATAACTCAAAGATAACATGAATAGACACGTATCATGGGCAATCCAGACATGTGTCATTGCAACCATTCAACTTATCTCCAATAGTATCTAAAGCATTTTAACTCAGCCTTGAAGTTAGATTGAGACATCAAATTATGTTCATCATATCTCTTAGTGGCGGCGCCTCCACTTATGATAACAAGAACATAATCTGTTCTGCTACAATTTCCACAAGTACTAGCAATTGCAAATCAAGAGATTAAATTCCATTTCAGGTACTCAAGTACCTCATCCAAGAGTTCCTAAACGAACTCTATTTGAACAGCTAGAGTAACCACTCAAATTATATTTAAGAATGAAAATTTTCATTCTTATATAATTTCCAAGATACATCATGCTCCTAATAAGTTTGAAAATATCTAAATAAAGACATTCAAATTTCAACTTTATTCTTACTGTAAGTTACAAAATGACTATTACGTGTTTAACGATTCTACTATTCACATGATTCAAATTCTCATTATTAGACTTTTGGTATGATATATTGAGAATATTTATAACATCAACTTAATGAATCAACAATAATTCAAGAATCACGTTACCAACATTTTTTTTTTATCTTTTATTCCAAACTTACTATTTTAAGAATAATTTTTGTCTCATTAATTATCTCAATAACCACATAACGAATACAATCAACTTGGCAAAACACAAAATACAAATCACTTTACCATGTTGTAGAAACAATTGCCACTCAATAATGGAAGCCATATAATAAACTACTATTATTATGATTTCCATGCCATTGCTCTAGACTTTAAAAATCCATATAGTAATTTTAACGAGTTTGCGAACTTTAATATTACCACAAAAATATACAAGTTCTTTAACAAATCTAAACATATTTTTCTTGAAGAGCCATGACGACACACAATCTTGTCGATAATACGAAGAATCAAAAAATATATATAAAGATGCACATGCTTAAAGAATATCAATTGTAGTCAAACAGGCAACCAAGAACTACATATAAAAAATATCTAATTCTTTTATAAGTTCAAATTCCTAGGCAACCAAACTAACCATTACTTTTCAAAACAGTTACACACAGTCTAAGTTATCTCTAAAGAGTTCATTATATCCAATCATAGTATACCTAGAAGTAAGCTTGATAATTCTCACATTCGATAGAGACAAAAGAATTCATCACACTTTACAACTTCCTTCCAATGCTTAGCTTCATGTGAAACCTAGCATCCACGAAAGTTATAGGAATGTTCTCGATTTTCAATGTGATATAAACTCTCAAAACCCTTAATTAACAATCCTACTCTTACTCATATGTTCTCCGACTAATAAGAGTTGGGACTATTTAGAACAACCCCCACATTTTGTCATCAATTCCCCAACATTAGGGAATTGAACTAGATGTAGAATCAGAGTCATTAGAGTCTTCAGTTTACAAAGAATGTTGCATCACGAATTCAAAAAAATTGATCAACAACTATGCTTAAGATTTTCTTAATAACTAAAACCTTAAACTTAATCATTTTCCATGTAACCCAAAATATCCTACCAACAATTTTGTAATCTAGCTTTACCATATGTGTTAACAAGTACCTCTCTCTACAAGATACACCCACATTTCAAGGTACATCAAGCTAAATTTTCCTACTTTTCCAAAGTTTGATAGGATTGCTCTCTTTATAATTAGGAATGACTATATTTTCATAATACAACGAGTCATATTCAAAGTTTTTCCTAAATATATTTTAGGTAATCCAAAACTTCAAAGTAAATTGTTCTTCATATCTTTAAGGTTCTTATCTTTTGTTCTGCTCTCCCATTACACTGAGAAGTGCTTAAACTGTAACTGTGAAATCTCTTGCTAGTTTGTATTTCAGCTTCAATTTCAACTTGAAAACAAGTAAATTTATCACTATTTTACAACAATCATCAACAAAAGGATATTTGTAGACACCCCAATTTCGTACCCCTGGTATGTGACATGACATAAAATATCAAGACCTGTTAAAACATTAACAAATGTCAAGTTACAGGGTCGAAAATGCAAAAGGACAAAGCAGGATGCGCAAAAGAGTGAAATGCAGGGTTCAAAACATCAAAAATGAAATTAAGGAATAGTTCTGGCGCCACCCACACTCAATGTGGGAGTGGCGCCCATTTCCAATAGGGATGGCGCCCGTTTTCTTCAAATAGTATTGTTTCCTTGCCGTAAAGTGCAATTCCTTCCGTGGTTTGTACAATTGGTTGATGCGCGAAGAAGACAATTTAATTCCTTCGGTGTCCTCACTCCAGCCTATAAATAGAGCTTCGGGGTTCGCCTTCAGAAGACACAATTCATCCGCAAAACACTCCGCGTCCTCGTTACGCTGAAGAAATAGAGAGCGAAGTGAGATAATGAGTGATCTCCTCAAAGCCTCAAAACCCTGTCAAACCTCTTCCAAACACAAAACCAACCGGTCAAAGTGAGCCTTAGCCCCCCAGCTAGGTATCCACCCTATTTCCCCGGTCCAAAAATCGTGGAAAGAGCAGTTGCTCTGCCCGATTTAAAAGGCCAAATCAGTCAGAAATAAGCCTTTATTCTACCCGATTTCCGCCTCCCCCAAGCCAACAAACAACCAAACACAAGCAGATACTCCGCCCAAATCCCGAGGCCAAAAGTAACTTTCGAAAGCAGTCACTCTGCACGAATCTTCACAACACTTCATAACACACACAACAAAAAAAAGACTCCATCTCTCTGAAGGACAGAGCGAGCACACCTCAGGCCGTCAGTAGGTAAGTTTTAAGTTTTTATTTGTAAAAGTGTTATTTTCAATCCAGCCCAATGTAGATATATAAGCAGTTGTGCTGCCCGGATTTAGTCAGGAAATAGCACTAAAAAGAGCCATTATTATGGCCAAATATTTTCAAGTATATATGTAATTATTTGTAAAGAGACAGTTGCAAGTCTGTAAATAATGTAGACAATGGATGTATTTGTAGGTAGTTAATGCTTTATTTATCTGTTAAATAAATATAACAAAAAACATACTTTAGCCAAAAACTGTTTTGAGACCGAAAGGGGGAGTTGGGTGCCTAGCACCTTCCTAACTCGTAACTTAGCCTCCGGACCCGTTTTTATTATCTCTGGTTTTCTTTTTTTGGTTTTGCTTTATTTCTTCCTCAAAATAAAGATAGCGACTCTAAAACATTTTGGATCCAGTAGGCCCTCTCGCAACATATCTCACTGTGGATGCGGGGACATTTCCCGGGAACCCATAGTGGCGACTCTGCTAGGGACATCGTTTTTATTTTAAATAAAAATGGAGGGCTAGACTCAGTAATCAAAACTTTTTTTTTCTTCTTTTGTTTCTGGCTAAAGTATGCTTGTTATATTAATTTAAGCACTTGAATATTGCGTTCCTTTAACATCAGTGTCTATATTTGTGGATATGATCCTCCATCTTGCAGCAGCTTCATTTCAATCACTGTTACAGATATACTTCAAAATATTTGTATCTTTCAAAAAAAATTGCAAAAAATAATAATAATATATATATATACAATAGTTTATGTGCAATAATTTCCGGGCAGCACAACAAAAGGGTCGGGGCTTTATTTTTAATATCATTCCATTTTCGGCCCTATATATTATTTTATTATGCTTTATTTTCATTCCGCAAAATATACATATATGTATTCATTCTGCCATTTTATTTTGGGGAAATAGGACAAATGTGTAATTAATAGGAATATATAGATTCCCCACTTTTCTTTATATTTCTTGAAATGATATGCTTGTTTGCTCGCGCTCAAACTAAAAAGCCGAGAAAATCCATAAATAACAACAAGACAGGTCATATCTGTTTTATTTTCTGCTTTTATATATAAAAAAAACTTTTTTTTTTGCTTTTTAGATACCGCACACACGCGCACATGCATATAAATACATTCCGAATTGCTACCCTACACCATGGCCAGCGTACCCCCTGCATAAGCCAACGTTAGACTGCATGTAGATTCTCAGGACACTTCAAAGACCGTCCGGTTTTAATTTGCATCGTGGGTCAGCCCCTGTCAAAAAAAAAAAGTGTGCAAGTCCAAAAAAAATGTGCACAAGTCAAAAAAAAAAAATCTGCGCAAGTCCAAAAAAAAATGCGCAAGTCAAAAAAAAAAATACACTGGGGCTGATTTATTATTTTCTAATGCTCGACCTAGACCATTTCGAATGGTAGATCCCGAAAGAGTATAGGCCCTTCGCCCGAGGATCGATCCGATCTCGAGAGTCGAAAGGGTGGAATACGTTGGTCCTATACTGCGGAGAAATAATCCTTGTTCGAGAAAGTCTGAGACTGTCAAAATAAAGCAGGTGCTTATCCGGTCAATTTGTAGGGAAAATAATAATAAAAAAATATATACTAATAAAGGCACGCTGTATTTCAAGCTCAGAAAGCCTTCAGCCAGCCTTCTGATACATCCAAACCCATTTTCCTCGAAAGAATCGGAAAGGCGAGAGCGATCTTGGCCGGTTGATCACGGAAACAAGTGCGAAAATCATATCGAGAAGGTATCGAAGCAGTCGATAAGGGCGAGAAATAGTTCAAAGTGCAGATCCGAGCAATATGGCGTGAGAAAGTGAGTAGTCCGCTATGGAGTGTACTGAGGGGGCTCAGGGGTATGCTCGACTCAGCAATCTGGCCGGTGGCTAGACCAAAATTTGGGTGCACAGACTGATCGTATAATGAGCCAAATGGCTAATCTGGTACAAAGTTTAAAATCCAGTGGTGAGGTAATCTCTTCCCCTGCAGTCCCCCAAGAAGCATCAACCTCACATGTGCCTCCAAACCCAAACCCTCAGCCAAACACTAACCCACCAAATACTGCCACTACCTCAAATCCAAATCCTCTACCAAGTCCCTGCTACCCAAATATTAACCCTTTCCTACCCTATCCTCCATATCCTTTCCCAAACACCAATATCGCCCAGAATCCAAATGACCTCCCGTTTCCCATCGCCAGTCCACTCCAGAACAGCCCGCATATGAACCCAAAAAGCTATAACCCGCCAAGCCAAGTTACAACCTATCTACCTCCTAATGATCTTGGCTGCCAAACCGAAACCGCCAATAACCTACCTGCCAAAAATCCTTATCCTGCCCAAAATCCATATCCAACCCAAAATCATTAACCAGTACCACAGCCAGAAATTAACCCAACCTTTCATAATCCTACCAGCATATACCAAAAACCAACTCCCCTCCCACCAAAATAGAGGCTGACATGGAAAAATTGCAAAAAATGATGCTCGAGTTTCTGAACAAAGAAAAATTTTCTACAAAGGCATTAACATTAAAACCCTCAGCCATACTACCTCCAAAATTTAAAATGCCCGACATAGAAAATTTTTATGGGACTAGATGCCCTATATCTCACCTAAAGTCTTATGCTACTGGCATGCAATCACGAGGGGCTAGTTTCGAAGCCATGACCTCCAATTTCCACCTTACCTTGATAGGGGCTGCTAAGCAATGGTTAATGTTAGTATAAAGATAATACTACCTCTGAAAATAAAAGAGATCTTGAGGCATGCACCCAAAAAGAAAATGAAACATTTGCAGAATTTGCAGCCAGATGGAAGGGAAAAGTTGCCAGACTTTGGACGTGCACGATCACCGAGTCATGGAATGTTCATCAAAACCTCCGACCCATTTACCTGGAGCACTTGCGATATCTCCCCTATAGCAATTTCAAAGAAATAGTGGAGATAGGAGTCCGTATTGATGAAGATATACGCAAAAGATCCCTAGAAATTGGTACACCTCTAAGTTCGTTCTGCCATTCTGGATCAGAGGAAGAATCTACATAAAGAGTTAATATTATAGAAAAAAAAACCCCGAATGAACAATACAGTGATGTGCCATGGACATATGGGGCAAACAAATCTACCAATTCTGTTGAAGGAAGCAGTAATACCAACGAGAATCTCATAGGGCCTCACAAAGGAAACAAAAGGCACTTCGATGAATTGAATGCCCCAATATCACAGATACTACAAGGGTTAACAGCACAAGGAGTCCTTAAGCCCCTTGAAAACTATGAACCCCCAAATCCATTACCTGCCAAATGGAGCCGCAACATGTATTGTGAATACCACCAATCCAGTGGTCATATCACCGACAAATGCTTCTTACTCAGGAATGATATCCAAGACCTTATCGATGATAAAATCATTGAGAATCCGCACCCATAATTGTTTTTGATAAAAAGTGAAAAAGACCCTAGCATACTTTCTTGTACACCTCCAGAAAGCTTTTTCCTTTAAATCTCCTCTTGTCAAATAAAATCTTCAGGAAACAACCTTTTTTCAAATTCAGCGTCACTTTTCATAGATTCTGGGATCTTTGTTGTTTCTTTCGGTACCACTAACAATTTTGCAGGGGCTAAAAAATAATTTTTTTTTAACTAATATCATTTACTCTCCTGAGAAGACTGCCCAGAGGTACGTAATCGTTACATCTCATTTAAAAAAAAAAGGTTTTTTCTATGTGTTGTCTTTTGCTTCCCAAAACATGTAAAGACAGGAAATCCCCCCCTCACCATTATTTTCAATTGCTATCAACAGTTGATAAGTGCATCAGTCATTATTGATTCAAAGAAAAAAAAAGTCAGTAAATCCTACTTCGAGATGTCAGGGGCTACCACTTCAAAAAAAAAGAAGAAACAAAAAAAAAAAAAAAAAGGAAAAGAGACCGATAGGGAGCCAGGAAGAAAAGGAAACCAAAAAGCCGGAAAAGCAGAAAAGTCTGGAAAGCCGGGAAATCCAAAAAAAAGCCAACTCAAGGACCATAAGCAACACTTAAGGACTAGGGGCTTTCAAACCCAGAGGTATCTCTTTTGCCCATATTGATGCCTATAGCCCATCTTTGCAGAGTATGCTCACTAGTCCATTTGGTCTCCGTTCTTTCAAAAGTCCAATTGAGTCCTCAGATCGAGCTTCCCAAAGGTATCCATCTCTATATTCGAGTATGGTAAAACTCTTGCTTCTCTTATATTAGCTTGTCAAGTTTTCTTCTTGACCTCTGAACACATATCGCCAAAGTATTTGTAAAAAAAAAGAAAAAAGAGAATGATAATGACGAGTCAACTCATGAAAAAACATGATAAAACTACACGGGTTGATAATGAGTCATTTCGCCATATGGACCCACAAACCATTAAAAAAAATTGTTCAATGAAGCAACCTTCTATTTTGGGAAAAGGTCATCTTCGACCCATTGCGACCGAGCTATTAAATGACACACTAGGGGCTTCCAACCATACACCAAACCTCTTCCGAATACCTGAACAAATCCACCACATACCAAAGCCTAACCATCTCTAAGAGCCAGCTTCTCAAAACTGGGGCTGCTCCACCCTTATATATATCCACCAAGAGTGACAACCCTTTTTATCCCAAGAAAGAGAAGGCAGATATCTCTTCAAAGCACTCTCCAAAATTGCTCCGAGAGGTCAACACAAAAAAAAGCCTCTCTTGAGAGATTTCCTCAAAATTTCTCTCTCGCAAAAAAAAAAAAAGGAGAGAAAGAAAAAAAAGCCTCTCCTGAGCAATTTCTTCAAAATATTTCTCTCGCAACAAAAGAAAATATCAATCACTCTTGGACCACCCCATAACCCACAACCAAAGCCAAAAGCCAATCTCTCAACCATACCTACAACCAGGCCTAGAAGCCAAATTCTCATCCAAAACCCACAGCTTAAAAGGCCAGCCAACAATCGCTTTGCGATCGCCTTTCCGAAAATAACCAAGTCCACAACCTAAAATCCCTTTGAGCAAAAGGCCAATCAAATCCTCAACCCTGAAGCAAATCAATCCCAAATACTTAAACAGTATACCCTAACCTAGTTGCCACCTATAGCTCTCTTTCAATCGGTTGTAACATGATCTGGGTTCAGGACAGAACTCCTTGCTAAAGACAGATGAAATTATCAAAAGATAAATGTTAAGTAGGGTCCATGAAACTCATGATACTTGGCGATAAACTCTGGATCATGACCCATCTTTTTGTCCATTCGAGTCATCCTCTTTCTCTGAGCATACTCATTTCTATCTCCCATAAAAGTCTCTCCAAATCGAGTCTGTCCGGGGTTGTCCCTAGTTAATTTCTCCAGGAACATTCCCGTCATGCAAAATTTGGTTGATCAAATTCATCCTGGGGCTTCTCCCACCAAACTCATGGGATACATAAAGACTCATCATCTCCAGAAGTAGCTGTCATTTCCATCTCTGCCTGAAGAAACGAAGAAACTACAAAGGCATGATCCTTCGAAAACAAGCGGCTTATCTTCGCATGCATTGAAAGACTAGCTCCCTATAAGGTAAAAGCTCGCTAGGTTGAAAACCCGAAAGGGCGGCCTAGGCAAAAGTTAGAGCACAAACAAAAAAAAAAAAACACAAAAAAAAAAAAACAAAGCAAAGAAAAAAAAGGGTGGCCCCTCTCAGGCATCGATTAGTAGGATTTACTAATCTTCTAATTGAATTCCTTTCTTGAATGATGCACTAGTCAAAAGACCAAAAAAGCAACCCTAAACTTCACTCACCTTCATCTCAAATATCACCATCAACTTCTATATTCATAACTCTTCAAAGCCAACCAGAAGCCACATCTCAAGCTCTTATATTACATTTCCATCACCTTGCCTTATCTTGTCTTAACATGTTTAAGAAACGGATGATGCACATGCACATTCAAAAGTCCTTTTTCTAAGGAAAAGAACAATTGCATTCGCATGCTTGCATCTTTGTTTGCATCCTTTACCGCATCTTATCGGTCTTGCCGCATCCGCCTATAAATGTTCGGTAGACATCTCGCCAAGAATCACCTCC
>CM028379.1:10967252-11035409 GCA_013146195.2 Codonopsis lanceolata
GTATTGGCGCGGCGTAGCGTGCTTCGAACACGAAAATGATAAAGCTTCGGGCATTGGCGCGGCGTAGCGTGCTTCGAACGCGAAAATGATATGAAGCGCTGAAACATTTGGCGCGGGCATGCCCGTCTTTCGAACACGAAATGATATGAAGCTTTCGGGCATTGGCGCAGGCGTAGCGTCTTCGAACGCGAAATAATATGGCTTCGGGCATTGGCGGCATTGGCGTAGTGTGGCTTCGAACACGGGAATGATAAACTGGGGCATTGGCGCTGGCGTAGCGTGCTTCGAGGCACGGAAAGAATGATAAAGCTTCGGGCATTAGGCGCGGCGGCGTAGCGTCTTCGAGCGCGAAGAATGATATAGCTTCGGGCATTGGCCTTGGCGTAAGCGTGCTTCCGGGCATTGGCCTTGGCGTGGCGTACTCGAACACGAAATGATATGAAGCTTCGGGCATTGGCAGCGGCGTAGCGTGCTTCGAACACGAGAATAATATGGCTTCAGGCATTGGCCTGGCGTAAGTGTCGAGCACGAGTCTAGATATGGCGGCGATGATCTTTTCAAATAGTAGTCTCTATCATCGTCGGCGTCGATATGGATGAAGATGTCATGTAAAAAATAATTATTGTGGCGTCGTGGGGCTTTGTCATATAAGAATGTTGTAGGATCTCATAAGCCATGATAGTAGTAGCCCCAACTTTTGACGTAGGAGCATCCTGTAGATAAATAGTAAAAGATTTCTATTTGTTTCGGGCTTCAATAGCGACCCCTAGCTAACTTATTGTTGTTAACTGAGCAATAATAAACCAATAAATGTCTTGGCTTACCGTAATATTGTAGTTCTAGATTTGATGAAATAATGTTTTTCGGACGCATCATTGCGAATCAAGCATGCTTCATTTTTAACTAGAATGTGTATTATGAATTTGTCCTTGCGCAAACAAAAAAGTAATCATGCTTGCATTTAGCATAAAACAGATAGTTCACGCGTTTCACGTAGACAATTTTTCGATTTATTGATATGAATAGGCGAGCGTATAGCTTGACATAAATTAATTTCAATTTGCATGTCATGTTTCTCAAAAGCAGGCAAGCTTGCACAAAACATTTAATTGTCTATTATAAACCGATGAGAGTTAAATAATATAATATTTAAGTTGATGAGGCTAACGAGCTCGTGTATACTTAATCAAAATAAGGTTGTCAAATTTATAAGAAAATATTTTTACTTGTTACGAGGGGCGCTAATGCATGTTCTCGTATAAGATCATCGAATAGTGCCGTACAATAAATCGTATTCATCCAATTAAGTCATATTATTGTTCGTCGTGCGATTTTAAATCAATAGCTAATGTTTTGTTTCATCATTTGCTATATGTTGTATATTTTTCGTACTAATTTAATGGCAATAGTATGTTAATTTCATGTTGTATTAAAAGTCAAACATGTGAGTAGTCATTTAATTGGAAAGTCAAAAGTCGTTTAATAATTGATAGATGAGGTATGGCCGACAACTCCAAGATCAATTAAGAGGATTCATTAATTTAATATTAAAAGAAAAGAATGCACCGATATTTTGAAAGGATACCACATGAGCGTCCAAATCTCACCGACACAAACCTTGTGAACTTGAAGCTTAAGCGTTGGAGGCGTCTTGGCGAATGGAGCTTTTGGTGAACTTCCAGCCCGATGCGACGTGAGAAAGCGTTGGTGCTTTCGTTTGTGGCGATTCAGCGGCGTCGGGCTCGTCTCTTCAAGTCCAGCTGCTGGTTACTTTATTTTCAGCCGCCGGCGGAACAACAGACAGAGCTTGAACACCACCGTTGCAAGAAACTTGCGATGGAGCGTGGCGAGGCACTGGAGGTCGGATGGAAGTGATTTTGGTGTCATTGGACTCGTCTTTACGCATCTAACGATGACCTTTGTTTTATGTTTCGTTTCGTTTTCTTCGTCAAGCTCACATGCACGATTTGTGCGTTTGTGTTCGTCGATAGTGTTCAGGCACCCTTAGAACAAGCTCAGTCGAGGTTGGCCAGTCGGTGACTAGAGAGGAGCGAAATAAAAATCGTTCTGACGACGCGGAACCACTTGATCACGCCACGAGAGGGGGTGCAGAAAGCCTCGTTAAATGCGTGGGCGGTCCGTGATGTCGTCGATTGGATATCATTTGTTTGTGCAAAGAGAGAAACGCCGTTAGGGGAAATGGGAGGTTATCGGCTAAAGCCCTCCGGTATGAGAGTCAATAACAATGATAATATATGCCGGAGCTCAGGTGTTCCCTCGAACTATCGGTGAAATAATGTATTGAGCGTGCAAGAGAGGGAGATTTAGAGGTTGAGGAGTCCATCCTCTATAATGAGGGAAGACCCCTCTATATATAGTACTTTTATAAGCCTTTACTTACTTTGGGCTTGGACCCTTCCTTTGCTATGGACCTTTCGGTGAATACTTTAGGGGGTGTATTTTCGATGTACATCACTAATACTACAACTTCAGTTGTTTTGATTACTATATGAGGAATGTTTACAACACTAACGCCATGAACCCATGGTTCACCTAAAAGCGCACATATTACAAAGAAAGGTAGTGCATGGGGAAAGCAAGAACTAATCTGTAATTCATTAGCACCACACATTTTGCTCAAGTGTAGTAGCAGTGGACCAGTGGTAATATAAATGCAACAAATAGTTTCATTTTATTTTTAATTGTGAATATGAATATTTACGATCGAGAGATCAATTTGGACTCACATTCCTTGATCATTTCACACATTGACTTGTACGATGATCCACCATTCTTCGTTGCTTTCTCCCCACTGACTTTTAATTCTTTAACCCTTTCTCTCATTTCATTCCCTTCTTTATGCTCCATTAAACTCCTCACCATCTTTTCTATCTCATCCCTTCCCTCCACTTTCTTCTTCCCCGGAAGCCGCAAAGCCACCTTCAGCTCCTCCGTAAGCATGGCTGCATTCATTCTCTGCTCCGCATAGAGTGGCCATGCAATCATTGGCACCCCACTTGCTATGCTCTCCATAGTAGAGTTCCACCCACAGTGCGACATAAATCCTCCAACCGAAAAATGGTTCAGGATTTCAACCTGTGGAGCCCAAAGTGGAACCACCAGCCCCACTTCACGTGTTCGGGTAATGAACCCATGGGGCAAGTAGTCCGGAGTTTCATCTGGACCGGTTCCAGCGGTGAGAAAACACCCATCTGCACTCTCATTGGTTGGTGGGCGTACAACCCAAACAAACCTTTGCTGGCTCAACTCCAAACCCCAAGCCAGCTCAGTTATTTGCTCAGCCGACAGTGTCCCGCCGCTGCCAAAGGACACAAAAAGCACAGATTCAGTCGGTTGCATGTCGAGCCACTCAATTATAGGTGTATCACTTTTCGATATTTCAAGCCGTCTATATAACGGACCAATTGGATAAACAGGAACCTTCACTACAGACCGCAAGATCTCATCATTTCTCATCGCATTGAGCGTTCCATGTTCAAGATCTTCCCACGTGTTCATCAAAATCCCGTCTGCCAACGTATACTCAATCCCCATCCGCACGTACTCCATATACTGCTGATCGTTGCGGTCAAGCATCGGGTCAACCACATCCTCGGGTTGAACTGCTTTGCAACCAGGAATCTTCAGTGGTTCTTTTAGGTCAATGTACTGACCCTTCACCTCCTTGTCAAGAACGGGTAAATACACTGTTAAACCAACAAACCATGCATTGGAAGGGACGTAAAGATACTTTGGTATCCTAAACTCGTCGGCTATAGGCCAAGCTTCGGTGCCAAAAAGGTCAGCAATGAGAACTTCTGGTGGTGGGTCCATGGTGGATATGGTGGATCGGATGCTGGCTCGGGCTTCCCTCATAATTACCGATAACTGGGTGACAACCTTTACGTCCGCATCGACTAGGCTGGAAATGTTGGGTGCTGGAATATCGATGATTTTTAGGTGTTTGTTGCCAGTGAGTGGACGGAGAATTTGAGATTCAATTGGTGAAGTGTGGGTGGTGACGACGAGGATGGTAACGTGAAGGTGGTGGCGGGTGACGAGGCTGTTGCCGAGGAGAAGAACAGGGATCAGGTGGCCCAGACCTGGACTCGAGAGCATAGCAACATGAAGCTTTGGTCCATCCATGGATTCTACTAATCAATCTAGAGAGAGAGAGAGAGAGAGAGGAGATGTGAAATTGTGGAGTATCATGTTGAACTCGTAGCTTTTATTTTTAGTTTTTTTCAAACAAAAAGAGCATTATCATCACATTCTAGATGATTCTCTATCCGCTAAAATATGCATTTAAGATTTTTGGCCATTATTATATAGAATTATAACATTATATATTTAATTAAATGCAAAAATATAAGTAAGACGATTTTAGAGATATTTTTTTTTGTAAAACGGATCCTCCTTACCTGATTCACTATGTGTTGATGAATTAAGATGTGAGAGAATGAAGATTCGTCTTACAAACTAAGATCAATAAGTCGGTGTTACAAGATACCTACTCTTAATTAAATTTATGAAAACAATATCTTTTTTGAAAGGATCAAATCACAATTTTCAAACTACCATAGAAACAATTACTAGTATATACTTTCCATTCTACGTAAAAAGTCTTCGTTTAAAAATTAATATTTTTTTAAAAAGACATTTTTAATAGTTAATTAATAATAAAATGACATATTTATGTATTTATTTTTAAAAGTGAACTCTTTAATCAGAAAGGAAGTAGTATTTATCGTGGTTCTCAAAGGAAACAAACCAAAGTAAATGTAAGAAATTGGGTTAATCTCTTTGCTATACAAAAAAAGTTTAAAAAAAAATAAAAGATTAGAGCATTACATGCCCCATTATATAATTTATATTTACAAATACACATTAATTAACACTATTTAATACTAAATGTAGAAGAGTCTATTGTCACTCTATTAATTTTATTTATCGAATACATTAATTTATGTAAGAAAACTTTATGAGGACAATAATACCCCTTATCTTTTAAGAGTTTAATGTCCTTTAGAAATGAACGCAACTTACCATTGCATAATGGTAGATCTTAAGAAATAATGTTTTAGATGATGACGATGAAACAAATGAAAATTCTCACCTTCTTTTATATCGCCAACTACTAAATATATCCCAAATCAGTGTTATTAGATGATATGCATTCAATACTTTTTTGTTTCTTACCTCAGCCATACTTCACCAATTTTAATAGGGATTAATATATAATTTGGTTCCTAAATTTATCATTTTCGATTTATATGATAACATGTTGAAATTTTTTGTGTTTGTTGTTTCAAACTCAACATTTGACATTATGCTTGTCACTCATGGCGTTAACTTGTAATGAACGTTAAAATAACGATAACGATAACGATAACGATAAGGATGGCGATGGCGATGTCAATGATAGAAGAGGGCATAATGAGGATGCGTTGTTCAAATTGCTTTATTTTTATTTTGAACCCTCAACTTTTCACATTGAGAATAAAACCCTTCAACTTAATGAGGGCATTTTGGTCTTTTCAATGATTTCCATCCAACATAACGGGAAGAAATGACTCGAGTGACCTTATTGAATGTTAAAGCCAAGTAGAGTGATTAAATTGAAGAAAAAAAAAGTAAAGTAAGCTTAATGAATTTTGGCCGAAAGTAGGGTGACCAAATTGAGATTTAAACCATAGATGATATGCATTCAATACTTTTTTGTTTCTTACCTCAGCCATACTTCACCAATTTTAATAGGGATTAATATATAATTTGGTTCCTAAATTTATCATTTTCGATTTATATGATAACATGTTGAAAATTTTTTGTAGTTGTTTTTCAACTCAACTTTTGACATTATGCTTGTCACTCATGGCGTTAACTTGGTAATGAACGTTAAAATAACGATAACGATAACGATAACGATAACGATAACGATAAGGATGACGATGACGATAACGATAGCGAAAACGATAACGATAATAATAATAATAATAATAACGATAATAATAACAATAACAATAATAACGATAACAATAACAATAACAACAATAACGATAATGATAACGATAACGACAACGACAACGACAACCATAATAGTAACAATAACAATAATAATAAATCATATTTTGTGATAATGTTATTTTAGTCTTTATATTTGATTTTAGTATTATTTTAACTTATTAATCAAACACACACACTAACTTATGTAAGCTAATCAGCATTTTTAAAAAACTAAATCAAACATCACCAGTTATTAGTCATTAGTCATAAGTCATAAGTAATAAGTTATCAGTCATAAGAGCCTATTTAATTTAGCTTATTAATATATGCTGATAACTTATTACTTATGACTGATAACTTATTATTTATGAAACAAATGAAAATTCTCACCTTCTTTCTCCACTGTTACAACAAACACATCTGCCCATATCTCATTGAAGTTCCCACAATTTAAGATCTAATACCATAACTCCTCAATGGCATGTTCTAGAAAGCTCAATTTATTCCATCCTCATCTTCCTGATTCCAGACGTTCTGGACCAATAAATATAATGTAGAGATAATAGATGAAACACTTGTCAAAGATTTATTGCTCCTCTTTACCAATAACTACTTTTATACTCGTACGTTAAATATATGTGTATATATATCTTTTTATTAAATTATACTCAAATAAAATAAAGATTATAAACAAAATTAAAAAAATAAAGAAAAAATATGACGAGGGAACAATCGGAATAATTGATATCATTTATTCCATTATTTTATGAATTGTTTAAATCATTTTCTCGTTCTTAATTTTCTAGGGTTTAATAATTGATATTTTTTGTTATTAAAATTTAGGATCTTAAGTTGTATAAATAGTAATTTAGATGTATATTATTTTCTATATAACATATAGATTTATTAAATATTTATAATTTGTGGTTGATATCTACTACTATTATTTAATCATATACCAATAAATTATAATTAATTTTGGTTATTTGCAAAAGTAAATTTTGTTTTGATATTATAATTTCGGATACGATGAAAGAGACACAAAAGTTTTAAATATAAACAAGTCATATATGAAGATTTCCATAACAAGTTTTTTATAATTAATTGTGGTTATATTTTATTTTGTAATCGCATGTATTCAATGATCATGATTTTTATAGGACATTTATTCTTATTCAAATGTTGTTTGCTCATTTTAATTAATCAGTAAATTAAGTATGCACCAAAAAAGATTTGTATTTACAAATTTTCAATAGGTGACTACTCCTATTAAATACTACATGGAAACTCAGTATTTTCTACGTACCACATGTACATATTTGCACATTTTCAATAAATTTTGAGAGTTGTGTAATCAATTAATCAGATTTGTGCTTTCAATGCATGCTAACTACTATATAATAATACTCAAAGATGATTTTTCTTTTTTAGCTAGTGCATTTTGACGAGATTTTATTTCTTTTAGACTACCTAGCTTATATATATATATATTAATGGTGCTTGTTTGAGTGGTTTCTCCAATATGGTTATTGGTTACTCCCTCCGTTTCAAAATATATATCGTTTTGGAATTTTTGACATAGATCAAGAAAATATATTGTAAAGACTAAACTATCCTTATTTACTTTACTCCAAACATTAACGAGGTGTCTTTTGATACTCTTACCCAAAGAGTCAAACATAAGTTACAGAGTCAATAAATATGAGTAGAATTGAAAAAAAAAAGAAAAAAATTCATTGAAAATCACAAAGTGACATCTATTTTAGAATTAAAAAACTCTCTCAAAACGACATATATTATGGAACTGAGGGAGTATATACTCATATTATATTATTAGGGAGATGTTATTTCCACAACAATTTTTGCTTATCCACTACATCTTTAATTATTGCATTAAATAAATGCATGTTTAGACAAAACTACCTCTTAAGTACTTGCCCATTTTAGTTGACTAATCAAGTTAATTTCTTAATTACATTCTAACATTATTTTTTTGATTCAAACATCAATAAACAACATATATAGTTATTCTATTTTTTATTTTTAACATTTTAATTCTCAACAAGCAAAGTACTTATTCATTTTTTCGTAATAAATATATTCAATCAATTTTTAATCACTTACGTCTCATATTCATTATCATAAAAATAATATGATTAATACATTTTCTACCAAAATTTTAGAATATATCAGATATTTGTAAAATCGTTTTCACCTCTTTTTTTGCCATTTTGTAGACCTTATGTTTTCTTTAAGAAAGTTGGTTTAAAAAAACAAACGGGTTTTATATATTTCTTGACAACCCAACTTTTTTTAAAAAAATTAAAAATTGTTTAAAACCAAAAATAAAAAATAAAAATTTGGGATAGGGTGGCTCTAGCGAGTAAAAATAGAGATAGTAGGAAGTACTGAAGTAGGAACCACCACCCTTGAAAAAGTCTATTTACAGGTTAAAGTTCTTAAATTGTATAGTGAAAAGCGCGTCCCCTTAGTTGACCCGGAAAGACTTTAAAGAAACTTGGCAGAAAAAGATATTGAAATAGAAGTCTATAAAATGACAAAGATCGGCCTTAATTTTTTATAGCATCAACAGCGGTTTAAGTTTCTTTTCTTTGAAACTGTGCGAGTGTTTTGTGTTGTTTTATGGTCGATTGAACGAAGAAATCAATCTTTTGTAGTTATCCGAGCTTGCCTTTCTCGCTCCCAACCCCGTTCTTATACATTTCTTTTGAACATGGATACAAAGGGGTGGCAATTGGGTGTTACCGGTTAATTTGGATAAAATCATTTTCTATCCAATATAATTAATGGGTAGTTTTGGATATTATCCAATAACACCCATTAACCTTAATGGGTGTTATTGGATAATATCCAATATTATCCATTAATAAATGAGTATTATCTTGATAATATCCAATAAGGAATATCATTTATTGTTTTGAGTATTATTTGTCTATTTATATTATGATTCACTAAGCATAACATACACACACAAACTCACTCAAACACACACACATGCCAAAAAAACACACACACATGGCAAAAACACACACATACACACAATGATAAGTTAATAACTTAATATTCATAAATCATAATATTTTCACCAACTTTTCACATTTAATAAAAAATTAATGGGCCCCACTTTCAACAATAACGAAGGTATTTTCTTAATTTTGATATATATATTTTCTTTCCTTTTTTTTACACCTCAAATAAAAAGTGATATTTGCAATGCGACACTATTTTTATCACCTAATATATATAAAGTTGTCAAAATTTTATAATAGTCTTCATAGTTGTGAGATAGAAAATATACGTGTTTATTGATTTGACACTAATAAATGATTATATAAAACTAATAAAAAATAAAAAAGTCCAATACCTTATTAAAAAAATAAAAATTTATATTCATTATAATTATAAATAACAAACAAATATTCTTAATCCAAAACAAATAACAAATACGTTCATAATAATCAATAATTTTTATGATTACTTGTTTATATTTATATTAACTTTCAAATATATATCAAAAAGTGGTTTAGCCTGGTGGAAACAAGCTTTGTTGTAAGGCAATTTGGTTCAGGTTTGAATCTTGTTAATGACAAGTTATGTATTTAATTATTATTATTTTTAAGTAAAGAGCCGGTGGTGGTGGTGGTTTCCAGCGGTGGGTGGTGATGGTGGGCGGTGACCGGTGGTAGGTGGCGGCGGTGGGCAGTGGTGGCTGGCGGCGGTGGTGGCCAGTGGGCAGTGGCGGTTGGAGGTGGAAAATGGCTGCGGTGGGTGGAGGCGGTTGACGGTGGTGATATTAGTGGATAAATCCGATGGATAACCGGTTAAATATCCATAATTATCAATTTTGTTAATGGGTGTTAATGGATATTATCCATTAATACCCATTAACTTAATTAAGTGTTAATGGATAATAACCAATAAGTCTTTTATAATTGAATATAATAGATAACCCAATGGATTGGATAAATTTTTGCCACCCTAGATACGAATAAATATATTGTTAAGTTGTCAACGACTAGAGCCGAGGCGCAATCTTTTAAGTGGTCAACATTCGATCCACGTCATAAAGAGCAAGGGGATAGCGGCCGTGGCGGTAGAATTACGAGACAAATTGATGAGGCTGATGACAGTGATGAGGTTGATGACAGTGAAGAGGCCAGTGATGTTATATGGGTACCTGGTAATTTATTCAAATTCCCCTGCTAATCCTTATTTATTTTGAGAAGAAATCCCTCCAACACTCCCTTTAAGGCTTTAATACCCAACAAACGATTAACCCGATTCCATCTCACCATCCCGAAATAACATTGCTTTCCAGCGCACACACCCTCCCCTGCTAATCCTTATTTATTTTGAGAAGAAATCCCTCCAACACTCCCTTTAAGGCTCTAATACCCAACAAATGTTTAACCCGATTCCATCTCACCATCCCGAAATAATGTTGCTCTCCTTCCCTATTCTTTAAACTGGTAACCAAGTATCTTACCCTTCATAAGAAATTACAACTTTAGAAGAAATAATCGAAGATCAATATTGTACCTCAAATCAATGCCTCTTTCTCGTGACTTCGTCCGCCGGTGGATCGGTTTACCTTCACTTCGAGATTTCACCCAATCTTCCTCAGTGCACTCTGCCCTCAATTTACTTTCTCAATCGGTTTTCTTGTTTGGTGAATGTATGAACTAGGGACAACTACTTCCCTTTTATACCCACCATGAGCAGCCTTTTTCACCTTCTCCATTAGTACGACTAAAGAGTCGTCTTCCGTTTCTCCTCAACGGCAGCAACAAGCAACCCCCTGCCTCCCCCTAATTTACTGTAGCAATCATATTTGTTATAACTTATAACTGCTGTTTTTATTATCATCATTATTATTAGTATTATTAGTATTATCATCATTATTGTTGTTGTTGTTGTTGTTGTTGTTGTTGTTATAATTATCAAATGGACCACCAATTGGGCTCAAGCCCAATTACAAATAAATAACACAATTGTGTACCAAAACTAAGTGGGCTCGCTATTAAATTAAAATAGATCCAATTATCTATTTCATTCAAATTAGGTCAAACCATAAATACTGGCCCAAAATAACTAAATCAATATAGGCCCAAGTACATTTATTCCAATTTTAAAAATAATACTATAAAAAATTAGGGATATTACACTCCCATTGCTTTCCCTTGTTCACCCTCCATTAAATCCCTCACCATCTTCTCGATCTCTTGCCTTCCCACCACTTTCTTCGTCGACAACACCTCTGGCCGCACCGCCACTCTCAGTTCCTCCCTAACCAACGTTGCATTAAGTCTCTGCTCTGCATAAATCAGTGAAATTCCAAAAGGGTTACCCAATGAGAATATGAAAAATAATCTAAGACACACTTGAAACGTGAACGATCCATTGGTTCAAAGGATAAAAATCATCGAAAAAAAGAAGGGAATTGAAAAACCCCAATCAAGTAAATGTGTTCCAGAAGAATCACACGATCATGCAAGTCTAGAAAGCCCTGTAGGCAACGATAACTATGAGATTTCCATTAATTACATGTGTAATAGAAAAATATGGAACCGAGATGAAATGGAGGATATCGATGATGTATTCTCTTATTCGGTATCACAAGAAATTAATGGTGGGACTGATGATCCCGAACCAAAATCTGTATCTGAATGTAAAAGTGGCACAACTGGGTAAAATGGAAAGATGCCATGAAGGCCGAATTAAGTTCGCTTAATAAACGAAAGGTAATTGGCCCCATCGTTGTCACACCTGAAGCTGTGAAACCTGTTGGGTACAAATGAGTTTTTGTTCGAAAGCGAAATGAGAAAAATGAGATTGTGAGATACAAAACTCGCCTTTTTTTCACATGGTTTTTTCCCAAAGGTCTGAGATTGATTATGAAGAAACGTATTCTCCTGTTATGAATGCTATTATGTTCATATAGCTAATCAGCTTATCGGTTTCGAAAAATCTAGAGATGCATCACATGGATGTTGTAACAACTTATTTATATGGGTCATTAGATACCGATATTTATATAAGAATTCATGATGGTATCAAGGTGCCTGAAGCACTTAGCTCAAAGCCCAAAGAATTATATGCAATTAAACTGCAACGATCATTATATGAATTAAAGAAATCTGGACGCATGTGATATAATTGTTTAAGTGATCATTTGTTGAAAGACGGATATGTGAATGATCAATTGTGTCCGTATGTCTTTATCAGGAATACGACTGTTGGATTTGCAATTATTACTATCTATGTAGATTATCTGAATATTATTGGAATTCCTAAGGAAATTCAAGAAGCAGTTGATTACCTAAAGGGAGAATTTGAAATGAAAGATTTTTGACAGACAAAATATTGTCTTGGTTTGCAAATAGAGCACTTGCATAGTGAAATATTTGAGCGTCAATCAAATTATACAAAAAGAGTCCTGAAGCGCTTTAATATGGACAAGGCAAATCCCCTCGCTAACCCTATGGTTAACAGATCGCTAAATGTTGAAAAAGATTTATTTCATCCTTGTGAAGAAAACGAAGAGATACTTGGTCTCAAAGTACCATGCTTAAGTGCAATATTGGAGCCCTTATGTATATATCTTGCTAATTGTACTAGACCAGATATATCATTTGTTACAAATCTATTGGCCAGATATTGTTCATCTCCATCACAGAGACAATGGAATGAGGTTAAGCATATATTTCGTTATTTTCAAGGAACGATCGATTGGGGAATGTTTTATCTCAAAAATTCAAAGAATGAAATGATTGTTTTTGCAGATGCGGGTTATTTGTCTGATTCTCACAAAGTCATATCACAAACTGGCTATGTCTTCACGATAAACATTAGTTGCTACATCATCAAATCATCCTGAGATCATAGCATTTCACGAAGCAAGTCAAGAATGTGTATGGCTTAGATCTATGACTCAACATATCCAAAATGCCAGTGGATTGCTAGTCAATAAAGCCCTGGCACTTTTATTTGAAGATAATGTCACATGTGTCACTCAAACCAAAAAGGGGTACATTAAGAGCGACAGAACCAAACATATCCCTCCAAAGTTTTTTTTTCATACATTTGAGAACTTGAAAAGAAGAAAGAGGTGAGCATCCAATATGTTCGATCAAATGATAATGCTGCAGATTTATTCACGAAGGCACTTCCCACTACAACCTTTAGAAAACATGTTCATAATATTGGGATGCGAAATCTACGAGATTTGCAAAGATGATTTTTCTTGATCCTTGTCAGCTCGAGGGGGAGCTCGTATGGCTGTACTATTTTTCCTTTATCATGGTTTTGTCCCAACTGGGTCTTTTATATTAAGGTTTTTAACGAGACAACCCATACACATGTTTCAAATTTAGATTATGTACTTTTTTCCTTATATCTGATTTTTTCCCCCACTTGGTTTTTCGGATTAAGGTTTTTAATGCGACACACTTATTCAACTTACTGTATTATTTTTTTGGGTTTCCCTAAAATTATAATTAAATTACGTTTGTATAAAATTGATTATTTTGAAAATAATATTACTTATTTGTTTATTCTACATCAAGTTACGTGCTTTTGATTTGAGTTATTTTTTGATTGAGTTTTGGGAACAACTGGCGGATCGGTCTCGTTTGGATCCGGGATGGGGGCCATCACAGGAGTAGTCCCAGTACTTGAAGCGGTTGCGCTCTACATGGGGTGAAGCGACCGTGTCGGTGCGGTAAATCAGATTTTCTGTTTTTTTGTTTAAGTCGGTTTAGGGTTTGGTAATATATCCATATACATAATTGAAACCCAAGAATGTATGCAGAGTTGAGTATAATAAAATGTCAAAAGTCCGTTGATCCCAATCGCTCTCTCTTTTCTTTCAGTTGATCTTACTATACTCTTTGATTGTTTGCTATTTGTTTCCGTTGTGCACAACAAAGTTTACCAATAGTTGAAGGAAATTTGTACTCCCTCTATTTCAGGTAAAACACTCAACTATATTATTTTGGGTTGTTTTACATAAACAGTAAAACTTTCAAAAATTATATTTACGGTTTACATAATCTTTCATATTTACCTTTCACTTGTATTATAAGCATATTGAAACTAGGCTTAAATCACAAATTGGTCACCCTACTTTCCAGCTCTTTGCAATATGATCACTCTACTATTTTTTTTTCTATTTCATCATTATACTTGGCTTTATTTTCACGTTCATCACCCCATCCAATTTTTTGGATGGAAAACTATTTTAAAATATAAAAACCCAAAAATACCCCCACTTAATGCAATTGGATCCTCTTCCTTTAACCCAAAAACCCAACCCATTATACCCATTCCACTTTCCCCAATGTCCTCTCCTTTCAATCCCGTCGCTAATTCCTTCACCACGCCCGGAATCTAGATCGTGATTTCGAAGACCACGGCGAGGTCCCAGTGAACGGCATCGATCCGATATTCGATGTGGTCGAATCCGACGATCTCTTCTTTGCGACGGTTTCATCATTATAGCTGGGTGTGAATGGCAACATGGACCGCTGGAATTGGAATGACCGTCTCCAGGATTGGTTTATTTTTTCGTCTCCAATTGTTGACAACTGTGTCCGTTATAATTTATGTGGGGCCTATGGGGCTGCAACATGTGGTGCATGGAGGATTTGAACCAAGAAACGAAGAACAATGGAGGGTAGCAGATTGGACTAGTGGGTGTACTCGGATGGTAGCTTTGGATTGTGGAAGTGGCGAAGGGTTTCAGAAGTATTCAGGGTTGAAATTGCCAGACACGCGGAATTCTTGGTTCAATTGGACCATGACCCTTGATGAATGCGAGACGATGTGCAAGAGAGCTCTTGTTTATTCAAATTTGGATATCGGTAAAGGGGAAGTGGATGCTTGCTTTGGTTTCGAGGCCGATTGATATGAGATCATTTTCGAGAAAATGGGCAGATAATTACATCGAATGAATGGCCGCCTCGAATTAGGTATGTATTAATGTTGTTTGTACTCGGAAAATCCAATAGAAAGCTCTGCTATTTTACAATCGTTGCTCTAAACTATGTTCAATTTGCAAGATAGAAGATCCAGAAGAAGGCGAAGAGCAAGGATCATAGTCATCCCAATAATGACAACCGTAACCCCTTAACTATTAACATTTTAAACTAAAAACCCATAACATTAATAAGGGCATTTTGGTCATTTCATACAGTTCCGTCCATCTAACTAACGGAAATAATCTTCAGTGACCTTATTGACTTGATTTGCCAAGTATAGTCACTAAATTGATAAAAAAAAATAGTAGAGTGATCGTATTGCAAAAAACTGAAAAGTAGGGTGACCAATTTGTGATTTAAGCCTTGAAACTATAATAAACTTCAATAACATTAACATATTTCTCCAAAATTGGAATTTTTGTTGGAACGAAGCAGTATTAATTAAGATGTGAATAAACCACCTGGGAACAAAAATAAATTGTATCAATCGTAGCTATTTGAAAGCAAATTGGTGGACATTATGTATATAAAAGATCAATGTGAGCTCTATCCAGCTTCCAGAGTAGGAAGCGTCCATTAAGGCATTAACTATCGTAGGTTTACTGCAACACTTGCAAGTCTTCCCTTTTCTTTTTAGAAAAAATTGCGGGTTGATTCACTTTTTGAAATTTTTAATCTTTAAAGTACATCTTTTTTATTTTTAATCAGAAAAAGTTATTTTTGGTGGCAAAATAACTATGATACCTTTAATGAACCGTAGGCTTGCACCGCAATTCAGCAATGTTATCACATTATTTTTTACACCGTAGTTTAATAGTGTAACTGCTAGTCTATTTTTGAACTGCGATTCATCAATTTTTCATTGAATTAATTTTGCACCGCGGTTCAATAGTGTAACTGCTAATCTATTTTTGTACCGCGATTCATCAATTTTAATGAATTAATTTTTGCACTGCAGATCAATTGTGTAACTGCTAGTGTATTTTTGAACCACGATTCATCAATTTTAGTGCATTAATTTTTATACCGCGGTTAAATAGTGTAATTGCTAGTCTATTTTTGAACCGCGATTCATCAATTTTAGTGTATTAATTTTTGTACCGTGGTTCTGTAATGTAATTGCTAGTCTATTTTTGAATCGTAATTCATTAATTTTAGTGCATTAATTTTTGAACCGCAGTACAAAATCATAAAAAACTAGAACACATCCTCCACCTGCTTCTTCCATCTCCTTTGTCGTAAGCCTTCTTCTTTCTCCTCTTTCTCCGTCTTCATCTCAACTGAAAAATTCTTCAACACAACACAGATCCATTATAGTTTCGTATTTCATGAATCAAAGAACTCTTACCTTTCGGGGGTGTTGCCCTCGAACCCTCACGAAGGGGCGCTGCCCCCTCGACCCCCGCGACCTGACCGGGCAGGTCGATCCCCGTTTCGTTACGAACAATCGTGATTTTCGAATCCAAAGTGTGTTACCGGAACTTTGAAAAAGACGATGATATTTTTAAAACAATATTTCGAAAAGTGGTCTTTTAAAATTGAAAAAAAAAATAAACTTTTAAGGTTAGAAACTTTCAAAAAAGGATCGACCAGAATTTTCCCCAACTTTTTACATCTCTCCTTTCGTGGGAGCTGATGGGCCTATAAATATACTGTATGGAAAATGGATGAAAAACTTGTCAAAGATTTATTGCTCGCCGTCTTTACCAATAATGGTGCTCGTTTCAGTGGATTCTCCAATGTGATTATTGGTTATTGGTTCACGACTATATAGTTTGGTTTATTTGATTTTATTTGATAAGGTTACATTAATGTGATGTCAACAACTACCAACAAATCTGTACTCTTTTATACCGCCAACTACTAAATATATCCCAAATCAGTCTTATTGGATGATATGCATTCAATGCTTTTCTGTTTCTTACCTCGCCCATACTTCACCAATTTTAATACGGATTAATATATAATTTGGTTCGGTGGTCCCTAAACTTTTTATTTTCGATTTATATGATAACATGTTCAAAATTTTCTGTAGTTATTTTTCAACTCAATTTTTGGCATTATATTAGTTCCTCACGACGTTATCTTGGTGATGAGTGTAATCAATAAATATTGAGATGGAAAAAACTGTCAGATTTTATAAATCAAATATAAAAGCCAAATTAAATATATAGTAGCATTAGCAATCCTCGCCGTTGTTTCTTTGGAAAAGTTACACAACTCATGTACAGAGCTTGAGCCGATATAGTCTCCATCAATGATGTCCCAAACCCTCTGTAAAAACCTCCACACCCTTCATTTCATGAAATCGAAACCGCCATTTTAAAACATGGCGTATCCTTCACAGGAACGTGATGCCTAGTTTTCCAAACCACAATTGGATATTGTGTAGCTAAAACACCTTAAAACAGGATGGCCCTAATGAAGAAGAATTTGGATTTGTCGACCATATCCAGTAGATTTAAAGTGAGAGAGAGAAAGAATAGATGGCAAGGAGGATAGAGAGGGTCCATCGGTATTTTGATGCCTAGTTTTCTAGTTCCTCCCTACTCGTATCTCTTTTTCCGTCTCCGATCTCCGCCACTACGTCTCCTCCATCACCACCATCGACGATACTAACAATCTCCCTCTCTACGCCAACTTGGTGGTTGCATAATTATTGTCCCCTTCAATCTTCGGTAAACCCACTTATCTCAGCAAGTGGGTCCTTCACCCTACAACTACAAGCAACATCTCCACCTCCACCGCTAACAATGTCACCGCTGCTAGTTACAAAACCGTTCCAGATTGGGGCTACGACCACATCTACAATGTCGTCATCATCAATTGCGCCGTTCCCGTCGACGCTAACCCTTCATCCGGTGGTAAATTATTCATTCACGCCTCAACCATGGAAGCAACATACATGCATAGTTGATTTTTTTTATGATTTGACTTTTTGACTTTTTCATGATTTGGTTATCGATTTATATATTTTTGGTTTTGTTTAATATTTTTGCTTTTAGTATAACTTAACCTTTTTTTTACTTTTTTCCATCCCACCTTCCCGTCAAAATAATTCGATATCCTACTCAACTCAAGTGAGGGCATAATTATCCTTTTACAAAAAAATTAACGTCCCTTCCAAAAATAACGCCACTAGGGACTCACATGAAGCCCAAAGTTGAATTAAAAAACCGCAATAGGAAACTTCAACATTAGTTACCATATAAATCGGAAATGAGAACTTCAGAGACCAAATTATATATTAATCATTTTAATAATTATATGAGGAAATTTTCACAGCAATTAGGCTCCGTTTAATTCCCGGAAAATTACTTCCGGGAAATGTTTTTCTCATTTTCCTGTGTTTGGTAACCTTATAAAAATGTAGTCAACGTAAAAGCATTTCCGAGTCTACGAAACATTAAACTTTCTTTTCCGGCAAATGACTCACGGATTCATTTTCCGTAAGTCATTTTCTAAATGTTCGAGAACCCCTCCACCCCTTCCACAATTACACATATTTACATACACGCACAATATTTCACTCAATAAATAAATTGTTTGGAAATATAAATGAAGTTTGTGTACACTATTTGTAAATTACTATAATTTTAATAAATATTCACTATGTCCTAAAATTTGTGTCAACTATATTATTTAGGTACATCCCAATCATTGTTAATTTTCTTTTTTAAAATATTTTTTATATCAATTATCAAAAAAATTATTTGTATTCGTGAGATTGAAAAAATGATAGATGTTATTGATTTGACACCGTTAAAGATAAATTGAGCGTTACTAAAGAAAAATTACGTAATGTTCAACACTATCTTATATTCAATATGTAAATTAATATTAGAATATATTTTTTGTATTTATTCATCTATTATTTTATGTAACATTTTTAGTGTGTTTGTCAAACACCCAAAAATGTTTTTCGACATATTTTCAAAAGATTTACCAAACACCTGAAAATGAAATATTTTCATTTTCTGAAAATTATTTTCCGTAAAATATACGAAGCCTTAGTATGGGGTTCACCTAAACCCTAAATAAAGCAGGTGAAAACTAGTAGTCCATTCCTTCTAAATTATTGTCTAAACTAATTGATCCACTGTCCCTATCAATTTATATATATATATATATATATATATTCTTAGTTTATGAAAATGGTTTTAGTCAATTTGGTTGATTTCCTTTGGGAGGTCAGGTGTGAGTTGACTAATGTTCAATGAGTCATAAACTATGAAATTCAAAGTTGTAATTTAATGGTTAAAATCCATTGTTTAAAGACGTATTAATTGGGAAGTATATTATTTTAAGTATTTGATACTTGTAGTAATTATGATTTTTTCAATTGGAGTAAGAGAGCTGAAGTTGTGTATTATTTAACTACACGGTTTGTGAACTTAGTGTTCAAAACAAATAAGGTTGTAAACAATTAAACTCATTTGAACTCTTATCTTTTATACTAAAGTCTTTGAAAGTTTCTAATGAGCTATTTTGTGATCTAACAAATCCTAACGAGGTTAATCTTAGTATTAGTGAATTGGGACTTAGTGTCAATTCCTAAACTTAGAAGCCTTGTTCAACAACCATAAGTTTAACATGGGCCATAATGAAAAGTAAATATAAAGAACTAATGATTACACTTTATGAATAATCATTAGTTTTTGAAGGTTTTCCTTTTCTCTTACTTGGCTTTTAGTAAGGGTTTTTTTTTTGGGAAAGGTAAAGAGGGTAGCGGCAGCATGTTATATAACCATGCCGCCGTGTTATCATTTTTTGATCTCTCCGCCCGATGCTCTGTTCTTATTTGCTAATCCATGTGACGAAACGAGCAAAATCTAGCTTAATGAGATAGCAGTTGAAGTGAACATAATCTTGTGTGCGGATTAGATATATGTTCTGTGATCGTTTTATTCACGGAGGAAATTGTCGGTACTCGAAATCGCACGAGTAAAGGGCAAGATTTTCTCTATGGCAAGTCTGTTTATAGACGACTCGATCTGATAAGTCTACTAACTATTCTTTAATTTTTTTTATATTATTGATATGCAATTCATGTTTGAGATGTATGTTGTTATTGACTGAAATTGCTATTTCCAACAATCGTAGAGAAATTTTTTTTTGTTGATAATCATGTATCATGCTAGTAATTGTCAATTGTTAGGGGATGACTGGTGTCGTGATTTTAATAGACATGTAAATTTGCTCAAGCTAGAAAATTCTTGGAAAAGTATTTTCTTTAGGACGTGAATTTGGTTTCCTATTAAAAATATATTTATTTGCGCATGTTATTATTTGTTTTATATGAAACTGATTCTATGTTAGAAATTACAGTTAATTTATGAGTGACTAGTACGAAGTGTATTTTTTTTAATTTAGTGAAAATTACTCTTTGTTGGGTATTGTTTCTCATTACTAACTCTAAAAGGTTTAGGGAAAATGGAATAAAATATATAACGATTAATTCGTTGTTGCAAAATATTTTTAACTCCAAGTTTTATAGTTTCATGTTTTTTTAAAACGGAAATAGTGACTGAATACATGAATGTTTTATCCACTTTTTATATTCTTATAGAAGCTGATATGAGGTTTTTTGAAACCTCGAGTATATTCAGTTATTGATAAATTTCCTAGTTTTGCGTTGGATTTATTCTGTATCTCAAAATTGTGTAGAGAAATTATGTCTCATAATTGATAATCGCCAAAAGAGCATAACAATCGTTATTGTCTCGATATGAGCCAAGAATAAATTTTATAAGAAATCAAAATTGAATCAACGGTGCTGGTATTATGGACATGATATACATTAGTCATATAGAACTGTTAGTTCAAGGAAAGTAATGTTTTACGAGGTTCATTAGTATAATAGAAGTCAAGTATTTAGTGTTTGAGGACACTTGTTGTTCTTACCTATGTCTCTATGGATAACGGGACAGTTTATTATCTTGATTCTATTACCAAAGATATTGCTATTTATATGATTTTAAATCATAAATCTCTATTCTATTTGCGAGTCTCAAAAGAATTTGGTTGACATATGAACAAATGTGTCCTTTTTTTTCTTCTAAGCATTTGTTTTTATCATATACTAACATGAAATTGAGTCCTTGCATGATTAGAGAATATTTTTTTAAAGTTAAATAGCAATAAGGTTGTAGTTTTGAATTCTATTAACTTTTGAGAGTGGTTGATACATGTCTGATTGAATGTGTAATTTAAATTATGATTCTGTTATAGAATAATATATTTAAATATAATTCATGAGCATGTTTTTCTTCCTAAATCCATATATATATATATATGTGTATATATATATATATATATATATATATATATATATATATATATATATATATATATATATATATATATATATATATATGTTGATTATAAATTAGTTGGGAAACTTTTCACTATTTGGAAAGGGATACAGTAATACTAGATTTAATCCATATTGATACCTGTGATTTGAAAAGCGTATAGATTAAACACATGTGAAATACGATATCCTTTTGTTGATGATTGTTGTAAAATAGTGATAGATTTACTTGTTTTCAAGTTGAAATTGAAGTTGAAATACAAACTAGCAAGAGATTTCACAGTTATAATTTAAGCACTTCTTAGTGTAATGGGAGAGCAGAACAAAAGATAAGAACCTTGAAGATATGAATAACAATTTACTTTGAAGTTTTGGATTACCTAAAATATATTTAGGAAAAACTTTGAATACGACTCGTTGTATTCTGAAAATATAGTCATTCCTAATTATAAAGAAAGCAATCCTATCAAACTTTGGAAAATTAGGAAAATTTAGCTTGATGTACCTTGAAATGTGGGGGTATCTTGTAGAGAGAGGTACTTGTTAACACATATGGTAAAGCTAGATTACAAAATTGTTGGTAGGATATTTTGGGTTACATGGAAAATGATTATGCTTAAGGTTTTAGTTATTAAGAAAATCTTAAGCATAGTTGTTGATCAAATTTTTTGAATTCGTGATGCAACATTCTTTGTAAACTGAAGACTCTAACGACTCTGATTCTACATCTAGTTCAATTACTAATGTTGGGGAATTGATGACAAAATGTGGGGGTTGTTCTAAATAGTTCCAACTCTTATTAGTCGGAGAACATAGGAGTAAGAGTAGGATTGTTAATTAAGGGTTTTGAGAGTTTATATTGCATTCAAAATCGAGAACATTCCTATAACTTTCGTGGATGCTAGGTTTCACATGAAGCTAAGCATTGGAAGAAAGTGGTAAATTGTGATGAATTCTTTTGTCTCTAATCGAATGTGAGAATTATCAAGCTTACTTCTAGGTATACTATGATTGGATGTAATGAACTCTTTAGAGATAACTTAGACTTTGTGTAACTGTTTTGAAAAGTAACGATTAGTTTGGTTTCCTAGGAATTTGAACTTATAAAAGAATTAGATATTTTTTATATGTAGTTCTTGGTTGCTTGTTTGACTACAATTGATATTGTTTAAGCATGTGCATCTTTATATATATATTTTTTTGATTCTTCGTATTGTCGACAAGATTGTGTGTCATCATGGCTCCTCAAGAAAAATATGTTTAGATTTGCTAAAGAACTTGTAGATTTTTGTGGTAATATTAAAGTTCGTAAACTCGTTAAAATTACTACATGGATTTTTAAAGTCTAGAGTAATGGCATGGAAATCATAATAATAGTAGTTTATTATATGGCTTCCATTATTGAGTGGCAATTGTTTCTACAACATGGTAAAGTGATTTGTATTTTGTGTTTTGCCAAGTTTATTGTATTCGTTATGTGGTTATTGAGATAATTAATGAGACAAAAATTATTCTTAAAATAGTAAGTTTGGAATAAAAGATAAAAAAATGTTGGTAACGTGATTCTTGGACTATTGTTGATTCATTAAGTTGATGTTATAAATATTCTCAATATATCATACCAAAAGTCTAATAATGAGAATTTGAATCATGTGAATAGTAGAATCGTTAAACACGTAATGGTCATTTTGTAACTTACAGTAAGAATAAAGTTGAAATTTGAATGTATTTATTTAGATATTTTCAAACTTATTGAGAGCATGATGTATCTTGGAAATTATATAAGAATGAAAATTTTCATTCTTAAATATAATTTGAGTGGTTACTCTAGTTGTTAAAATAGAGTTCGTTTAGGAACTCTTGGATGAGGTACTTGAGTACCTGAAAGGGAATTTAATCTCTTGATTTGCAATTGCTAGTACTTGTGGAAATTGTAGCAGAACAGATTATGTTCTTGTTATCATAAGTGGAGGCGCCGCCACTAAGAGATATGATGAACATAATTTGATGTCTCGGTCTAACTTCAAGGCTGAGTTAAAATGCTTTAGATACTATTGGAGATAAGTTGAATGGTTTATAATGACACATGTTTGGATTGCCCATGATACGTGTCTATTCATGTTCTCTTTGAGTTATGTGGTTTGTTTGATCATAATAGCGAATATTAAATGTATCAAATATGATTATAAACAAGGAACATGTCCAAGTCAATAAAAATTGTAAGTGATATTATGTTCGAAAGGTGACAGTTGGTGTTTTTTAGGGTACCATAAAAAGAAAACACAACTGACCCTTTAACTTGAGGACTTGGGGTAGCTCTAGTCTGAAAATCCAGGTTAGGAATGAGACTTGGACCGAAACCCATTGTTGATTTACCTATAGTAACAACCCAACCTATCTGAGTGGAGATCCCACAAAGTAGGTTCAATGTGGTATTAACAAACTGTAGTGTGGATCGTGCATCTGAAATATAAAGTGACACGTAAGTGTTTGTTTCTATTCCTTGATAAACATGAGATGCTATTTACTGCTGATATAGTAAAAGTTTTAGACTTTGAATGGGGTCATGTCTTTTAGATGAGATGTTAGCAGTGCATCTTTGTGACACCCAACTAGGTGAATGTTCTTGTTTGGCGGCAACTAGAAGAATGTGGGTTGTTTCTTGAATACATTCATGAGAGTGGATCAGGATGCAGAACCATAACGTGTCACCCCTAAATATTGCTATCATAGCCTATGTTGTGTCGCTACCAACAAAAACCACCACACCAAGGCTTCAAGTTCAAGACACTCGTTCACTTGTTCCTGTGGGGGCATGCGTTGGATAGCTTAGGTTGTAGTTCAAACTGGAAGGTACCGTTACTGAAAAGCACAACATGTATGGAGTTGTTTGTCTTTTCACAATGGATTTGTGGGGGATTGTTAGAAATTCTTAGTTTATGAATATGGTTTTAGCCAACTTGGTTGGTATCCTTTGGGAGGTCATGTGTGGATTGACTAATGTTCAATGAGTCATAAATTATGAAATTCAAAGTTGTAATTTAGTGGTTAAAATCCATTGTTCAAAGACATATTAATTGTGAAGCATATTACTTTTAGTATTTGATACTTGCAGTAATTATGGTTTTTCCAATTGGAGTAAGAGAGATGAAGTTGTGTATTATTTAACTACACGGTTTGTGAACTTAGTGTTCAAAACAAATAAGGTAGTAAACAATTAAGTTCATTTGAACTCTTATCTTTTATACTAAAGTCTTTGAAAGTTTCTAATGAGCTACTTTGTGATCTAACAAATCATAACGAGGTTAATCTTAGTATTAGTGAATTGGGACTTATTGTCAATTCCTAAACTTAGAAGCCTTGTTCAACAACCATAAGTTTAACAGGGACCATAATGAAAAGTAAATATAAAGAACTAATGATTACACTTTATGAATAATCATTAGTTTTTGGGGGGTTTTCCTTTTCTCTTGCTTGACTTTTAGTAAGGGTTTTCTTTGGGAAAGGTAAAGAGAGTAGCGGCAGCATGTTATATAACCATGCCGCTGTGCTATCATTTTTTGATCTCTCCGCCCGTTGCTCTGTTTTATTTACTAATCCATGTGACGAAACGAGCAAAATCTAGCTTAATGAGATAGCAGTTGAAGTGAACATAATCTTGTGTGCGAATTAGATATGTGTTATGTGATCGTTTTATCCACGGAAGAAATTATCGGTACCTGAAATCGCACGAGTAAGGGGCAAGATTTTCTCTACGACAAGTCTGTTTACAGACGACTCGATCAGATAAATCTACTAACTATTCTTTAATTTTTTTTATGTTATTGACATGCAATTCATGTTTGAGATGTATGTTGTTATTGACTGAAATTACTATTTCCAACAATATATATATATATATATATATATATATATATATATATATATATATATATATATATATATATATATATATGTGTGTGTGTGTGTGTGTGTGTGTGTGTGTGTGTGTGTGTGTGTGTCTTTTTATTTTTCAAAATCTTAAATTTACATAATTTGTTGTATTTTAAAAAAAGTATTACGAAGTACTACTTGTTTTATGATTATGAAAAATATAAGTCAAAATTACATTATAACAAAAAAAGTCAAAAAAGACAATAATTTATGAATAGATATAATGTTATTTCTTAAATAAAAATTTTAGGTTTTAAAAAAAGACGTTATAGTACTCAAAGACAAAACAATTAAGGTAAAAATTTAGGTAAGACGGTTTTAAAAATATTTTTTGTAAGACGAATCATCGTTATCTGATCTATCGTATGTGTTAATGAGTTAAGTTGTACAAAATAACAGCTCTGTATTATAAATTAAAATCCATAAGATCATATTAAAAAAGACTTAATCAACTATTATTGGATCGTATAGCCCAAGGGCGAGGAGCCCAAAAATTAGGGGGCCCAAAATTTAATATGTATAGTATATATAATATATAAATATAATATTAATAAATATAAATAGTATGGAAAATTGTCTGAAACAAGAAATGGACTTGATGCGGTGATGGGCGGATGAGCGGTTGATTAGATGGAAGGGCGATTAAGGATCAAGGAGGTGGAGCGATCAACGGCGACCCTCAACCTCGAGATTCACTCTGGCCATGCATCTATGATGGATTAATTTCCACTCCACAATTCGATTTCAAAGGCTCAAAGCAAGAAAAACTCTCACGGTCTCACTCACTTAGTCACTTTTCCGTTCCTCATCCACGAACTCGAAGACGTCGATGAATGACTGATGATGCATGTACTCGTCCGATTTTCCTAATTTCAGTTTCAATTTTCAAATTTTTCCCCTCTTCAGGCCCTTCTCTTGCGCATTCCTAAACCCTCAAAGGGTTTACAAAATTAATTATCCACAATTTCTTTTCAAAATCACATAGGTTTATGAAATTTACAAAGCAAAGAACTAAATAAACTTCAGTTGTTTTGATTACTATATGAGGAATGTTTACAACACTAACGCCATGGACGCATGGGGAAAGCAAGAACTAATCTGTAATTCATTAGCACCACACATTTTGCTCAAGTGTACAACAAATAGTTTCATTTTATTTTTAATTGTGAATATGAATATTTACGATCGAGAGATCAATTTGGACTCACATTCCTTGATCATTTCACACATTGACTTGTACGATGATCCACCATTCTTCGTTGCTTTCTCCCCACTGAGTTTTAATTCTTTAACCCTTTCTCTCATTTCATTCCCTTCTCTATGCTCCATTAAACTCCTCACCATCTTTTCTATCTCATCCCTTCCCTCCACTTTCTTCTTCCCCGGCAGCCGCAAAGCCACCTTCAGCTCCTCCGTAAGCATGGCTGCATTCATTCTCTGCTCCGCATAGAGTGGCCATGCAATCATTGGCACCCCACTTGCTATGCTCTCCATAGTAGAGTTCCACCCACAGTGCGACATAAATCCTCCAACCGAAAAATGGTTCAGGATTTCAACCTGTGGAGCCCAAAGTGGAACCACCAGCCCCACTTCACGTGTTCGGGTAATGAACCCATGGGGCAAGTAGTCCGGAGTTTCATCTGGACCGGTTCCAGCGGTGAGATAACACCCATCTGCACTCTCATTGGTTGGTGGGCGTACAACCCAAACAAACCTTTGTTGGCTCAACTCCAAACCCCAAGCCAGCTCAGTTATTTGCTCAGCCGACAGTGTCCCGCCGCTGCCAAAGGACACAAAAAGCACAGATTCAGTCGGTTGCATGTCGAGCCACTCAATTATTGGTGTATCACTTTTCGATATTTCAAGCCGTCTATATAACGGACCAATTGGATAAACAGGAACCTTCACTACAGACCGCAAGATCTCATCAGTTCTCATCGCATTGAGCGTTCCATGTTCAAGATCTTCCCACGTGTTCATCAAAATCCCGTCTGCCAACGTACACTCAATCCCCATCCGCACGTACTCCCTATATTGCTGATCGTTGCGGTCAAGCATCGGGTCAACCACATCCTCGGGTTGAACTGCTTTGCAACCAGGAATCTTCAGTGGTTCTTTTAGGTCAATGTACTGACCCTTCACCTCCTTGTCAAGAACGGGTAAATACACTGTTAAACCAACAAACCATGCATTGGAAGGGACGTAAAGATACTTTGGTATCCTAAACTCGTCGGCTATAGGCCAAGCTTCGGTGCCAAAATGGTCAGCAATGAGAACTTCTGGTAGTGGGTCCATGGTGGATATGGTGGATCGGATGCTGGCTCGGGCTTCCCTCATAATTACCGATAACTGGGTGACAACCTTTGCGTCCGCATCGACTAGGCTGGAACTGTTGGGTGCTGGAATATCGATGATTTTTAGGTGTTTGTTGCCAGTGAGTTGACGGAGAATTTGAGATTCAAGTGGTGAAGTGTGGGTGGTGACGACGAGGATGGTAACGTGAAGGTGGTGGTGGGTGACGAGGCGGTTGCCGAGGAGAAGCACAGGGATCAAGTGGCCCAGACCTGGACTCGAGAGCATAGCAACATGAAGCTTTGGTTCATCCATGGATTCTACTAATCAATCTAGAGAGAGAGAGAGAGAGAGATGTGAAATTGTGGCGTATAATGTTGAACTCGTAGCTTTTTATTTTTTTAGTTTTTTTTTTCAAACAAAAAGAGCATTATCATCACATTTTAGATGATTCTCTATCCGCTAAAATATGCATTTTTGATTTTTGGTCATTATTATATAGAATTATAACATTATATATTTAATTAACGGCAAAAATATGTGTAAGAAGATTTTAGAGATATTTTTTGTAAGCAGATTCTCCTTACACCTGACTAACTATGTGTGTGTTGATGAATTGAGATGTGAGATAATATAGGTTCATCATATAAATTAAGATCAATAAAACAGTGTTACATGAGACATACTTTTAATTAAATATATGAAAGCAATGTCTTTTTTGAAAGTATCAAATCACAATTTTCAAAGTACCATAGAAACAATTACTAGTATATACTCTTCATTTTAGGTAAATAGTTCTCGTTTAAAAATCAATATTTACAAAAAAAAATATTTTTAATAATTTATTAGTAATAAAATGATATATTTATGCATTTATTTTTAAAAGTAGACTCTTTAACCATAACAGAAGTAGTATTTAACATGGTTCTCAAAAGAAACAAACCAAAAGTAAATGTAAGAAATTGGGTTAATCTCTTTGCTATACAAAAAAAGTTAAAAAATAAATAAATGATTAGAGCATTACATGCCCCATTATATAATTTATATTTACAAATACACATTAATTAACACTATTTAATACTAAATTTAGAAGAGTCTATTGTGACTCTATTAATTTTATGGCAAAACACACAAATGGGCCACCAAATTTTACCTCTTTTTACAATTCGGCGACCAAAACTTTGAATCATTTATTTTGGTCACCCTACTTTAGTCTTGTTGCAAGCGAGCCCATTTTTTGGATGGCCGTTAGATTTAGTCGTTAAGTTAAACTCAAAGGGGTCTAAGTGTCTAACTGAAAAAAATAATCACATATGCCATTTGTACAAAAAATAGGGGTTAAAGTGTAATACAAAATAAAACTAAAAAAGGAGTACATTATTCAATAAAAAAAAGACAAGAAAGGCGGCTACTCTTCTGCTGCTCATTCTTCTCCGGCGAAGCTTCACCCGTCATCGCCCCCATGGCAGGGACCTCTCTCTCACCATGTCTGCCAAATCCCAACAATCCAAAGCCGGTCCCTTCACCTTCTCCGGCCCATCAACATCTCCCAGTCGCGATCTTCATCGCCTCTATTTCAAGTTCACATCCAGCCCTAGATCTGCTCGCCGGCGAGTATTCTTCTGTTGCGACCATCTATCAACCGTCGTCTCCCTTTCTCAGTTGCAGATTTGGCAATCACCAACAAAGCTTCCACACCCGCCATGTCTGAAGCTATTCCCAATCTGCATGCTCTCCCTCTCTTCGTTCAAACCCAGTAGCCATCCCTCCCATCTCCAACCCAACAGCAATTCCCAATCTGCCTTTGCTCTTTTCCTCCATCTCGCTTTCTTTGACCAAACCAACCCCGAAACAACTATTGCAAGAGCAGCACTGTCGACACTGAACGACAAATTACCCACAAACAATTTAAGGTCAGGGGAGAAGTTCTGCTCCGGCGCATCCCCCTCTGCATCACTGGAGAGTTTCTCCTCATCAAGCTCAAATTCGTTAGAAACGGCAATGGTTCTGATAAACCTCGACGACGAATACGAGGTCTCAAAGAGTTTAAACGAAGTGGGTACCGAGAACCGTTTGGGTAAAGGCTTGAGGGAGGAATTGAAGAAAGATAAGGAAGTGGGTGTGGATGATTTAGGGTTGGAAAGAGGGGTATTGGAGGCGAAAGAGAGGAAATGGAGAGACGAAGCTGTAGAGGCAGACATGGCTAAAAGGGTAAGAGAAGAGGAGTGGGAATGTGCCGCTAGTTTGGGGTTGGGGGAGAAGGGTTGAGCAAAAGATAAGGTTTTTAGGGGAAATGGGGGAATGATATATAGAAGGAATCGAGGGTTAGGGAGGGGATAAGAGATATTTTTGATGAGGGCACAATCAAATGTAAGGTAAATCGATACGGGTTCATATTTTTTGTCCGGCTCTCGATGGCGACAAAAAGAGGAGATGGCGGGGTTGGTTTGGCCGGAGAAAGCCAGAGGGAGGAACATATCTGTGTGTTTGTGTGAGAGAGAAAGAGAGAGAGATGACACTTTGACCCCTACTCTTTGTACAAATGGCATATGTGATTATTTTTTTTTCAGTTAGACACTTAGACCCCTTTGAGTTTAACTTAACGGCTAAATCTAACGGCCATCCAAAAAATGGGCTCGCTTGCAACTAGACTAAAGTAGGGTGGCCAAAATAGATGATTCAAAGTTTCGATGGCCGAATTGCAAAAAGGGGTAAAGTTGGGTGACCCATTTGTGTGTTTTGCCTAATTTTATTTATCGAATACATTAATTTATGTAAGAAAATTTTATGAGGACAATAATACCCCTTATCTTTTAAAAGTTTAATGTCCTTCAGAAATGAACGCAACTTACGATTGTATAGTGGTAGATCTTAAGAAATAATATTATAACGTCTTTGGGCTTTGTTTTAGATGATGAGGATGAAACAAATGAAAATTCTCACCTTAACAAACACCTCTGCCCCTATCTTATTGAAAGTTCCCACAATTTAAGATCTAATCAACTCCTCAATGGCATGTTCTAGACAGTGTTCTAAAACTCCCCGTCTAGGTCACTCTCTACCGCCGCGACTTTCTTAGTCGCCGCCTAATCGACCAAGCCAGCGCCTATCCCAAACCTCGCCGACCTTAATTCATTTTTGTAGTTTTGATTTTGTGGCATGCGGTGACCGGAGAAGGAAGGGGGGTGAACTGGAGAAGGAAGGGGGATTGGTAATGGTGAGGCAGATAGGGAAGTAATGGGGGGCGAATTGAGTAATATCTTTTTTGTTTTTAGTTCTAAACTTGGCTGGATTATTGTTTTGGGGTTGTTGAGAATTGGGATTAATGATATATTTGTATATTTTTGTTCATTTTACAAATATAGATAAGTGTTTGATAAAATGACAAATATAAAAAAAAATTAAATTTTTAGTCAATGTGTTTGATCTTTGATGTAAATTATCAAAAAAGTAGTAGTTATGCCTTAATTCTAGGCCCCGCCTAGGCCCCGATTATACCCCGACTAGTCCCCTAGGCGCTAGGTGCTAGTGTGGCACCTAGTGGCCGCCTAACGATTTTTAGAACCTTGGTTCTAGAAAGCTCAATTTATTTCATCCTCATCTTTCTGATTCCAGACGTTCTGGGCCTATAAATATAATGTAGAGATAATGGATGAAACACTTGTCAAAGATTTATTGCTCCTATTTACCAAAAATAGTTTTATACTCGTACGTTAAATGCATGTATATATATCTCTTTTTATTAAATTATACTCAAATAAAATGAAAATTATAAACAAAATTAAAAACAAGGTTCTAAAAATCGTTAGGCGGCCGCTAGGCGGCACACTATCGCCTAGTGCCTAGGGGACTAGTCGGGGTGTAATCGGGGCCTAAGCGGGGCCTAGAATTAAGACATAATTACAATTTTTTTGATAATTTACATCAAAGATCAAACACATTGAATACAAATTTAATTTTTTTATGTTTGTCATTTTATCAAACACTTGTTTATATTTGTAAAATGAACAAAAATATACAAACCTACCATTAATATCAATTCTCAACAACCCCAAAGCAATAAACCAGCCAAGTTTAGAGCTATATATATATATATATATATATATATATATATATATATATATATATATATATATATATATATATATATATACTTCGGCCTCTCTCCTTCCTTCTTCTTCCTTCTCCGGTCATCGCATACTACAAAATCAAAGTTACAAAAATAAATTAAGGTCGGCGAGGTTTGGCGTAGACGCCGACTTGGTCGATTAGGCGGCGATTAAGAAAGTCATGGTGGTAGAGACGAGCCTAGCGCCTAGGCGGGGCCTAGGCGGATGTAGGCGGGGAGTTTTAGAACATTGATTAAAAAATAAAGAAAAAATATGATGAGGGAACAATCGGTATAATTGATACCATTTATTCTATTATTTTATGAATTGTTTAAGTCATGTTCTCGTTCTTAATTTTCTAAGTTTAATAATTGATATTTTTTGTTATTAAAATTTATGATCTTAAGTAGTATAAACTAGATCTTCGTGCCCGTGCCTACGGCACGAAATCAACATATCTGATTTCGTCAATTGAAACGTCAATGTCTAAATAGAAGGTGCAATTTTAAAAAATGTTACAGTTGAGGGGTACATTACTTCAAGTAGTAGTTAAAAGGCACTATTTGAACTCGACTCATAGTTGAAGAGAGTTATTTGTAAGAAGTTATACGTAATTGACCTATGAACGTTTGATTTTGCGGCGAAATCAACCACCATGGCCAGATAGTCTCAGTCAATCAATTGAGCTCTATTGTGAGATTATATTAATGTAGGATTGATGTTTTGTAAGGGGTAGTGGTTTAGAATATTAATCTCAGGGTGACTGCTCATAATATTAATTGTAGGGGGTGACTTTGTAACATGGTGAAAGAAAATATATAGTTAAAAGTGAATAACTACTCCCACACATGTGAATGTAAGAGTGAATCCCAACCATTAATTTTTTTGAGATTATTTAATATCAACCTCTAAATAACTTTAGTCAATTGTACATATGTGAGAATGAGTTCTATTGTAATATAGATAATAATTTAGATGTATATTCTTCTTTATATAACATATAGATTTATTAAATATTTATAATTTATGGTTGATATTTACTACTACTACTATGATTTAATCGTATATATTCCTATTATCTTCCAATAAGTTATAATTAATTTTAGTTATTTGTAAAAATAAATTTTGTTTTGATATTATAATTTCGGATACGATGAAAGAGACACAAAAATTTTAAATATAGACAAGTTATATATGGAGATTTCCATAACAAGGTTTTTTTTTATAATTAATTGCGGTTAGTTATATTTTATTTTGTAATCGCATATATTCAATGAACATGTTTTTTATAGCACATTTGTTCTTATTCCAATGTTATTTGCTCATTTTAATTAATCAGAAAATTAAGTATGCATCAAAAAAGATTTGTATTTATAGATTTTCAATAGGTGACTACTCCTATTAAACTACATGGAAACTCGGTATTTTCTACGTACCACGTGTACATATGTGCTCATTTTCAATAAATTTTGAGCGTTGTTTAATTAATTAATCAGATTTGTGTTCTCAATACATGCTAACTACTATATAATAATACTCAAAGATGATTTTTATTTTTTAACTAGTACATTTTAACAAGATTTTACTTCTTTTAAACTAGGCTTAAATCACAAATTAAATTTTTGCATATATCGCTCTATATTTTTTTTTTTCTATTTCATATTATATTGGCTTTATTTTCATATATCCATATTTTTTGATATATATATATATAATATATATATTTTTGACTTTTTAAAAAAATTGTACAAATTTGGAAAGGCTCAAAGTCAAAGCCAAAAACATAATTCGATTGGTCTCACGCCTCACACACTTCGCTTTACCGGGTTTTAATATAACCCACATCCCTATGATACTCTTCCTACCGACGGCCCCTCACCGACCCCTCACCACGCCTGTATCTAGATCGCCGATTAGCCGACGCCGACCCCGAAGACCCCGACGGCGACCCCAACCCAAGGTCAATTACATGATGCCTTTCGAATTCTTATCTTAATAGAGGACATGACCCCATCACCATTAATTTCAACGCCACGGTTAAATGAGGAGGAAATCTTAATGAGTTTCCACCAATTGACGTGGTTTGGTTTCGTGCGAGAAATTGATCGTGGGATTTTATTTTCAAATCGCACCATGTTGCTTTGTCATGTGCAAGCAAGTCCAAGCCAAATGAAGGTTGCTTCACATATTTAATTTAAATTTTAAATAATTAAATATATATATATATATATATATATATATATTACTAATTTATTAATTTGATTCGATTCGCTTTACGGGTTTTAATATAAACCCATGATACTCTTCCTACCGGAGAGCATTGTCAATTACATGTGCCTTTGATATTATTAGGTACTTATCAAGGCATGACCCCAACCATCTTACTTATTATAGAAATTCGCAAGCACCATGTTGCTTTGTCATGTGCAAGCAAGTCCGCCAAATGAAGGTTGCTTCACATATTTAATTTAAATTTTAAATAATTAAAGAAAACCCATGGTTGTGATATTATTAGGTACTCAAGGCCAATAATTATATTAATCTCACAATATATTGATGGTGCTCGTTTGAGTGGTTTCTCCAATATGGTTATTAGTTATTTTTTCGTTTCAAAATATATGTTGTTTTGAAGTTTTTTATACCGTTCAAAAAAATATATTGTAAAGACTAAACTATTCTTATTTACTTTACGCCAAATATTAATGAGATGTTTTTTGATACTTTTGTCCAAAGAATCAAACATAAGTTACAGAATAAATAAATATGAGTAGAATTAAAAAAAATTCATTAAAAATTATAAAATGATATTTATTTTGAAACAAAAAAACTCTTTCAAAAAAACATATATTACGGAACGGATGGAGTATAGACTTATATTATATTATTATCCTAAAATGTATGACCCTTATTAAAGGAAAAAAGAAACGAAAAAAACCAACCACCAAACAAATTTTTCCTACTTTCGAAACTCTATGCCGACTTTAAAGTTTAAACCTCACCCACCTATTTCTAAATTTATGTAATTGAGTAGATCTCCTTTGATATTGTCTTACGAATCTTAATTTGTAAAACAGAGTTTCACTCTCTTACAATTTAATTCATAAATATATGATGAATCATGTAAAAAAATTCTTCCTACAAAAAATATCCACAAGACCATCTTATCCGAAATTTTACTTACTCCCTTCGTCCCTAAATTATCGTCCTCCTTTCTTTTTTTGTCCGTCCCAAAATAATTGTTCAGTTTGAAACTTACCTTTTTAGAACATCACTTTTACCAATTTATCCTTATTTTTTTACTCTATTTTAATTATGAACCACATACACATGAGTTTTAAAGAAAACTACATATAAATCAATATAAATAATTACGTCAATTATTTTTTCTTAAACTGTGCGTCAGATCAACTAGGACGATTATTTAGGAATCGAGGAGTATTTTATTTTGTTGATTTGTCATTAATGAGATTCAAACTATCACGACTATATAGTTTGGTCTATTTGATTTGATTTTATTTTATTTGTGTTGATAAGGTTACATTATTGTGATGTGAACAACTGCCAATCAAATCTGTACTCTTTTATACTCCATCCGTTCCTAAATTATCGTCCTCCTTTCCTTTTTCGTCCGTCTCAAAATAATTGTCCAATTAGAAACTTACCTTTTTAAAACATCACTTTTACCACTTTACCCTTACTTTTTCACTCTACTTTAATTATGGGCCACATATACATGTGCTTTAAAGGAAACTACACATTAAACCAATATTAATAATCCAATCAAATAGATTTTCTTAAACGATGCGTCGGGTTAAGCAGGACAATAAATTAGGGACGGAGGGAGTACTAACTACTAAATATATCCCAAATCAGTGTTATTAGATGATACGCATTCAATACTTTTCAGTTTCTTACCTCAGCCATACTTCACCAATTTTAACACGGAGTAATAAATAATTTGGCCACTAAACTTATCATTTTCAATTTATATGGTGACATGTTGAAAATTTTCTGTAGTTGCTTTCCAACTCAACTTTTGATATTATGTTAGTCAAATTTAAAAGAGATAATTGTAAAAAAAAACCTTGATTTATTTTGTGTTTTACAAAACTAACCTCGCGTATTGATTTTTACCAAATTGAACCTCCACCTATTTTTATTTTTGTAATTCAAACCTTTCGTCAAAGTGGTGTTAATTTTTTTAACGGGATGCTGAGTTGGCTGCCATGTTGGCGGTGACGTGACACCGCAAAGATCCAACCGATATTTCAAATTTTTTCATTGCAAATTAAACTCTGTACATTTGTTTGTCTTGCAAAAAGAACATTGGTCAAACCGTAGTTTATTTCCCGCCATTTCTATTGCAAATTAAACCTTATACATTTTTTTTCTTTTTGCAAGATGAACCTTGGTCGAATTACTTGTTAGCTCCCGCCTTTTTTATTGCAAAGTAAACCTTGTATATATATATATATATATATATATTTTTTTTTTTTTGCAACATAAACCTTGACAGGAAACCATATTTTGGCTATATATATACTCATTTCAAAAGCAAATACTAAAAATTGACGCCGGAAACTACACATTAAACCAATATAAATAATCAAGTCTATTGTTTTTTCTTAAACTGTACGCCAGATCAACTAGAACGATTATTTAGGGACGTAGGGAATATATAATTTTGCTCTGAAATTGACTTTTCTAAATAACATGGCTATTGATATCTAAAAAAATTTATATAGTAGTCCTTCAACTCAATTTTGAGCATCATGTTAGTCCCTCTTACGTTATTTTTAAAAGCAACGTTAAAATTTTTGTAAAACAACAATATTACCCGCACTTGTTGAGCTAAGTATGATATCTACTTTGCCAAAAATAAGCTAAGAATAGTTTTTTTTTTTTCAAAAATAATAATCTAAAACACTAACTTTTAATAAAGGCAAACCCAAGTTACCCAACAGCAAAATATAACAAAAGATATAAGTATAACTATGGTTTACCGTTGATTCAATCCCAAAATAGCAAAGAGAAATAAATGTGCACGCCCACTGCAATATCCATCGACGCTACCTCCAAAGCCACGTCCACCGCCACAACAGCTTCTACCGTTGAACACTTGAACCCCACAACGGCCTTCGGCCGGCCATCACATCTGGACTCGAACTTGGCACTCTATTTGAAGACGGAATTGAAATCGTGAACGTTAATACCCTTGTGGGGGAAAAGACAGAAGTACAACGACCGAATCGCTTTGAATTTGATCAATAAATAGGTGACAGAGCGGAAGTAATCACTATAAAAAGATGAAATCATTGGGGGTAGGGGCTTAGGGCCAACGATTTGGCGGAAAATCTAAAAGGGTTTGGCAATTATGTTGTTTGCGAAGAACCTGAGCAATTTTGTTTGAAGGATTTTCGATGGTGTTTTGGGGAAAGGGGTTAGGCGGAAGTTGAAGGAGGCGGCGGGGGACGGAGAAGGAAACAGTGGCATGAAAGATGAGGGAGGAGAAACTTGGGGAGACAAGGGAGTTGGAGTAGAGGCATTTGAGATTGCACATCTGTTGAAGATGATGACTAGGATTTCGTCTGATAAGTGATTCAAAGATACACTGCTAGCTGCTGCTTCTTCTTCTTCTCTTTTTACAACATCAATGGTGGCTACAGATTTGTTAGAACCCTTGATGTGGATGTTCATTTTATCACTCTAATTAATTGGGTTCATCAAAATTGAGCCTTCCATGTCTTAATCTTCTACTTGTTCTTGCTCGATTGTCAAATTTACTTGACATGATTACTGCCTCGATTCGGTCTAAATGGCTTAATCCCTAGCTATTAATACCAGACGGTGTTATTATTAAATTCCCGAAGCGATGAGTTTAAGCTTATTGGGTTACATTTTTGACAGCTTCAAATTCGGCTTCAATGGAAATCGTCGGCTCAAAACAAGGAGTTTTAGATAGTCGTAGAGAAAGAAGATTAGAGTAAAAATGCAATTTCTAATTTTCTAATAAATGTTCTAGTATTTTTTTAAAATTGATTTCTTTTTCCTTTTTGTATTTTATTATTATTTTAGGTTATTTTTCCATCTCAACTTTTGTTAGCCGTGCCGTAGACATCCTACTTAGCCAAGTGAGTGCAAAATTATCATTTCACAAAAAATATAATTAATGAAATGGATTGTTAGAGAATGAGATGAATTTTTTTTAGGATGAAATGAGTATATATATAGCCAAAATCTGGTTTCCTGTCAAGGTTTATGTTGTAAAAAAATAAAAAATATATATATATATATATAAGGTTTATATATATATATATATATATATATATATATATATATACAAGGTTTACTTTGCAATAAAAAAGGCGTGAGCTAACAAGTAATTCGACCAAGGTTCATCTTGCAAAAAGAAAAAAAATGTTTAAGGTTTAATTTGCAATAGAAATGGCGGGAAATAAACTACGGTTTTAATGACCAAGTTCTTTTGCAAGACAAACAAGAACAATACATGGTTTAATTTTTGCAATGAAAAAAGCGGGAAATATCGGTGGATGTTGCGGTGTCCACGTCGGTACCAACATAATGACCAACTCATCCAGGATTAAAATTAACACCATTTTGTGGAATGTTTGAATTGCAAAAATGAAAATAGGTGGAGGTTCAATTTGGTGAAAATCAATACACGAGGTTAATTTTGCAAAATACAAAATAGGTCAAAGTTTTTTTTTGCAATTATCTCAATTTAAAATATATATTTATAATTCACATGATCCAGTTGGATTTCATCAACCAAAACTTTGACTCAAATATTACACACACACACACACACATATACATATATATACATATATACATATATATACATATATATATATATATATACATATATATACATATATACATTATATATCATATATACAATATATATATGTTATATATATATATATATATATATATATATATCTATATATATATATATATATATATATATATATATATATATATATATATATATATTCCCGACATGCTATGGTGCTGAGGGCTATCACGGGAAGATCTTCGATCCAAACTTTCACATTCAATTTGAGGGAAAGTAACAACGATGGAAAGACACAAATGGGGTCGAATTGTACTTATAGGGTTTGAAGGCTTTGGGGTTGAATCGTACCACGCGAACATTGACGACGATTGAGGCGGCGGCAATGATTTACATTGGCTGCCCCAAAATAGGAGTGAAGGAAAGACACAAATGCTTTAACCCGATAGTAAACAATGATTGCCATCCCCATTAGTTTTCCAGTGAGCTCCACCATGCTAGAATCATTCGATTTCTCAATCATCTTTTCACAAAAGCTATGATTTCTTGAAGAAAATATTAGGGTTTAAGCTAGAAAATGAGTTTGGAAGATTTGCTAATGTGTTAATCGATGTTACTTTCCCTCACATTGGATGTCGTCTGGTTGGCTGAGAATTATGGTTTCCATGGTTGTGCATTAGGAAGATAACCTCATGGTCTTTTTCAAACCCTAGAGACTTTACTGAAAATTTATTTGGGGAAGAAGGCTTTCTGGCCTTCTTTGCAATAATCTAAGAACTAAATTGTGATTATGACGTAGTTTGATAACTATTAATTATAACATGGAGATACCATTCACTTTGAATTTTTATAAAAGAAACCCTTAAACGTTCACATCATCGTTCTGTTAACGAATTTAGATGAAAACTTAACGAAATTGGTAACATTTGTCTAAATTATTTGCACACTTCTAATATTTTCCATGAAATTAAGTACATTGACAATATTGGTAAATATGAAAGTATGGGGTTATTTTGGGCTTTCACTAATAATACGTTGGTTAAATTACTAGTTAACTCTATTTTCTCCCCTAAAGTACCATATTTTCTCCTTTTTAAAATGAACATATTTTCATTCTCCTATTAAATGTAAGATGAAGAAAAGAACAGAGAATTATTGATATAACATCACAACTCACAAGTGATACTTTGAAGATATTCATAAAAAATATGTAGAGTTACCTTTTTTTTCTATTTAAAAAAAAATATAAACTCATAGGAGATACTTATCTTAAAGAAAAGAAGGAAGTATTTTGGAGAAAGAGAAGCCTCTTTGATCCATGTAAAGTCCCCCTATTTCTGGGACCACACATTTGAAAGAAGTGGATCTTACGCATGTACGAAAAGAAATTTATCTTTCTTAATTGATAAGTTTTAATTTGTTATTAAGTTTGTTGAGAAATGGAATGATTTCATTCACCGTATTATAGTTCAAGTCCTTTGGAACGGAGCAAGGTAGTGAAACGGAGCTAAGCAAGCCCCCTACAGACCGAATATTTTAGTTTATTGCACAAATGTAATTGTGTCATGTTGAACAAACGATTGTGTCAGTAAAGACGATTGTGTTGTATCTGAGAGAAGCAATTGCGTCATATTTCAAAGCTGTAAAATCTCAGTATTTTATTCTATTTTAATTTGATTTTTATAAATAAAAGAAATTGATACCACTTTTGTTACATTTGACCATATTATAAATTATTGAATTTTCTAATACACCATTACTTTCATAGTTTAATACTCCAGTAAAACTCATCTAGTAATATCAATTTGATATTGTCATTCAGGTGAAGGAGTAAGATCTTGCTATTATGTTTTGTTTTTTTTTTTTGTGTGGGTCCCAAATGAAGATGTCAATCTTCTAAGTTTGACACCCATTATGATTAACTTTGTTTTGTTGTCGCCTCATACTAGACCCACTTTGACTTTGATATTTATGGGAGATAGATATGCCATTGGGAGAAGTGAGTTAAAAAAAACGCGACCTATTTTAGATATTACAAATTAAACTTTAATAATTATTTACATATTTATTGAAACTTATCTTATTTTTTATGTTTTAATTAGAACACTTTGTTTATTTAACTCATTAAATGACAACGACCTGCTGAGTAAGATGTTAACATAGTATCTTACATAGATTTAGCATGAGCAAAAACTAATTTCCTTCCAATTTTATTTCATTATCAACCTTGTATAAATTTTGTAATTTTATAAAAATGCCTAAAATTTATTTTCATCAAATAAAGCCTTAAATTTTAAAATAAATAGTTATTTATATACTAATTTCATTTTAAGACAATAAAGTTATTTTTTTAGAAAATAGGGCTCAAAGTATGATGTAAGTTTCAATGAGTATTTAATATTTAGTAAACATTTGATCCTAAATAATCGTCATATTTGATTTTGCACACACATTAATAAAAACAAATTATCTCTATCATAAATATTGGTATAATGTTTAGGTTTTTTAAGCAATTGTGTATTTGTGATTTTTTTCAAATTTTTTGGTTAAAAATTTCAGATGCCATGGATAAATATTTAAGATATTTATCATCTTTCTAAATACTTTATTAGTTATGTTTATATATTGTAATAAATCGTGTGTAATGAGCGTATTTACTTCAAATATATTTTAAAAGGAGAGATAAGTCGTGTCTGAGACCATTATTAAAGTAGAAAAAAATAAAAATCAAAAGATTATTTTTATTTTTATTTTTAGAAATATAATAGTCTATCCGTCTCAAAATTATTATCATGCTTTCATTTTTCGTTCATCCTAAAAAAATGTCTTGTTTGAAACTTTTCTTTTTAAGAAAATATTTTAAATTTAAATGTAAAATATTATCAATCTGCTGATGTCATGTGAAATAGGTACTTGTTTAGTTTTTTAAAGATCGTCCCGTTTGATCAGATACATTATTGATAAAATCGTAATGTAATTGACTATATTATAAATAATATGATGTTATATATCTTTTTAAGAATAATTATGTGAGAGTGAAGTCATAAATTAAAGTAAAAATCAAACCAGGAATAATTTGCCCTAAAAATGTCCCATTTCGCACCTTAAGCCAAACGACCATTAGAAAATTAACAGAATTTGATTACGAGCCAATCATGTGCAAGGGTAGTTTTATAATTCTCAATTTAGAGTGGAGGGTATTTTGGTCAAATAACTTTTAAACCCACTTCATTATTAAAGAATGTAACCAAGAATAAAATTAAATATTAAAGAAAATAGATGAAGTTGATGTGAAAGGGGGAGAGAAACCAGAAGATGAGAGGGCTCGAAGACGAAGTGTTCCTGCTAGGGTTTCGGAGGAGAGAGGTGGCGATGGAAATATGGAAGAAGGCTATCGGAGAAAAGCATTTTGTGAGAGTGGGGGGTGGAGAAAGAGATGAAGTTGCGAAGGATGCTAAACTAGGGGAATATTAGAGGGGAAGAGAGAGAAAGATATATATATATATATATATATATATATATATATATATATATATATATACCGTTGAAACCACGCACTGGGAGATTGCTTCAAACTGTAGATAGCGCGATTTAACATGCAGACTTGAGAGGGAGAATCAGAGTCAGTGTAACCAGGAGGTTGTGCCATAAAAACCTCTTCACAACGAAACCCATTCAGAAAAGCGTTCCGAACATCAAGTTGCTCAATTGACCAAGAGCGAGATAAGACAATCGCAAGAATAGACCGAATAGTGGGTGGCTTGACCACTGGACTAAACGTCTCATCGTAATCTATACCCTCTTGCTGTGTGAAACCCTGAGCCACAAGTCGAGCCTTGTAGCGCTCAATAGAACCATTAGCCTTGCGTTTTACTTTATAAACCCAACGACTTCCCACCACGTTCATGTTCGTGGTACGAGGTACAAGAGTCCTATTATTTTTATGAAGAGTTGTGATCTCTTCTGCCATAGCAGTCTGCCAATGAGAGTGAGGAGCTGCTTGACGGAAAGTACGAGGCTCAAAGTCAGGAGAACATTCTATATAAGCAGCCAGGGCTTCTGGTAGAGGATACCGAGCCATAATCTCATTGATACTGCAGTAATGTAAGGCAGGGGATGAGGAGCTAGAGCAATGAGAATCATCATTTAAGCCACACGGAACAGGACTATTATGAAAATTGGCTGAGAAGAGGGAGAATCAGCAGCATGGGGAACTTGATCTTGTGCACAAGAAGAACTCAACTGGACTGGAGAGGGGGTCCGAGGTGATGGAGCTGTGGGAGAATTAGTGACAGGAGCATCCCCAAGAGACGAAGGGCCAAGAGGAATTGAAGTAGTGTTGTATTGTTGCTGGACCGAAACTTGAGACGGAGACAGGAGACTAGCCTCGAGCAACCGGGCCGGGGCCGGGGCTGAGAAGAACAACCTGAACAACCTGTTGATTTGATAGTTTGGGCAAAAGGAAAAAACTTCTCATCAAATAACACATGACGTGAAATATATACGCGACTAGTAACACAGTCCAAACAACGATAACCTTTGTGAAGTGGATCATAACCCATGAACACACACAGAAGAGATTTAGGAAGCAACTTATGTTTATTATAAGGAATCAAATGAGGGAAACAGAGACAACCAAATGTTTTGAGAAGACGGTAATTAGGAATGCGTTGAAGCAATAGCTGATACAAAGATTTGTATTTTAATCGTCGTATAGGTAAACGATTAATAAGTAAAATGGCGGTGGAGAAAGCCTCTAACCAGAATATATTGGGAACTTGAGATTGACAAAAGTAGACATAAGCCCATCTCAACGATGTGTCTATGCTTACGTTCAATAACACCATTCTGTTGTGGAGTATAGGGACACGTGAGTTGATGCCTAATACCATGCTGAAGTAAAAAAGATGCAAATTGCTTGTTAACAAATTCACCCCCTCCATCGGTTTGAATAGCTTTGACAGTATGGATAGCAGAAATTTTATGAGGCAATTTGTTTTCTATTTCTGTTTTGAAGTTTGTGAAAATAGTCAAAACATCTTATTTATGTACTAAAGGAAACAACCACACATATCGAGAAAAATCATCCACTATAGATAAATAAAAACGAAAACCAGAATGTGAAGTCGTAGGAAAAGGTCCCCAAACATCAAGATGCAATAAATCCAAAGGTTTAACTGAATTAAAAAATCTGGTAGAAAAAGGAAGATTACATAACTTACCCATTGGGAAAACATGACACATACTAGTGTTTATGATTGATCCGCTAATCGGAATACTAGACTTACGAACTAAAATCTGAAAGACCTAAGACGACGGATGACCAAGTCGAGCGTGCCACATGGATGCAGTGGCACGTTCGCCAATGAGAGCCAACAGATTGCATTTCGACGAAGGAGTGAAAGAAAGATTATACAACCCACCAGAGCTATTGCTAGAAAGAATAGTCTGCTTCGCTTGGTTGTCCTTCACACGGAAACCAAAACCATCAAGTTCAAAGAAACAATTATTATCGAGAGAAAATTTGCGAATGGAAAGTTAAGATTTATGCATTGTGGGAACACATAAAATATTTTGCAAATAAAAGGTACGTGTATCATGAAAAATTGAGAATGACAAACATGAGTTACGGGTAAACTAGATCCATTCGCAGTAGTAACATTGTCAGTACCTTGAAATGGTGAGTATTGAGAGAGAACATCAGAAGATGGAGTCTTATGGTTTGTAGCGCCTGAGTCCAAAACGAAGGAAGTGGGTGCCATGGGAGCTGAATACGGAGCAGGAGCATACTGACCAGCATAAGGTGGGTAATGTTGGTGTGGTGTGGGTTGATATTCAATATTATAAGCCATATTGGTACGCTGGGAACAAGCTGGTACAAGGTGGCCTATTCGATGACAAATCTGACAGGTAGTATTTGGATCACTGTATTGAAAAGGATGGAAAGGAACATACCCAAAATACGTCTGACCATGTGATGAATAGGAAGTGTAACACCCCGCTCCTTCGTTAGCTCGGTTTGCGTGCTATACTTGCACTTCTTCCTTTGTCGACTGTATGATTGGTTTGCGAGAGGGTTTAGATATGTATGAGAGACCACGTTAAGACCAAAACATTATTAAGAGACTCGATATAGTTGTTGACTTGCTAAAGTCACAAGTCGTGACTCGACGATAGTCGGAATGCGACGCGATTGATGGTTTACTTGCGTTTTGTGTTCGTGACCTCGGTTTGGGTCCTAGACCTTTATATGATGATTGATTAACATGTTTATATGTATTAGACTTCAAGTTGGAGGTGTTCCTTAAGTCTATCGATGATTTGGAAGTTTTGGAGATAGCGTTCGTCTCTATCGCGTAGTTCGGGGATTGAGTCGCGTAATCGTCTCTCCTTTGGGATTCTTATTTCCCTAGTTGTTATTCGACTTTCTAGAAGTATTTAAGCTTCTTCATTATCCCTTAGACTTGCCTTAAAAGTCTCCCTTCATTGCTCGTTCGATTGCGAGTTCGTTCGTCGTTCCGGTTGCACGTTGTTGCACCCCTTCCTGGTTTCGCTCCGAGTTGTTTCGGGAGTTGTTCGGGTGTGTTTCCGACTTGTTTTGAGTTGGGTTAGACCTTAGAATGGTTGCCCATAAGTTTGGGACCATTTAGGACATGTTTAGACCAAGTTTTGAAGGTTCAGAGGCCCAGGCGCCCGCCTGGCCATAGTGAGGCGCCCGCCCCAAGTACTGAGAGCTTTGCAAATGAAAATGTGCTGGACAGCAGCCCAGGCTCCCACCTGGAGAGATGTGAGGCGCCCGCCTCAACATCAGATTACATTTACGGGATTTTTCCCCTGTTTTGTGTTTGGACGAATTATACCTATCCTACCCTCATTAAACCCCCTCTAAACCCTTCCTAACCACTCATACTTAACCCAAATCATGTCCTAACATTAGTTGGAAGTTAATTAAGGTTAGATTAGTGTTTGATTACCCCTAATCCCTACTAATTGTACTTGGGAAATGTCTATTGTGCCCTCCTTATTTTGGGGGTATAAATACCCAAACCCTTTTGAAAAATCAGAAAATATCTTCATTCTTCCTCCTCCACAATACGTATTAGAGAGAGAGAGTCTCCATGGGAGATTTCAAGCCCTAGCTTCTTCTCTCTTCGATCCAAGACGATCCAACCAACCGATTGCCTTCAAACTTCGGAATCTTGAAGCCCTCGACGTGTAGAACAAGTTCACCGATCGGATTTGCGTTCTCTTGAGTTTTCACTCAAGCTAGGTAAGTGACTTCCTTTTGATTTTGGTTCATTGGCCCTAAGGAAAACAACCTATATGCTATTTGTGGGCAATGAACACTTGATATGCTTTGTATGCCCATTTTGGGGATTTTTGGAAGTATAAACTTGTTAGGAGCATTTGTAGATGACTTCTATGATTGTTGAAGCATATGATTGTTGTTCATCTTGTGTTTCTAGGCTTATGAGTATGCTAGAAATCATGTCTATATGTTACTTGGATTTATTGTGGAAGTATGCCTATGATTGGGTTTTGTTATGAATTTTAGGGCTTGAGAATCAACCCCCAAATTATTGGAGAAATTGTTGTTATTTGAAGTGGGTGTTAATGTTGATATGGATGAAAGGTTTAAGAATGAAACTTAGTATGTAGACTCTACGGAGTCGTAATAGGTTCGATATTGTGTTAACGAACTCGGGTTGAAGTCCTACGTCATTTGGGTTTCGTTGACTATGTCTATGATGAATTCTTGGATTTTAAGCTTGCGAAATAAGCCCGGATTATTTTTGGGAGAATTTCTATAAACTTGAATGATGTGCTAATTTTGGGTTGTATGAAATGTGTATTTTATGAAATGCGATATTAAGACTCAATGGAGTTATTATAGGTTCAATATTATGTTGGTGAGCCTTAGGTTAAAATCCTACGATGTTCGGGTTGGGTTGGTTTTGATTGTGAGTACCCGAGCATCTCGAATTGGGTCCCATTTGTGACACCCATGATATAGAGGCTTATTGGGGATTTATTTAGAGCGTGCTCGTAGAGCACGGAGCATTAGAGACCAATCAATGATCTTGTGTATCCTTAAGAAATGATTATTTGAATGAGATTTCTTTTAGGAAATTCAGATGAGCGTTTTACATGGAAAACTTGCGGGTCTTGGACTACGTTTGTAGTCTTGTCATTCATGAGAATGGTTTTGAGGATGTCGATTATGTACGACGGTTAGGACTATGGTTGAGTCCGGTATGCCCTTATGTATAGACTAATGCTAAGTCTTGATTTATAATTGTTCTTAGACTAATTAATAGTCTTTGGTTTGATATCGAGTAGAGGACTACGGTAGACCTCATGTTGTGATTTCTTAAGCTTATATGCTACTTTTGATTGGGTGATAATTTGAGGATTAAGAGTACCTCAATATGTGGATCTTTGACTAAACTTATAAGTTGGTTGGATTTGTTAAGTATATACAAATATGTGCGTTGTTAAATTGGTGTGTAGAACTTTATGTCCTACTTGATTTGATATGTCCGCTATGATCGGTCTTGGTTCTTGTTTGAGCATGTGAGTAAATATCTACTTGTGCATTTCATAAAAGCTCAGCTGGCATTATTTGGTTTTTCTGTCAGGGTAGGACGATACATCGCCTATACGAATCGTAAGATCCGTATTCGCTATGGATCGCCGTACCTGGGACCTCACACACCCCTCCATTGTGGGCCGCGATGGGGAAGTAGCCCCCTTGCCGTAACAATAAGTGCGACATTGGCTGCTAGCTAAATCGGGTGGTTCTCGATAAAAGTCGATGACATCACAGAGCATCGATGTTGCACGATACAGTATAACATTGTGTATTGCAGGAGCAACACAACGGCGCTATTTGGGTATATCTTCTCTATCCCTTATGTGGCTTACTATGAGCACTTATATGAAAGATAATGTGCTACGTGGTTTATGAAGTTTATGTTACTTGGTGACTTAATGTAAGTCTATTGTTGGTATACGATTAAGATGCCATGATTTTATACATGTTTGTGCATTATGCCATGCCACGTCATGATATGCCATACAATTGCATTTAGTAACTTACTGGGTCATTATGACTCATTTCGTGTGTTTGTTTTCCTTAGTTTTTGCAGTAAGCTCGTAGTGCGCGTTGCAGCTTCGGGCGCTTGTCGGATAGCAGGTGGTCTTCCGGGCAATAGCTTGGATTATTATTATTATTATTGTATTTGTTATCATGTGAGATACGGAGGTGAAGTTATGTAAACTTTACTTGGGTAGTTATGTTAGCATTTTATTGTCGTTTATTTTGGGAGCCGACTTGTTGGGTCGAGCTGTTGTATTTATTTAGAAGTTATTATGTCATCTTCCCGAGCAAGGTTTTAGCTCGCTTATTCTAGTATTGTGTTATGGTTATTTCTATCTCCGACAATTTTAGTCGTGAGTCCTTGGTTTAGTTATTAGTATTTAAATCCCTTATTCTTTTAGTTGAACTGTTCCTCCGGCATGTTATAGCCGTAGAGTTGTTGTTTATCAGGTTGGGTTCTTGTTGCTTCGCCGGCCTTAGGTTGCCGATGGTTGTTGTCCGTGCGCAATGTTGCGTCACGCGAGTCGTAGATTTGTCGAGAGATAGTCGTCTCTCAGCCTTGTATTCCTTAGTTTATAATTATAGGCTTGGGTTCCACTTATGATTTGCTTCCGCAGATTTTAGTTTTTGGTTATTCGGTTTTGCCATTATGGCTTTACATTCCTGTTTAGAGTTTGTTGGTTCAACTCTCGACTCGCACCACTACGCCTAGCGGATGCTTGTCCGTCTTTTAGCTTGTCTTGGCAGCACGACCTTGGGATTTCGCATTGGAGTCCGGGTCGGGCTGTCACAGGAAGTAGGTTGAGACTGATGTTGTTGTCTAGGAGGTTGTGGTTGAGAAGAATTTGGGGTAGGCAAAATTTCGCGACCAGAAGCTCGTCCACGATTATTACGCCAATAATTCCTTCCTCTGCCACGATTTCCTCCACTTCCGCGACCAGTACCTTGTGACCCAGACCCACTAGTGGCACGAGCTTGGTTTGATTGATTTGAATTTGAAGGATGGACTTAAGCAACAAGAGCACTGGTTGGATTCAACGACAAAGTGGAAAATCGGGCATGCAATATCTCTTCTTATAAGAGCAAATCCTGAAAAGTATCCATGGGCATATCAGTTTTGGCATTTTGCACCGTAATGAATTCTTTGTACAAAGGACCTAGACCACCCAATATGCACCTTTGTAACTCTTCATCAAACACACTCTCACCAACCGAAGCTAAAGAATCAGCAATTGTAGTATCACAGAGAAGATAATCATCAATGATCATGTCTCCATTGCATTTCAAAGCATGAAGTTCGTCTAGCAGTTTGTTAATGTGAGCCCTGGTAGAGATGCCGTAGCGTTTGGATAGAAGGGTCCAAGCCTCAGGCGCTATTTTGCAAGGATTTACACGGGACTGAATGCTAGAAGTGACAGTTGCTTTAATCCATCCCAAAACGAGCCCAAAAGCTTAGGTGAAAAGGACAAGTGATGGATTGGGGGTTACACCATCCGCAAGATGAGAGGGAGGAGGCGTGGTTTGAGTGATGGCTTCTGTTATCTTGTGGGTTTGCAAAACTGAAAGGAACAATGAACTCCAGTTTTGATAATTGTCTTTGGTAAGATGACAATTACCCATATAGAACTGGATGTTCAAGAAGAGATGAAGAGAAAAAAGAGTAGTCTGTGTTAACTGATCGATGTTTAATCTAGAACCAGAGACAACAACAATCGTTTTGGAGGAATTGATTTATTCTTCTGCCATGGCTCAAAGTGGCTCTGATACCATATAAGAAAAGAGAAAACGACATAAAAGCGGGATAAGAAGATTTATAGAATTATTCCATCTTAAGGATCTGCTATTGTATTCACAGTAATATATAAGACTTCCAAGTCATAGAGCCCAAGTAATTTACAAACTAAGGCAAGAAAATAAAGTCCTAGACTATTACAATTTCCTTCCATGTGCTGTACCGAGGAATCAGGAAATATTTTAGGAAATAATTATACACGGCTAATAAATAATACCCCTTATCTTTTAAAAATTTAATGTCCTTTAGAAATAAACTTCAAAACTTTTAAGAATTACGCAACTTACCATTGTATAGTGGTAGATCTTAACACATAATATTATAACGTCTTTGGGCTTGTTTTAGATGATGACGATGAAACAAATGAAAATTTTCACCTTCTTTCTCCACTGTTGCAACAAACACATCTGCCCCTAGCTCATTGAAGTTCCCACAATTTAAGATCTAATAGGTTGCAATCTTGACTTAGAACTTGAAAAGCGACCCGATCCGACCCGAGTTTTACCCGATCCAACCCAACCCATTAACATATGTGGGTAAATACGGGTACCCATATTTACCCAATAAACTGACGGGTTAAGAGTCATTTTGAAGACGTAACATAATACATTCCCCTTTGATAAAACATGAACATTGTAGTTCGTGCAAACTTGTAAATCACCCATTGATGGATCAAGAAGACAAGAGAAAAACGAAAAGAAAAGATTGTATTATGAATTTGGGAATAATCCCTTTGTTATTTTCTGTATCTTACATAACATGAAGGATGGAATATATATATACCATACCTAATATAACTGCCACTAAACTGATTTAGACACACACTACCCTCTTAGAATAAGAAAGTAACACACGTTACCCCTCTGGTTACATACGAACAGATAAGCTTTTCAGGCCAACTATCAGAAGGTGCACTTAGGACCCCTTAACTTTAAGCTAAGAGTAGTTGGTGTCTTTGTTGACTAAATATTAACACCCCCCATCAAGTTGGAAGGGTGAGAAAAAATGTTGAGAACTTGCAACTTGCCTAGAAGATGATAGAACTGAGTAGAGGGCAGAGCCTTAGTGAACAGATCTGCAGGCTGTTCTAGGGATGAAATGTACTTGGTAAAGACCAGGCCTTTTTGAATCATTTTTCTAACAGGATGACAATCAATGTCAATATGTTTTGTTCTTTCATGGAACATAAGATTGGTTGAAATATGAATAGCTGACTGATTGTCACAGTGTAGAGGAACAGGCAGGCCAATAGAAATGTTGAAGACTTTAAGAAGAGAGATTAACCATTTAATTTCACGGCATGTGTTTGCCATGCTCTTGTACTCAGCCTCAGCTGAAGACTTGCTGACTATAGGTTGCTTCTTGCACTTCCAGGATATGAGGGAATTGCCCAAGTAAATGCAGAAGCCTGAGAGTGATTTTCTAGTAATTTGGCAGGCAGCCCAGTTTGAGTCACAATAGGCTCTAAGAGCTATTAGAAAGGAAATGGAAAAGAATAGCCCTTGGCCAAGGGTACCTTTAATGTATTTGACCAATCTTAAGGCAACAGGTCATTGATGATCCATAGGAGTGGCCATGAATTGATTGAGAACTTGAATACTGTAGGCAATGTCTGGTCTGGTGATGAAGAGGTAGAGAAGTCAGCCAACTAGCCTTCTATAGGATGCATGATCTACCAAGGAAGTGGAAAAGGTGATAGCTAACTTATGTTCTTTTTCAATTGGAATGAGAGCAGGTTTAGCATTAACAAGACCACTGTTAGTAATGATTTCCATGGCATACTTCTTTTGATGGAGACAGATGCCAGTGTTATTTCTTGCAACTTCAAGGCCAAGGAAGTATCTTAGGAGGCCAAGGTCTTTGATAGGAAAGGTAGATTTTAGATGGGCTTTAACTTGATCAATCAGATTTTCACTAGTTCCTGTAATAAGAAGATCATCAACATAGACAAGAAGAGCTACAAAGTGAGAGTTATTATTAAGACAAAGAAGGGTATGATCATTTTGAGACTATTTTAAACCAAAGTTAATGAGAGTGGTTGATAATTTTTCAAACCATTGCTGGGGGGCTTGTTTTAGACCATAGAGGGATTTAGATAAATTGTAAACAGTAGAAGAGGCTCCCTGAGGTTGAATAGGAGAATATCATGGAGGTAAATCCATGTAGACTTCTTCATGGAGGTCTCCATGAATAAATGCATTAGATACATCAAGTTGGGATATGGCCCATTGTTTGGCAGCAGCCACAACAAGTAACACTTTAACTGATGTCATTTTGGCCATAGGTGAGAATGTCTTAAAGTAGTCATTACCTTCAATCTGAGTGAATCATTTAGCAACAAGTCTAGCTTTGTATTTGTTGATAGTACCATTAGCATTGTACTTAATTCTGAAAATCCATTTGCAGCCCACAGTTTTCTTGTTAGCATGAAGGGTTTGAATAGTCCATGTGCCATTGCTTTCCAGGGCTTGAAGTTCTTCAATCATAGCTTGACACTACAGAGGATCTTTGATGGCCTGTTGTTAAGTTTTTGGTTCATAAAGATTAGAGATGTTACAAGAGAAAGCTTTATAGGTGGAAGAAATGTTGTCATAGTTGCAGTACTTGTTGATTGGATATGGTGTAATGCAGTTGGAGGAAGGTTGAGTAAGATTGGGAGGAAGATTAATATAATCCTTGAATTTAGTAGGAATGATTTTGTGTCTATAAGGTCTGGAAGGTAGAAATGAGGATGTGGTACTAGAATCATTAATGGTAGGTGAGTGATGTTCATTTTGATTATCTTCAGTAAGTTTGTCAGTATTAAGATTGTTGGTTTCAGTGGGAACTTGATTTTCTTATTCAAGAATGGGATTAGAAGTGTAGGAAGGGATTAAATTTTCCTCAGGAGGTTGGGTAGTGATGTAGCAGAAGTTAATTAAAAGTAAACAATAACTATCAAAGCTGTTGAGATTGCGCACGACTACCAGCGTTGATCTTCCAAACCTTGTTGAGGTTCACAAACCTACCACGACTTAGGCATCAATTCGCGTTGATTCAATGAATACCGGAATTGGGAAAAAGTGTATTATTCATAAAACGGTAAAAATGCCTCTCAAACAACCCTAAAAGTGTTTAAATATGCTCAAAACCCTAAAAGCAATAAATTGTCGAAATTACAAAAAACCCGAAACTAATAAAAAACTTCAGTGGCCCGTAACCCTATCTAAATGATGTTTTTTGGCCTTAAAAATAGCTCATAACCGAGTTTCACTCGGTTAATTTTGTCCGTCTTTTCGAGAGCATCGATTTGATATGTGGCGGGCCCCGTAACTCCTCCCAAATCAAAAGTTATGCCCTTTTCCGCGCACCCAGTCCAAACGGTCGAGATAATCAAGTACGAGACTGCCTGCGTCATTCCCCCCAGGCTGAAAAAAATTCAACCTCGAATTACCAACATCATCATCATCAGAGGAGTTCCCATGAAAAGGAAGTAAGTGTTTGACATTAAAAACATCTGCAGTACGGATGTGACTCGACAGCTTCAAACGATAAGCGTTGGGGTTGATTTTTTCAATGATCTCCATTGGACCAATTTTCTTAGCAGACAACTTGTTATACACCCCAGCTGGAACACGATCCTTGGTCAATACAGTCCACACAAAATCCCCAACTTGGAACTCAACATGCCTGCGCTTTTGATCGGTTGCTTGCTTGTACTTGGCGTTTGCTGCCTGTAGGTTGTTACGAACTGCCTGATGAACATCGACCAGCCCTTCCACGTAGTCTACGGCCTTAATGTGAACCTTCCCTTTGGTTGGCAGAGTCAATAGGTCAAGCGGTCCTTTGGGCTGAACTGAAACCACTTGGAATGGGCTGAACCCCGTACTATGATTAACCACATGGTTGTGAGCAAACTCCGCCTGACACAGTTTCTGATCCCAACCTTTAGTATGCTCCCCAACCAAACAACGCAGAAGATTACCAAGCGATCTGTTGATGACCTCAGTTTGTCCATCTGTTTGCGGGTGGTAGGCATTACTGAAATCGAGTCGCGTATTCACCATTCTCCATAGGTTGCGCCAAAAGTGACTAAGGAACCGAGTATCCCTATCCGAAACAATGGACATAGGCAACCCAAGTAAACGGTAAATCTCACGGAAGAACAATTGTGCAACATTGACAACATCTGTAGTCTTCTTGCAGGGAATAAAGTGGACCATCTTGGAGAAACGATCCACGACTACAAAAATAGAATCATTACCCTGTTGTGTTCGGGGCAGACCCAACACAAAGTCCATGCTAACGTCCACCCATGGTTGAGAAGGGACTGGAAGGGGCATATACAAACCGGCATTGGTGGCAGCCCCTTTAGAAACTTGACAAATCTGACAACGCTGCACGTAGCGTTCAACCTCTCTGCGCATACTGGGCCAGAAGTAAGATGCTTGGGCAAGCTGTAATGTCCTATCCCTGCCAACGTGTCCCTCACCATGGAGTTCCTGAATTATTTTCAACCGCAGACTACACTCAGGAATACAAAGCTGATTACCCTTGAATAAGAACCCGTCATGTAGTAAGAAGTCAGATTGGCGGCCCTCTTCAATGCGTTGAAGTACTGTTACGAAGTACGGGTCAGCAGCGACTAATTCACGGAAGGAGTCGAATCCTGGCACTTCAACCCTCATGGTAATCAGAAAGTTGCTTCTGCGACTCAAAGCATCTGCGACCCGATTAGTGACCCCTGCCTTGTGCTTAACAACAAATATGAATTTTTCCAGGTAGGCAACCCACCGTGCATGTCGTGGAGAGACCTTGTCCTGTCGATGAAGGTGTCTCAAGGAGTCATGATCAGTGTACAAGACGAACTCGCGATGGAACAGGTAATGCCTCCAGTGTTTGATAGCCTGCACCACTGCGTAGAATTCGACATCATAAGTGCTGTAGCGAGTCTTAGCGCCTGATAACTTCTCACTGAAGTATGCTACCGGTCTCCCATGCCGACTCAACACCGCTCCAATCCCAACCTTTGAAGCAACAGTGTGTAGCTCAAAAGGCTGTGCGAAATCTGGTAAGACTAGAATGGGTGTCGTGGTAAGGCGTTCCTTAATTAGTTGAAATGCCTCATCTGCTTCACCTGTCCACTGAAACTTACTGCCCTTCATGCATTCAGTCACCGGCGCCATAATACTACTAAAGTGGGGAATAAAACGCCTGTAAAAGGAGGCCAGACCATGGAAACTTCGAACCTCAGTGATGGTGGTTGGTCGGGGCCAGTTTTGCACCGCTGCCACTTTCGCCTCATCAACCTGTAACCCCTTGGCTGAAACCACATAACCCAAGAATAACACAGACGAAGCCATAAACACACACTTCTGTTTTGCTGCATAAAACTGTTCTCGCTGGAGCACAGTCAGAACTTCCCGCACGTGCTGCAAGTGTTCTTCAGGGCTGCTGCTGTATATCAGGATATCATCGAAGTAAACCACTACGAATTTACCAATGAAGGGCCGCAGCAACTGGTTCATCACTCGCATGAAGGTGCTCGGTGCATTAGACAATCCGAAGGGCATCACAAGCCACTCATACAAGCCCTCTCGAGTCTTAAATGCTGTTTTCCATTCGTCCCTAGGTCGAACTCGAATCTGGTAGTACCCGCTCTTCAAATCTAGCTTTGTAAAGATAATGGCCCCGTTGATCTGATCTAGTAAGTCATCCAGCCTCGGAATCGGGAACCGGTACCTGACAGTAATCTTGTTGATGGCCCTACTGTCCACACACATACGCCAAGTCCCATCTTTTTTTGGCGTTAGCAGGGCAGGTACAGCACATGGACTCATACTCTCCATAATCTGCCCCTTATTCAACAACTCTTCTACCTGTCTCCGTAACTCCTCATGCTCACTAAGGCTCATCCTGTAGTGAGGCTTATTAGGTAGTGCCGCTCCAGGAACCAGGTCTATATGGTGTTGTATGTCACGGAGGGGTGGGAGTCCCTCAAGTAGTTCATCTGGGAAGACACTGGAGAATTCCGCTAACAACGGCAATACAGGCTCCGGGATTGGTATCGGGTCAGCTGTTTCTTTTCCAAACAACACAAACACTGTCTCACTCTCCTGTAATTCTTCATTAAACTGGGCTAGTGACAACAAGCTCTTACTCGTACTGGCTGAAATGGGTTTCACGTCAACCGGCTTACTGGGTACGAGCGTAATTTTGGTCCCATCTGCTACAAAGCTAAAGTATTGGCCCATCCGTCATGAACCACCCTCTTATCAAATTGCCAGGGTCGTCCCAACAACAAATGACATGCATCCATAGCTACTACATCACACCACACATCATCCCTATATTTTGATCCAATTGAAAAAGAAACAAGGGCGCGTTCAGAACAATTACCTTTCCTCCTTTCTTGAGCCAGGCTAGCTTGTAGGGCTTGGGGGTGCTTTTCCGTCTTCATATTTAGTTTCTGCACTGCCTCCCGTGAAACTATGTTCTCGCAGCTACCCGAATCAATCACGAAACCACAGACCTTGCCCAGAATGGTGCACGTTGACTGGAAAATATTTCTACGCAACCAGTCATCTTCAGAACTTCCCCTAGGTGTCAAGTACGATCTCCGCACTACCAATGCGACCCCTACGTCACCCGCGACAATCTCTTCATCTTCCTGAGGTGCATCGAACATCGGGTTGTCTGTGATTACGACATCGTCGTCTTCCTGCTCTTCCTCGACTTCAACAAATAGTGCTCTTTTGCCCGTTTTTTTGCACTCTGATTTCCTATGCCCAATTTCCTCGCAGGCAAAACACTTCATAGTACTGCTACTGGCCCCTCTGCCAGACTGACTACCGACAGCATGCCCAGTTCCGCCACCACTACTGTTATTAATGTTGGTGGTATTTACACTGGTACTACCCCCACTAAAATTCACACGCTGCGCCTGTTTTTCGATCACCAAAGCCCTCTGGTGCGCCGCCGACACTGTTCCGGGGTCTAGCATGTTAAGAGTATCCTGAATTGAAGCCCTCAACCCTCCAATGTACTGTGCCACCAATTGCTCTTCTATTTCCTGAACATCATTCCTAGCCAGCAATTGATAAAAATCAGTGGTATAATCATCCACCGACTTGGATCCACGCCTCAAGTTACGCAGAACCCCGGTACAAAAGTCGTTGGTAATTATGTGGCAAGAACGCAGCACGCAGGTGCTTCTTCATCTTTTCCCAATCTGTAATTTTTGACTTACAGAGTTTGTTGCGTGTGGTCTTTAATTGTTGCCACCAAGCCGTCGCCCGTCCTCGCAGCCTAGTTGCGACAAGAGCCACCCGTCTATTCTCCGGCACTAGCTTAAACTCCAAAATCTCCTCCGTAGTTGCTAACCAATCAAGGAATTCGTCCGCCTGGAGGCTGACGTGAAATTCAGGTATTTCAGTGCGCATACCCATCTCCCATCGCCTTACATCTTCTGCGACTGGGGCTCGTGGTCTCCTACGACGGGCCTGTGGAATGCCCTCATAGAACTCCCCACCATCGTCCTCCCCATCTGTGCTGCCTCCTACCCCATCTTCCTGCCCGTTTTGATTTTGTTGTTCCGGCGTTCCCCGCCTATTCAGGTTTCCCATCATCTCTGCTATCCTCTCGGTTAAAACCATCATCATCTGCTCCATCTATCCAATCCGTTGTTCCAGTTGAGCCGCTTCATCACGCTCATAAATTTCTTCCACACGTTGCTGCCGCGCATTACGCCTGCCGCCGACCATGATGAAAAGGAAGATTCGGCTCTGATACCAACTGATATAGCGAAAGTTAATTAAAAGTAAACAATAACTATCAAAGCTGTTGAGATTGCGCACGACTACCAGCGTTGATCTTCCAAACCTTGTTGAGGTTCACAAACCTACCACGATCTGGGCATCAATTCGCGTTGATTCAATGAATACCGGAATTGGGAAAAAGTGTATTATTCATAAAACAGTAAAACTGCCTCTCAAACAACCCTAAAAGTGTTTAAATATGCTCAAAACCCTAAAAGCAATAAATTGTCGAAATTACAAAAAAAACCCGAAACTAATAAAAAACTTCAGTGGCCCGTAACCCTATCTAAATGACGTTTTTTGACCTTAAAAATAGCTCATAACCGAGTTTCACTGGGTTGATTTTGTCCGTCTTTTCGAGAGCTTCGATTTGATATGTGGTGGGCCCCGTAACTTCTTTGTGGAAATGGTATAGGCGGCTTATAAGGAGGTGGGGGAACATATTCGGGTTCTTGTTCAACTTCGTTTCCTTCTTGTGGAACTTCAACCATTGGTTCATTTTCATCACTTTTCTTAACCTCACCATTTTTACTCTCATCATTACCAACCTTAGGGTCCTCAAGTTGTTTCCCTCTCCTTAAAGTCACGGCCATAAAATGCTCCCTAGGATTTGGTTCAGGCTTACCCGGAAACATTCCAGGCATTGTCAAGGTCGAAGAAGCTTGTTGTGCAATTTGGGTCTCTAACATCTTATTGTGTGTAGCCAAAGTGTCTACTTTAGATGTTAAATTCTTAATTGCATCGTTAACCATTTCATTTCTAGATGTTAAATTTCTAATTGCATCATTAACCATTTCATTTCTAGATGTCAAATTCCTAATTGCATCATTAACCATTTCATTTTGCTTCTGTTGGGTGACCACAAAATTTTCTAACAAGCTTTCAAGATTGGACTTTTGAGGGGGTGGATTGAAAGGTCTAGGTTGAAAACCGGGGGCTTGGTTGAAATTTCCTTGAGGTGCTTGGTTGGAATTGTTCTTGTATGAAAGATTTGGGTGATTCCTCCAACCTGGGTTGTAAGTGTTTGAAAAATGATCATTTTGGGGTCTTTGATTGAAATTATTCAAAGCATTGACTTGTTCTTGAGACCCAAATTGGGGAAATGATTTTCCCACTTGACAATCAATCGCTAAGTGACCCAAAACACCACAAATTTCACATGGAAAACTAGTGTTACTCATGACTGCACTCACATTCAATTTATCAATTTTTGAACTCAAAGAATCAAATTTAGCATTGAATTTAGCATCAATCTTAGCATCTAACTTAGCAAGCATATCAATAGCATCAATCTCATACTTACCTGGAACTCCTTTTGATTGGTTGGTACCTCTTTCTGTTGTCCATTGAAAGCGATTGTTGGCCATGTCTTCAATCAACTTGTATGCATCATCGACATTCTTATTCATGAGAGCTCCACCCGCTATGGCATCAATGGAAATTCTCTCATTATAAGTGAGTCCATTGTAGAATGTATGGACTATGAGCCACTTCTCCAATCCATGGTGGGGGCATAGCCTAAGCATCTCTCCGAACCTTTCCCATGCCTCGTACATTGATTCATTCGGCTTTTGTGAAAAAATTGTAATTTGATTTCTCATCATTGCGGTCTTGCTAGGAGGGAAATATTGAGCCAAGAATGCTTGCGAGAGTTGATTCCATGTGGTTATGGAACCGGCGGGCAATGAATGTAGCCAAGCCCTTGCTTTGTCTCTCAAAGAGAATGGGAACAACCGTAGTCTTATGGCGTCATTGGATGCTCCATTCACCTTCAAAGTGTCACAATATTCAAGGAAAATCTTTAAATGCAAATTTGGATCTTCGGTGGGCGATCCTCCAAATTGGGTTTGTTGTAGCATGGAGATCAATGAAGGCTTCAACTCGAAGTTGTTAGCCTCAACATTCGGCCTTGTGACTCCCTGTAACAGCCCTTGAGCATTGGGTGCAGCTAAATCTCTTAATGTCCTAGTGTCTTCTTGTGCTGTCATCTTGGGTTCAAATAGCTTCGAACCGGATTGTGCTTCCTTTTGAAAGAGTCTTCTTCTCCTATGAAAATTCCTCTCGATTTCTGGATCTGCCTCAAGCAAAATGTTAGCAATACGAGTTTTTCGCATACGAGGGAATTAAAAACTAGTAAAAGTAAACAAATGAACAAAATAAAACGAAAATAAAATAAAAAATGTCTAGTCTAATCAAATTGCAAATTGGCTCGATATTGACTACCGAAGTCCCCAGCAACGGCGCCAGAAAACTTGTTGAGTGATTTTCAATTGATCACTAAATTCTACCGCAAGCGCACGGCTATTCGTGTAGTATTTACGATGTCGATCCCATAGGGACTTTGAATCAAGTACCGAAGAACTTACAATTAAAATTATCTAGACTAATTGATTTCAAGATTTTTGATGCGATGAGTAAATTAAATTAACAAGACTAAATTAAAATGCAAGATTAGATTTTGGATTTAAAACAATAATTAAAAAGCATCTAGGATTTCGGTTCACCACAACAATGAATTTATAAATTTCGTAATAATCTTTCCGTTTGTGATGAATGTCAAATTTTGAAGGCGAATTGCATAAAAATAGTTAATTGCATTCTTTCAAACTACTCTCAACCGTGCCTAGATTAATTCAAATCCGATGTCTCGCTCAATGAATTAAACTAAACCCATTATGTCCTACAATTCTATAAGCCTCTAGAAATTTAATCAACTCTCGTTCTCATGAATTTCTAGTTCAATATTAGAGTTCCGTTACTTACGCTTCACCTTTCGGTCCTTCACTTCAGTAACTAAGATTATTGTATAAATGTAGTAGTTTCACCTTTCGGTCCCTCGCTACTACAATTTTATACAATTATTAATAAAACTAAAATTTAATCAAAACGGGTGACATTCAAGTAAACGGAAAGATAAAAACTTTATTTATAAATCCATTACGGGCTACACCTAATCCTAGAATTAAAAACTACTCACACATAATTAAAGTGACTAAAATAAATATGTTAAGAATAATCATAAAATAAAAACAAAGAGAAGGGAAGAAGAAGAACTTGCAATAATAAAATACTTCCAAACGAATTCACAAACTCTAGTCTTCAAATATAAAACTACTTTAAAATGTCTATCTAACTATTTGAGAGGAGAGTATGGAAGTAAAATTCTATATATCCTAAGGAGGGGAGGAAGGAGCTATATATAGGGAAAAACTAAGCCTTTCCTTTCCCCTTGTCAACCAAAATAAAATGACAATAAATGAGAAATAATGGAGAGATAGATGAGAGGCTAAATTAAAACTCTCCATCCCCCTTTAAATGACATTTAGTCTAGATGCATAAAAGGGTCCAAAATGGAAAATATTGGAAGTAACTCTTGAGCTGCCCCGATTGAAGGTTGCGAAAGATTTCGCACCTATGGTGCGATTGCTGTTGGAAATCTTCAATTTAATTCTTGACATTAGTTTTCCACCCCACGAAAAGTAACCGATGCCCACGAAAAATGCTGGAATTCAATTTGCCTTTACTTCATCATTAAAACTTGACTTTAATGCACAAAATTTGCAAAACTGCTCAATTAAGACAAATAAAGGTAAATGAGTCAAAACAATTAAATTAGCAATGATAAATGCAATATTGACTAGGAAAATAAGCCCAAAGAATCCAAAAATATAGACAATATGCACATTTATCATAACTCCTCCCGAATCAAAAGTTATGCCCTTTTCCGCGCACCCGGTCCAAACGGTCGAGATAATCAAGTGCGGGACTGCCTGCATCAGGTAGTGTTGGATGTGTCTTCTTTAAAAGGAAATATTGACTCATAGAACACAACATCTCTGCTATAGAGGACTTGACGAGTTTCAAGTTTATAGACCTTGTAGGCTTTCTTATTGCTAGGATAGCCAATGAAGATACATTTTTGAGCTCTAGGGACAGTTTATCTCTGTTGTGAGAAGAGGAATTGAAACATAACAGAGGTAGTCAAGTGTCTTAAGATGATTGTAGGTAGGAAGAGATCCAAACAGAACCTCAAAAGGTGTTTTGAATTTAAGGACATAACTGGAAGTCTGTTTATTAGATAGGTTGCAATAAGGAGACAGTCACCCCAAAATTTCTTTGGGAGATTGGATTGAAACCTTAGGGCTTTGGCAAGTTCAAGAAGATGTCTGTGTTTCCTCTCAGCTCTTCCATTTTGCTGAGGAGTATCAACACAGGAACATTGATGCAGCAGTCCTTGAGAAGCCAAAAGACTGCCAACACCATCATTGAGAAATTCAATACCATTATCAGTTCTAAGGTGTTTGACACTGGTTTTAAATTGATTTTTAACCATGTTAAAGAAGAACTAGAGAGTTTGATAAACTTGAGTTTTGGCTTTCAATAAGAAAGTCCAAGTAACTCTAGAGTAATCATCAACTATTGTGAGGAAAGATGTGCAACCATCATAGGTGGATTTCCTATAGGGACCCCATACATCACAATGTATGAGATCAAAAGGATCAGGACTATGAGAGTCACTTAGAGGAAAGGATTGTCTAGTTTGTCTTGATAAGTGACATATTTCACAGTGAACATTAGAAGTAGGGTAGAATTGCATGTTAAGAGAATTGATATGTTTCATAGATTGAACAGGAGCATGTCCCAGTCTAGTGTGCTACAGATACAGTTTATTGATAGGATTTGTAATAGAGAAAGTGTTACTAAATTTACACAGATCTGATTCATAAAGATTTTTGCACACAACATAGGCAGTCTGCTTAGGGTTGTTGGATTCTGTCAAGAACATTTTGTATATGCCACCATCAAACCTACTAATCTTCTTGACTTTCTTTTGAGTAAGCTCCTGAAGAAAACATGATGATGCAGAGAAAGTTAAGTAAACATTGCTATCACTAGTTAGTTTACTTCCTGATATAAGATTACATTGGAATTCAGGAGCAAAGTAAACATTTTGAAGAACAATATCACCTGTCAGAGTCACAGTGCCTTTGTGAGTTATGGAAGAGGATTTTCCATTGGGTAAGTGTATCATAATATTCACAGATACAAGATTAGTGAGACATTCAAAGAAAGTGGTAATGTGGTGACTCATGCACCAATATCAATAATCCAATCAAGATGTGAAGATTTTGTATAAGCAAGGCAAGAGAATTTGGGGGTGTAAGTAAAGGTACCAGACATGTGTTCTTCAGGGGTATCCATTTGAACAGTTGGAGAATTGACACATTTGGTATTATTGAGAAGGGCCATAAGTTGTTGAAGTTGACCATAAGTGAAGTGATCAGTGTTGGTATTGAAATCATCCTTTTCTTTGCGGCCAGAGTTTTCTTTGACAGGCTGAGTGACTGCAGTGTTGACAGTAGAGCTGATCTTGGCCTTCCATTTGATTCTTGGCGTTCTACTGAGATCAGGTTTTGTGCCAAACCATTGGTGCCACTCACGATATCCAAGTAAGAAGAAGCATTTGTCTTTTGGGTGGGAGTCACCATGGCAGAAATCATAGAAAAACTTTCCCTTGACAAGTGAGACTTGGGATCCTCATGTAGGTCTCCCTTTGTTGAACTTATTTGTGTTAGTATTACCCATAAGGGCAGAGGAAACATTCTCAAAGTTCATGGAGTTGCTTTGTTGTCTTTGACCTTCTTCTTGGATAAGCATAGAGACAGCTTTGACCACTGTGGGAAGGGGATGCATTCTAAGGATTTGCCCCCTAACATTAGTGTACTTTTCAGATAACCCCATCAAGAATTGAGTCAATTTTGTGACATGATTATATAGTCTTCTTGGACATTAATGGCACCACATGTACAATTGCATATGCATTTAGGTTTTTGAAGAAGATTTGTGAGCTCATCCCATAGCCCTTTAAACTTAGTGTCGTAGGCATTGGTATTCAAATTTCCTTGTGTGCATAGCATGATGTTTTTCTGAACTTGGAAGATCTTTGGGGCATCACTTTGAGTGAATCTTGTGATGATATCATCCCATATTTCTCAGGCAGTTGAGAGGTAAACTATGCTTTGGCGAATTCCTGAATTTACAGAATTCAAGAGCCAAGAAACTACCATGCTATTACATCTTTCCCAAACACTAACATACTTGGAGGGAAGAATAGGTTTCTTGTTGAGACCTTTGACCATATTAAGCTTATTCTTGGCTGAGAGAGCAGTGGTGACAGATATTTTCCACTGGTTGAAATTGGTGTTAGATAGGATTTCAATCACAAGAATCATTCCAGGATGATCATTGGGACAAAGATAAAGGGGGTGGTCAGAATTTAATTGAAGAGTGGATTCGGGTAAGCCATATGCATCTATGGTGGTGTTAGGATTACCATCTTTTGCAAGTTTGGTAGGGTCTGCAGAGGTGGATTCAGTCATCATGAAATGGGAAGAAACGATTTAAACTAGGGAAGAACAAGAATGCACACACACACACACACACACACACACAAAGAGAGAGAGAGAGAGAGAGAGAGAGAGAGAGAGAGAGAGAGAGAGTGGATTTACCAATTTGATGTTGAACATAGGTTGAAGAAGAGGATCAAAATCAAACAGCTCTAATACCATGATAAAACAGGAACATCGTAGTTCATGCAAACTTGTAAATCACCCATTGACGGATCAAGAAGACAAGAGAGAAACCAAAAGAAAAGTTTGTATTATGAATTTGGGAATAATCCCTTTGTTATTTTATGTATCTTACATAACAGGAAGGATGGAATATATATAACATACCTAATATAACTTCCACTAAACTAATTTAGACACATGCTACCCTATTAGAATAAGAAAGTAACACACACTACCCCTCTGGTTACATACGAACAGATAACCCTTTCAGGCCAACTATCAGAAGGTGCACTTAGGATCCCTTAACTTTAACCTGAGAGTATTTGGTGTCTTTTTGCTTATATATTAACACCATCCATTTCTAGTTTCCAAGCCCGTCGTTCTCGTCATTCTGGATCCATCTCTCTCCCGTCTGTCTCTCTCTTCCTCTTCTTTCCGTCTCCCTTTTCCTCTTCTCTCCCTCTTCGTCTCTGTCTCCCTCTCTAGCCAAGCTCTATCTCCGATCACTCCTTCCGGATCCAGCGCTAAACTTGTTCAGTGATCGATGTATTTTATACGTCGATTTTCGGTACTTTTATGACTTAAATTGAGCGATTCCACAAGGCTTTTGGCTACTGATATGTGTTTTTGAGTTGTTTTATGGGTTTCAGGGTTTTAGGTGGATTTATATGAATTATGATGCTTTTAGTGAAGATTTTGAGGAAGGGGCCAAAGTGTAAATTGAAGAAAAACAGCAAAGAAACAATCTGGCCACCTTGCGGCCGCAAGGTGGAAATACCTTGCCTTCGCAAGGTAGGCAGAAAGTCATCCCCTGAAAATCAAGACCTTGCGGACGCAAGGTCACTACCCCTTGCGACCGCAAGGTGCCCAGATCCGGCCTTTTGAGGTTTTCGAGCCAGATTGGAACTCCTAATCCCCTACAACTCCTTGGTATAAATAAAGGACGGTAGCCAAAGTCAAAGGACGTCCAAGTAGTAGCTTTAAACAGTTCTAGCATAGGATTTAGCTTGTACAACGTAGTTTAGTTGTTCTAATTACAGTTTTGAAGTCGATCCATGTATTCATTCTTCTCCGTGTGCAGTTCATCGTGAGTAATAAAGGCCTAGAGGTGCGGATAACTGCATGACCAATATGTATATGTCGTACACAGGCTCACCATCATGATAAATTGAACCTATCGATGCTCGAGAGTGATAAGTTAGGGTTAGGTTCCATATATGACCTAAGTGACAGTTAGGATCCATATGTTCTTGTGCCTAGGATATAGAATGGACGAATTATTTGGAGATGGAGACTGAACGGTAATTCGACAGGCTATATCTAACTTTTGTGAACGAACCCAAGATATTGAATGATACTTTATCAAAATATGCTATAAAGTAGATACAAGTGAAACCCTAATCCTAGATTTCCCTCCACCATCAGATCTTTCCTACTGTACTTGCTGCTAATTTAGTTAACTTTAGTATAATAATTAGTTTAGAATAAAATCAATATAAAAACCCCCTTAGTTTAATAAAATTGCTACTGATAGTCTTGTTATATGTGATCTTCTTGTCTCTGTGATTCGACCCTTGCTTCCCAAGCTATTCTACAATAGTCTTGTCCACTTACAAGGAATAATTTAAAATAAGACACGATCAAGTTTTTGGCGTCGTTGCTGGGGACAAGCTAGTTTGCATAGTTAGTTTGTTGGTAGCGTAGTTTTAAATTCAGTTTTTATAAAAATAAAAATACAAAAAGATTTTAATTATTTTTAGTAGTTAGTAGTTAATTGTTTTATTTGCTTTATTTATTTTATGCACGGTCGTAGATCTCTAAATCCCAAGTTAGTAGAATTAAATCAAAATATAAATAATCTTGGAAAGAATCAGAAAGACCCTGATAATCTAGGAACTCAGTCTGATAATCAAGAACAATTGAATCAAGAGGATCCTCTGGTTGATCCTCCAATAGATAACAATAATCAAAATCCTGAAAATCCGGTTCATCCGGTAAATGCGAATCGAAGAGTGCAAGAACCTGCTGAAAGAAATATGGAAGTAGTAATAAATCAAAGAACTATAAATGATTATAGTCGACCTATGTTGAATGCAACAACATCATGTCTAATCTTACCGGAAGCAGTAAGGAATTTCGAACTTAAAGGTCATTATTTTAATATGATACCTTAATTCCATGGAATTCCAGCTGAAGATCCAGTAAGTTTCATTAAAGAATATGAGTATATGATGAGCACTTTCCCGTTAGGTGGTTTGACTGAAGACCAAGTAAAAATGAAATATTTTCCAAGTGCATTAAAAGAATTGGCGAAAAGATGGTTTATGAATCTAACACCTAGTAGTGTTTATACTTGGGCTCAATTATATGATTGGTTTATGGGTAAATATTATAAACATGCATCTCTTACAGAGTATAGAAAACAAATCATATCTTTTCAAAATGAACCAGGAGAAACATTCCATGAAGCATGGGATGGATTTAAAAATTTACTTATCATGTGTCCTCATCATAATCTATCTCAAGATGTGTTAGTACTGCAATTCTATCATGCTCTTTCACCTGCTTTACAAACTATGGTTGATAGTGCACCCGGTGGTTCTATTAATAGAATGACACCATTTGCACTAGAAGAATTACTTGAGATGTTAAGTTCAAATTCTCAACAGAAAAGTGCAAGAGGTAAAAGTAGAAGTTTATTCCAAGTTCAAGAAAAACCAGAGATGCAAGCTCAATTTGAAAATTGGTAAATTCAAGAAGCATGTGCTATTTGTGGATTAAATTCTCATGCTACTAATTTTTGTCCATCCAGTGCTATGTATTCTGAACAGGTTAATGCCATGAACATGTATCCACAAAAACAAAGGAATGATCCCTACTCAAATTCATATAATCCTGGTTGGAGGAATCATCCTAATTTTTCTTGGGGAGGAAATAAACCACTACAACCTCAACAATTCCCAAATCAAGGACAATTCCGAATTGAAGAAGTTTCAAAGTCAGATGGAGCAAACAAAGGTCAAATTGCTCTTAACAAATATTTGCTAGAAGAAATAGAAAATTTAAGAGATAAACTTGCAAAAGTTGTAAACGAGAAAAGAGAAGAAGGGAAGTTCCCTAGTCAGACAGAACAAGCGAAATCTATCACTACTCTGCAAAGTGGTAGAGTAATTGGAGAAGAGGTAAGTGATCCTATTCAATCATCTGATGTGCCTGATAAAGTAGTTAATTATGATAATGAAGTCGAAAAGGATAAATGTAAAAATAATCAAGAGAAAGAAGTAGAAAAAGAAGTAGAAAAAGAATTGTCAAATAAAGATAATCAAGAAGAAGTAAGTCAAGAAAACGATCAAGAGGAAGAGGAACCTTATGTGGTACCACCACCTTATATTCCTCCAATTCCATTCCCTAGAAGACTTATGAAAAACAGAATGGATAAGCAATTTTCGGAAATTTATAATATGTTATCCAAAGTGAAGATTAACCTTCCTTTGCTCAATGTTATTAAAAATATTCTAGCCTATGCTAAGTTTTTCAAAGATCTTCACTCTAAGAAACACAAATTTGAAAATAATGAAAAGATTATTATTTCTGAAAACGTGAGTGCAGTTCTACAACCCGAACTTCCTCCTAAATTGAAAGATCCTGGTAGTTTTAATATCCAAGTCTCATTGGGTAGTTCTAAAAAGATGAAGGCTATGTTAGATTTAGGAGCAAGTATTAATTTGATGCCTTTTGCAGTCTATAAACAATTTGGGTTGGGAGAACTGAAACCCACAAATATGTCTTTACAATTAGCTGATCGATCAGTTAAACATCCTTTGGGTATAGTAAAAGACATTCTAGTTCAGGTAGGCAAATTAATCATTCCAGTTGATTTTGTGGTTCTAGAGATGGAAAGGAAAGTATGCACAAACAATGAAGTCCCTATCTTGTTCGGTAGACCTTTCATGGCCACTACCAACACAATGATTAATGTTAAGAATGGTAAACTCACAATGTCAGTAATGGGTGAAATCAGAAATTTCGCTGATGCAATGAATAGACCGAAACATGAATGCATGTTTCTCAATTGATGAAATTGAAAAATTGACAACCAAACCTTTGAAGAAAATTGTGATGATGATTATGAGAAAGATGTGTATGAAAGTCATGATGATAGAACTTTCTCCCATATAAAATTCGATATTGAAGAGTTAGAAAGAGAATTTGAGAAACCGATGAGAGAAAAGAGAGAGAAAGACTTGAAGCACTTAAGAGTAAAAATGAGAACAAAATGGAAGAGTCCGAATCAGAAAATAGTTTTGATAAAATAGAAATAGAGCAAGATGAAAATAATAAAGAAGAAGATGTGGAAATTCCAAAAGCTATTTTTGATGAAATAAAAATAGATGAAGAAAAAGAAGAAAACATTAAAGAGGAAGATAAGGA
>CM028379.1:11035509-11107157 GCA_013146195.2 Codonopsis lanceolata
CATTTCTTAAATCCTTTAGAAGTGTTCTTAAAAGAAAGTTTTATAAAGAAACATATCTAGGCTATTGACCCCCCATAGCTTAGATTGAGCCTACTTCGGGTTCACAAGTTTCTTCGTTAAAGCTCGTTTAGTATTGTTGTTGTTGTTGTCTCAGGCATGTTGTGGCCGTTGAGGTTTTATAAGCATGTGTTAATATTGTAGGAGTAGTTGTTGGGTTCAGCATTAATGCTCGAAGCATGTTTATTTTAAGTTGTTTTTCGGCCAAGTGTAGCCGAGTTGTTGTTCGTATGCGATGTTGCGCCACATGAATTTTATAACCTACTTGTGCATGCTTGTGTAACATATTTGGACGGCACGACTCGGGATCTCGCGATTGGGGTTAGGTTGGTCGTCCACGATTAATATCGAGCTATAGGTTAGGCGTCGGCCGGGGATAGGTTCCATGGCCTAGTTGGGTTGGTTATTTGTGTGTTGATCCCTAGTCAGTGAATTCTTGTAGGGATCGATGGATAATCCCCGAGGAGAGATCGATTGAACTGCAGAGTACCGCCGCCGAGAATCCGGTAGTTCCGGATATGGTGAATTACATCGCGGATTGTGGCACTACAGGAGGCGGGAGCTAGGAGGTCAAGCGGGGAGGCGCCACCACCACCGGACCACAGAGACCAAGGACCGACACTACTCTCCTAGAGATTTCTTAAGTTAAAGCCTAGTGCGTTTGGGAGGCGAAACCGAGGGAGGAGAGTTATGGATGGAGGAAATGATCAAGGTATTGTCCGTGTTTGGGAGTTTGTAGGCGAAGAAAGAGTTATGCTAGCAGTTCAAGTTTAAGAAACATGGTGAATTGGTGAAGAAATTTGGAGATCTGACAAGTTCCCATTACTTGGGCCAATTTCCAAAGAGAGTTTAAGAATGAATATGTCGGACGTAGTTATGCGAAAGGGAAGAATTCATGATCTTGAGCTTGATAGCATGGCATGGCAGGTGGAGTATTCTACAAAGTTCACGAATTGAGCCGCTATTGTAAATTCGATGGGAAGCACGGAGAGCACATAAGTTTGTTAAAGGATTGAGGGCGAGTTTAGGGAAACAAATTCTAGCGCTTAAGCTCACCAGATGCGGTTGATCGGCGCGTATGAGGTGGAGCAAGATATTGAGGAACAGGGTCAAGAATAATTCTATTAATGCACGACAATCTACTCGGAGCACCAATCGGAATAATTCGGGTAATAGAAGGGGATATCAAAGGAAACCGTGATAGGAGAGGTGGAGGCCAAGGTAGGCCATGATGGGAAGCAAGGTAACAATACTTACATCTCGGGGCAACAAGGATCATGTGAGACTATGACTTGTTTTGTTCGTTACGCGAGGCTGGGCACACGATGATAGGTGGGGAAGCAGGGAAGTGTTTCTATTGCGGTGATGGAACTCACATGAAGAAGAAAGAGCGTCCGAAGTTTAAGGCTAGTCGGTCGGGTAGCTATTTGGACACGATGCAGGGGCAGAGAGATGGGGCGGCGGCAAAGGTGCAAGGCCGTGTGTTTGCGCTTGATCGGCGAGGTTCGAGGGGTCTGGCCGTGATAGGAGTACTCTTTCTATATTCGATCATAAGGCTCGAGTTCTCATAGATCCGGGGTCTTCGCGTTCTTATGTTGCTTCGCTTTTTATTGAGAATCTATGCGTATTGCCTCGACCTTTGCCATATTTGCTTGAAGTGTCTACCCGCTCGGGGAATATATGCTGCATCTCGAAGTGTTTAAATCTTGTGATGTTTTGGTGGGTGACCACACTTTGCATGCGGACTTGGTAGTTCTACCTATACGTGATTTTGATGTGATTCTTGGCATGGGTGGTTATGTGCTTATCATGCTATAGTTGGCGCCATAGAAAAGGGTTACTTTTTATATGGTGTGCCTGAAATTACATTTGCGGGTGATCATGCATCGAGTGATTTGCATTTTATTTCCGCTCTAAGGGCTAGAAAATTATTGTCTCAAGGGTGTACGGGTTATCTTGCATGCGTTGTTGATAAGAAGAAGTCTTCGCCGAATTTAGAAGAGGTTCCGGTAGTATATGAGTTTCCCGATGTGTTTTCTACCGACCATGCTATGCCACCCGATAGAGAGCTAGAATTTTGTATTGAGCTTATTCCGGGGACTTCACCGATTTCTAAGGCACCGTATAGGATGGCACCCGCGGAGCTTAGGGAGTTGAAAACTCAGTTGCAAGAACTCCTAGAGATTGGTTTTATTAAACCGAGTGTGTCGCCTTGGGGCGCACCGGTCTTGTTTGTGAGGAAGAAAGATGGGAGTTTGCGGTTATGCATAGATTATCGGGAATTGAATAAGGTGACCATTAAGAATAAATATCCACTACCCCACATTGATGACCTCTTTGACCAATTGCAAGGGTCTATTGTCTACTCTAAGCTTGATTTGAGATGGGGTTACTACCAATTGAAGGTTAGAGAGGAAGACATTCCGAAGACGGCTTTTCGCACTAGATATGGGCACTTTGAATTTGTAGTGATGCCGTTTGGGTTGACGAATGCACCAGCGGTGTTTATGGACTTGATGAACCGTGTCTTTCATAGCTATCTTGATTGTTTCGTGGTAGTCTTTATTGATGATATCCTAGTGTATTCGAAATCTCGGGAGGAGCATGAGAAACACTTGAGGATTGTGTTGTCTATTCTTCGGGAGAAACAACTTTATGCGAAGTTTAGCAAATGTGCTTTTTGGCTTGAGGAAGTATCTTTCTTGGGGCATATAGTTTCTAGCACCGGGATAGCCGTTGATCCCTCTAAGGTTGAAGCGGTGATGAATTGGAAGAGGCCTAGTTCAGTTACCGAGGTTCGGAGTTTCTTGGGTTTAGCGGGTTATTACCGGAGATTTATTGAGGGATTTTCTCGGATTGTGACTCCTATGACTAGATTGACACAAAAGAATATGCCGTTTGTTTGGAGCGAGAAATGTGAAGTTAGTTTCCAAGAGCTTAAGCGGTTGGCAGCGGCACCTATTTTGGCTTTGCCTAGTGGAGGAGATAATTTTGTGATCTATAGCGATGCTTCTAAGGAAGGTTTGGGTTGTGTTTTGATGCAAAATGGAAGAGTTATCGCCTATGCATCAAGGAAGTTGTCTATTCATGAACAGAATTACCCGACACACGATTTGGAGTTGGCTGCGATTATTTTCGCGTTGCATAAATGGAAGCACTACTTGTATGGGGCTAAGTTTGAGATTTTCACCGATCATAAAAGTTTGAAATATTTGTTTTCTCAAAAAGAGTTGAATATGAGGCAAAGAAGATGGATGGAAAAATTAAAGGATCATGATTGCACTATATTATATCATCCGGGGAAGGCAAATGTGGTAGCGGATGCCTTGAGTAGGAAAGTTTTCATGTCTTGCATGATGGTGAGAGAATGGAAGATGTTGGAAGATTTGCGAGATTGGGGTCCTAGTGTTTATGATAGAGGTGTGATTTTCGCAAATGTTCGTGCTACGCCAGTTTTATTTGGGAAAATTAGAGAATCGCAAAAGAATGATCCGGAGTTGAAGAAAATTATTGATGGGTTGGCTGAAAATGTATCGCCTGATTTTGTGATTAATAGTGAGGGTACTTTGACATTTCGAGGTAGAATTTGTGTTCCTTCTAATATTGAATTGAAGAGGTTGGTTCTTGATGAGGCTCATAAAGCGAAGTATACCATTCACCCGGGGAGCACAAAGATGTACTTAGATTTGAAAAGACAATTTTGGTGGAAAGGCATGAAGAGGAAATTGCGGAGTATGTGTCAAAGTGTTTGACTTGTCGGCGAGGTTAAGTGAGCATCGAGGCTGCGGGATTTCTACAACCACTTGAGATTCCCGAATGGAAATGGGAGTACATTACCATGGATTTTGTGACGGGGTTACCGCACGGAAGGATTTAATGCGGTTTGGGTTATAGTTGACAGATTGACTAAGTCTGTACACTTTATTCCGATCGCGATCACTTATTCATTGACTCGGTTAGCGACTTTGTATATTCAGGAGATCGTGAGACTTCATGGCGTACCTGTGAGTATTGTGTCTGATAGAGATCCGAGGTTCACATCTAGATTTTGGAAGTCGTTGCAGGAAGCTTTGGGGACCAGGTTAGACTTCGATCTGACTTTTCATCCACAAGCGGATGGTCGGTCCGGCGATTGATTCAGATTTTGGAGGATATGCTGCGAGCTTGTGCCGTGGATTTCAAAGGAAGCTGGGATTCTCACTTACCTTTAGCCGAGTTTGCGTATAATAACAGTTATCAGTCGAGTATCAAGATGGCGCCGTATGAAGCATTGTATGGGTGTAAGTGTAGATCACCAATTTGTTGGGATGAAGTTGGAGGCGAAACTTTGGGGTTCGAGTTAGTGCAAGATCGGTTGAGAGCGTGAAGTTGATTAGAGATCGATTGCGCACCGCTCAAAGTCGACAAAAGAGTTACGCGGACAATCGAAGACGAGATCTTGAGTTCCAAGTGGGAGACTACGTGTTCTTGAAGGTGACACCGAGGAGAGGTACGAAAAGATTCGGCAAGAAAGGGAAGCTTACACCGAGATACATTGGCCCATTCGAGGTTCTTGAGAGAGTTGGGTCCTTAGCGTATCGAATTGCATTGCCACCTTCACTTTCGGAGACTCATAATGTATTCCATGTTTCCATGTTACGAAAGTATTTGAAAGATGAGTCCCATGTACTTGAATATGAGGAGATAACGTTTGAGCCGGATATGTCATATGTTGAAAAGCCCGTGAAGATTTTGGATACTAAAGATCAAGTGCTACGAACCAAGAGAATTCCCTTAGTTAAAGTTCTTTGGAGAAACCACAACATTGAAGAAGCGACTTGGGAAACAGAAGCGGAGATGCGCGAGAAGCATCCACATTTGTTTGACGAACTTGGTAAGAATTTAGGGACTAAATTCCTAAAGGAGGGGAGAGTGTAACACCCCGTATTCTTGCATGTGCATTGTATGCTTGTCTTCATGTTTTCTTGATGATTGTGAGCATGTTTACTTAGTTTATAAATGTTTTAGAATCATTCATAAGTCATTCATGAAGCCCTTAACATGTTTAGAATCATGTAAGCTTGTTTGTTGAGTCGCCGGTTCGATTGCGTTGTTTTGGCCTTAGCGATTTTCCCCTCGTTGCTCGTATTGCTTCTATTTCGACGTGCGTAGTGTTCGTTGAGTTCTTGGCTTTGTATTCAGGTCATAACCATGTTGAAACAAACCTTTTTCATGTCCAAGTTATCCTAGTTTGATTGGTGTTTGATTGGAGTTTGATTCGTTAATCATTCGTCGCATGATTCGAACCTTGTTCTACCTTGTTCCGGATGTTGTTCGGGTGTGTTTCTGACTTGTTTTGAGTTGGGTTAGACCCTAGAATGGTTGCCCATAAGTTTGGGACCATTTAGGACTTGTTTAGACCAAGTTTTGAAGGTTCGAGCCAGCCCGCTGGCACCTTGTGAGCGCCCGCCTCAAGTTCACAGGAGGAATTACAAAATGATCGAGAATCGGAGAAGGCCTCGGCGGTTGAGGCGCCCTTTGGGAAGTTGAGGCGCCCGCCTCAACATCAGTACACTACGGGATTTTTTCCCCTGTTCTGAAGTTGAACGATTTCTATACCCAAACCCCCTATCTAAACCTTTCCTAAACCTCCCTAACCCTCCTCACTTAAGTCCTAACATCCCTAACTAGTTTTAATGATGGATTAAGAGAGCTCTAATGATCATTAAGCCACAAAATCAGATTTGGAAAGAGACCACATTGGCTTGACACATGTCCCACTCAAATTCTAGGCCAATATAAGCCATGTAATCAGATTTTGACCTTCATTTCTCTCCTTCACTCTCCAAAAACGAGATTCATCCTCTCTCAAGCTCTCCCATGGCTTCTTGAAGCTTTGGTCTTGGTCTTCCCTCATCCATTCTCCATTTGCTCAAGCCTCCTTCATCAAAAGTGTGGAGCTCGAAGAGAAGATCGTTTTCAACCGATTAGTTTCTTTCTTTGCTTTCTTTGGTGTAGAACACTTGTAAGTTACTCTTCTTCTTCTTCTATTTAGTTCTCATTGACCCTAAGGAAACAAAGCCTATGGTGATTGAGGTCAATGAGGACACATATATGCTTCCTATGCTCTCTTTTTGTATTTTGAAAGAATGAACTTGCTAGGACCATGTATAGGATGATTTCTTGCCTATGGAAGTTTATAAAACTCTTTCATCTTGTCTATTTAAGGTTTTGATCATGTTAGAAACATGTATTATATATGTTGCTTGAATGAGTGCAATATGTGAATGCCCTAATTTGAGCCTACATTGTATGTTGTTAAGTTGTTATGTGTTCTATCCTCAAAGTTGAACTCTATGATGTATATGAATCACATTGCAATGCCTTGGTGAATTTACAACCTTGTTGAACCTAGAAATGACCTAGGTTGGGTTATGAAGCACATAGCTTCAATTTCTCCAAAATTGGGAATTTAGAGAAAAGACTCAACGGAGTCGACTCTAGGGAAGATTTGAACATGTTGAACTCTAGTTTCAATCCCTACGAAGTTTGGACACCGTTTGAATTGGTTTACTCAAATATGAGCTTGGTTTAATTGTTTACAACAAGTTGTTATGAAAGATTGGTTTTGAGCAATTAATTGCCTTGACATGTTTTTATGGTAGAGATTAATACCCTACTTGGTTGGTCGAGTTCGCTATTGTCGAATTCGATCCTTAATTGGTTTAAGTCAAGTAAATATCTACTTGTGCATCACATTGAGTCCAGCTGGCATTATTTGGTTTGTTTATTAAGTCAGGGTGGGACGATGCATCGCCTTCACGAATTATGGGATTCGTGCTCGCTATGGATCGCCGCACCTGGGACCTCACACACACCTCCATTGTTGGCCGCAATGGGGAAGTAGCCCCTTTGCCGTATCAATACGTGCCGCATTGGCTTGCTATCTAGATCGAGTAGGTTCTAGATAAAAGTCGATGTAATCACCGAGCATCGATGTGGCACGATACAGTATAATAAAGTTTATTGCAGAGCTACTGGCGGTCGTGACTATATCATATCCTACTTGTATGATTTATTTTCCCGCACTTATGTGAATAATGTGCTAAGTGCTATATGATGATCATGTACCATAATTGAGATAAATGTCATGCTATAACATGAACATGCATTGTAGTAACTTACTAAGTCTTTCGACTTACCCTATTTGTTTGTTTTGTTTCCTTAGATCCGAGCCGAGGAGACGGTCCGCGTTAGACACGCTATTTCGCTTGGTCGTTTGTGAGCAAGGTTGCTCTTTTGGACTTTTGTTATTAGACTTCTATTTTGGAAAGGACGTTGGGAAGCAAGTCAAATAGACTTGACTTGGGGTTTTTGTTGTTGTAGTAAACTTAATGGTTTAACACTTGTAATCTTTTGTATCTTGCGAATTTATATGTCGAGCTGTTTATATGTTTATGGTTCGTTCCAGTTTCTTCCGCTAAAGCTCGTTTAATTATTATTGTTGTTGTTGTCTCCGGCATGTTGTGGCCGTTTAGGTTTTATAAGCATGTGTTAATATTGTAGGAGTAGTTGTTGGGTTCCGTCGCCGATGACTTGTTTATTTTAAGTTGTTTTTCCGGCCAAGTGTAGCCGAGTTGTTATTCGTATGCGATGTTGCGCCACATGAATTTTATAACCCTACTTGTGCATGCTTGTGTAACTTGTCTATTTGGACGGCACGACTCGGGATCTCGCATTGGGGTCCGGGTTGGGTCGTCACACAGTTTACCCCGCTAAACACAACGCGGGAGAACATCATGTTCCAAGTAGGAGATGCTCTGCCAGTCCCCTATCCTCTTGACCCCGAGCTCGCCCATACTAGGGACCCCACCAAGTACTGCGACTAACATCATGGTACCGGGCACACCACAAAAGAATGCATAGTGTTGAAGCGTGAAATACAGAAACTGATCAATACGGGCAAACTGGACCGTTTCAAGAAAGATCAGGGAGAGGGGAACAATGCGAACAATGATAGGCAAGGAAGACCTCCAAAAGGAAGAGGTGGCCGGGCCCACCGGATTCGAGTGGTCAATATGATCCAGGAAGAGCTTCCATCCAACACTCAACTTGGGAAGCACATATATTCACTCTTTAGAGCACTAAATTCTCCAGCTGTACAGCGGGCAGGGGAGCCTAACATCTTCTTTACTCGCAGCGAGTTAGCAAGCACCCCTCTTGCCTCTGAGCAGCCGTTGGTCATCTCCTGCCTGGTAAATGAATGGCAAGTCCACAGAGTTCTACTCGACACTGGAGCGTGCAGAGATATCATGTATTATTCCTGCTTCAAAGAGTTAGAGTTAGTAGATGCCCGGCTCAAGCTTTATCTTGGAAAGCTGGAAGGGTTCACTAATCACCAAGTAGGCGTCAAAGGCACTATCGAGCTCGAAGTTTTCATGGGAGGCAGGCGCCCGAGCAGAGATGATCAATTTCTGGTGATCGATCTCAAATCGGCTCTAGCTAACGCATCTGGCGCCATGGCCAAATTTCGAGATGGTGACTTGATACCTCACCGGAAGGCAAAATTTTACACCAGAGGATGGAGTGGGTATCTGAATAGCAAACCAGGGCAATGTGGGAATATGTAGAGACTCCCAGAAGAAACAAAAAGCGATCGTGGACATTCCCGACCGAGACAACATCGAGAAAAGAGATGCGATGCTACGGACGACTCTGTCCCCATAAACAACATAGAGATCGGACAAAAGTCGAGGCGAGAGGATCCCGTGGAAGCAGACAAGCCCGAACAGGGCCCATCCCACACATTCCAGGCGTGAGGCTAAATGCCTAGAGCCACAAGATATCGAGATGGATACCCTACAAGTGAGGATGAACCCGATATTCGACTGAAATGAAAAGAAATAGTCATCAATCACCCCGAGCGAGAAAATCAAAATCGGAAGGCCATGCCTCACGAAGCTTCGGGAAAGGCTGATTGAACTGCTAAAAAACAGTCTGGATGTATTTGCCTGGACCGTTGAGGATATGCAAGGAATCAGCGAGGACGTTGCACGTCATGACTTAAATGTTGATCCTACCTTCAGCATCGGCGTCAAGACAATACTCCCGGAGAAAAGTGCGACCATCAGGGCGAAGTTGAAAAGCTTCAAGGCGGATATCATCGAGGAAATCAATACCCGACTTTGGTTGGCAAGCGTAGTAATGGTCAAGAAAGCCAATGACAAATGGCGGATGTGTGTCGACTTCACGAGCCTCAACAAAGCCTGCTACCCTCTGCCTCGTATAGACATGCTCGTGGACTTCATCGCCGGTTTCGAAATGCTCAGCTTTCTGGATGCTTACTCAGGGTACCACCAGGTCAGGATGAACGAGCAAGATAAAGCAAAAACAGCCTTCCAGGCAGCGGGAGGCCTTTACTGCTACAAGATGATGCCATTCGGGCTAAAGAATGCAAGGGCAACTTATTAGCGCATGGTTAACAAGGTCTTCGGTTCACAGCTCGGGAGGAACATGGAAGCATACATAGATGACATGGTCATCAAATCCAAAGGCCGCGACCACACTCTTGACTTGGCAGAAACATTTGCCAATCTACGAAGACATAACATGAAGCTGAATCTAGGCAAGTGCGCTTTTGGGGTTCGGGTAGGAAAATTCCTCGGGTTTATGGTTAACCAGCGTGGGATAGAAGCAAACCCAAAGAAGATCCAGGCCTTACTCGACATGGAACAGCCCTACTGCATTAAACACATACAACGGTTGAACGATAGAATCATTGCCCTTGGCCGCTTCATCTCCCGATCAGTGGAGAAATGTCTCCCGTTCTTCAAAATCCTGCGCGGCAACAAAGGATTCGAATGGAATCTTGGCGTACCAAAGCCCTAAAGACTCGGGGAATATCTCGGGCAAGCCCCTCCTTAGCGATCTGTGCCGGTGAGCCTTTATGCGTTTATCTAGCGGCCACGGCTGCGTATTGTCTTGGTTAGGGAAGAATTAGACATTCAAAAGCATGTGTACTATGTATCCAAAGCCCTCAGTCCTGTTGAGGGTCGTTATTTTAATGCAGAAAAGTTATCTTATTAAACTTATCGTAATTTGAAATTAAGGGCTTATTTTTCTACACATGTAATCATAGAATACACAGATGCACCACTGCGCAAGATTCTTCACAAGCCTGACTCGTCGGGCAGATTACTCAACTGGGCAATAGAACTCACCGAATTCCACATAGACTACCTGCCCAGACGAGCAATCAAGGCTCAGGCACTGGCCGATTTTCTAGTAGAAACAAGCTTCACTCAGCAAGAAGAGCTTGAAACCCAGCAGTCAACAGAGACCGGGCAAGAGCAGCTGCCACAACCTCGACCTACCTACTGTTGGGATTTATATGTTGATGGAGCAGCGAGCAAAGTCGGGAGCGGAGCTGGCATCCTTCTCATAGCTCCCGACCAGGTTACAGAATTCGAGCTAGCATTGCGATTTAAGTTCCCCGCCTCCAACAACGTTGCTGAGTATGAAACAATAATTGCTGGCCTCGAACTAGCAGCGGACATGGGAGTAGATACGATCACAGTGTACTCGGATTCACAATTGGTTGTAAACCAAGTCCAGGGGGAATATATGGTGCATCACCCCTCACTAGTCAAATATTGCGAACTTGTCAAAGAAATTTTGAAAAATTTCAAATTCTGGGAGATAATCAGAATTGACCGAGTTGACAACATGCGAGCATATTATTTATCCAAGATCGCTGAGGAAAATTTGACATTACTGAATCCTTCAGTAATGATCGAGCACTTGGAAACTCCGGCTATTGATAGGCCAGTAGTAATGGACATTGAGCCAGCGACCAGAAGTTGGATTGACGATTACAAGGACTACATCGAGCAGGGGATCCTGCCTGCAGACAAAGTCAAAGCCACCCGATCGAAGCCGGAACTGTCGTTACTCGGTAGTAGGGGAATCTGTACTGAAGCGATCTAAGGTCAGACCTATGCTTCGTTGTGTACCCCCGGAATTAACTGAAGGCGTCCTATATGAAGTGCACGAGGGAGAATGTGGCGGCCACCCGGGCACCTGCGCTCTAGCAGAAAAGGTACTACGAGCAGGATACTACTCGATAACCCTCAGGAGGGATGCAGAAAGATACGTCTGCGAATGTGACAAGTGCCAGAGGTACGCGGACATACCGAGACTTCCATCCACCATGCAAACTCCAGTCGTTGCGGCCTGGCCCTTCAACATGTGGGGAATTGATCTGATCGGCCCGTTTCCACTTGCACAAGGCAAATACAAATATGCAGTGGTCACCATTGATTACTTTACAAAATGGATAGAAGCAAAACCTCTGGCCAAGATCATAGAAGCAAATGTCATCAAGTTCGTCCACGATCAAGTGTGGTGCAGGTTTGGCCTCCCGCGGGCAATCATATCAGATCACGGCACCCAGTTCTCGGACAAGTTTACTGCAGAATGTGCACGCTTAGGCGTCAAACATTGGCAATCATCTGTAGCCTATCCTCAAGGGAACGGACAAGTTGAAGCTGGAAACAAACAGGTCTTACATGCACTCAAGAGGAATTTAGAGGGGCGAGCAGGGAAATGGACTGAGGAACTACCATCGGCTTTATGGGCGTCGGAACTGCATGCAGCGGTCCACAGGGAAACCCCATTTGCTCTCACTTACGGGTCGGAGGCAATGATTCCGGTTGAAATGGCTTTGCCCAGTTATCGAGTCTCCCATTACAGCGAGCAGAACAATCAGCTTGCGCGGGCAATAGACCTTGATCTCCTAGAAGAAAGAAGACTGGATGCTCGACTTAGAATGGTCAACTACAAGCAGCGGGCAAAATCTCATCATGACAAAAAAGTTCGGGGCAAAGCTTTCATGGTTGGTGACTAGGTACTCAGAAAGATCGAGGTAACCGGCCAGCGAACAGAATGGGGAAAGCTATCACCTAACTGGGAAGGACCTTTCCAGGTTACTGGCATAGTCAGAGAAGGCACGTACACACTCCGGACTCGTGAAGGAAAAGACCTGAAGCATCCATGGCACGCTATTCATTTGAAAAAGTACTATCCTTAAGTCAATCTTCAGTACATGAATGGGCAAGACCCTCAGCCCTGTTGAGGGTCACAAACTTTATTTAGCAAAAGGCAAGTCTTCTATAATATGTTCATTCAGACTTTATTTGCATCTATCGATTGTTTACATTATATTCGACAAAGCTATTTGCCTGACAAGCGACCAGGGCCAAGCTCGGTCAACATTCAAAATACCCGAGTACTAGTGAACTTAATTTCTCTGTGGGTGAGATGCGGCCTTGCCCGATTCACGTACTTAAGATGCCCGCCACGCGGTAGGGGCCACGCTCATCGGATAGCGGCCAGCTATATCGGGTTCCTATAGTAACTGAGCAACACTGCTGGTCGTATATCTTTACACCCAGTGGATATACTGACAACCGTTTCGAGTTGCCCACATCGAACAAAGGCCGTGCCCGGTTGTTGGTCGCCGAGCTAGGCCATGTCCGCTAGGCAATCCTTTGAAGCTCGCCCAAGGCGATAGGGGCCCTGCCCAGTCAAAAGCCTTGGCCTATACCAAGCACTCGGAGCAGGAAAACACGATCTGAAGGCCCGGGGAGAGCACCAGACGACATCGGGCACACAGATCAAACTCCTACTCGTAAGACATTAGCCTTAAATAATAATGAGGTGGTAAAAACTTTATTATTCCTGGGTTAATTTTTGACACAATATTGCATGATTGGTTCACTGGTTACTTTTTCTCGATATATTTTTGGGGGCTACCCCGCATACAAACGTGTTGGTACTAATAAAATGCAGGAAAGCACAAGCAAATACTATCGGGCAGAAAGACAATAAATAAATACAGATTACAATCAGTCAAAGGATCAGTTTGGCAGAAAAACAATGAATAAATACAGTTTACATCAGTCGAAGGATCAGTGTTCAAAAACCAACAGAAATTCCGGACATAATTTGAAAAGGCTCGAAGGCCAAACAAACTTCAACATTCAGATATTCTCGAGGATGGTCTGGGCGGCTGCAGTAGCTTCCTCGGCAACAGGCGCCCCCAACTTTGCTTGCAGTTGAGTAGCGGCCTCCGTAATCCGCCCTTCTTTCTCTGCCCGTTTAGCCTCGATCAAACTGCACACATTGACCGCCAAGGGAACGGGGGGATCCCATGCCTCCAAGCCATCATCAGCGTCATCAGAGCAAAGCGCTTCCGGCTCGCCACGAGTGTATGGCACAGATGGTGCTTGAGACTCAGAGCCTCAGAGCAATGCAGATCGGCGGCGCCAGCTCGGCCATTGTGGCCATGTCCACCGCTCCCGTACCCGATAGCATCCGCAAGATGTGGTTTGTAACCACTGCATAGCAAGGGAATATGGCTTTGCGCACTTGGGAGGCGTAGGCCGGGGAGGCTTCGAAATCCTTCACTGCTTGCTCTTTGGCCGCCATCAGTTGATTAGAAAAGGACGCTATGGTCGCTGCATCCTTAGCTGCCTAGACCTTTAAGGCCTTCAGCTCGGCTTGAAGCTGGGTCCGCTGCTCGATAAGGGCTCCTTCAGTAGCTTGAGATTTTTCTGTTGGGCCACAAGGGTCGTTTTCTCTTCGGCCAAAGACTTTTTGTCAGCCTCTAGTTTTTTGGTGGCGGCTGTACTTTCCTTCAGAGACTTATCTAGAGCGGCCATTTGATCATTCTTGTTCTTCACCATCCCCGCTAGCTCGTCCCTCTCGAACTCCACTTTTCTGCGAGCATCGATCTCCTCAGCATAGCGGTTGTATATGTTGGTGCAGGAGGAGGCGATCTGTAACAACAATCACAAGCGAAGTCAGAGCAATTCAGTAAAAATAATCAGTTAAAGACAAGTGTTATGGGCATACCTCGCTCAAGTTAAGCCCGATATGTCCGAGCAAAACGTGTCCGGCCATATCCCGGTCGTTGGTGACATCCTCCTGAAGCAGCCGCTTTACTATCCCTTTCCCCACCAGCCCGGCAGGACTGCCTCGAGCAGACAAATCTATGTGCCCGATGTTAGGGCCTTCGGACGATCGATCCCCTTGCGGGGATGGTTGTTAGCATTCAAGTCGAGCGACCATGGTTTGGAGGAATCACGGGCAGCTTGCTCAAAACCCGTGACACGCTGACGGGAGGATCGATCAGCTTGGGGGGAGGGATGTCTTCTCCTCTTGCCCGCCGCCGGCCACAGCGGCGGACCTCGATGCTTGACCACATCAGGAGCATCAGCAGCTACCTGAGGAGGAGGAGGAGGTAGTACCTCAACTGGTTTCTTGGCCGCTGGAGCTTTCCTGGCCGCTGGAATAAAAGGGACAGTAGGGACAGCTTGTGGTGGTTGGCTTGCCAGGGCGGCCACCCTTCGGCTCTCTTCAGCCTCGAGTCTCTGAAGTTGTCTCAGAGTCAACATAGCTGCAAATGGAAAGGCAGATCAGTACCACAGTTGGAATAAAAACGACCAGACAAACAGTTAAAAAGAGGTAAGGAGAGAGTGAAGCTCAAACCGACCAGGAACATCAGTATAGACAGGCGTGCAGTCATGCCCGAGCCTACGACACTCTTGACAGTATTGACAAAAATTTTGTTCATGGTAGTCGCCCCAGTAGTCATGGGCCTCTTCAGCATCAAAGGAACACAAGGGCTCTACCCCGGGGATGGCAGCCCGGAGCACCCCGGCCAGGCGTAGATTTCTGGGGTTGCATACTAGCTCTTTCCAATCGAACAGACTCTCCTGGCTAACCCCCTTTTCCCCATCCATCACGACGCCCAGCGCATCCCGGATAACCGCCAGGCGACCAGAGTCACCGGTGGTGAAGCTGCCACGGGGGAGTTTGGGAACGTGTATACAGTCCTGGCTCATAGGCATTATCGGCCAACCGGTTTGGGATTCGATCATGACAGCTCTCCTATCCCAAGCCTTAACTTTCCCCAGTACGTCGGACAGAATCCTGAGAAATCTGGAATTGGACCGAGCATTTACTCGGCCATAAACATCAACGCTCAGAATAAAGAGACGCCGGAAGATCTTGCTTGTAAGCTCTATTCGCAACAGGCGGCACGCCACAATATATGCCATCAAGGCCCTAACCGTGTTTAACATCAGGTCACCGGGCATCGGGCAAAATTCCTTAAGAAATAATAGGATGAAAGGATCTCAAGGTAGGCGCAGCCCTACACGGAAGAAATCGGCGAAGAACAACAACTTCTCGTCTTGCTCGCGGGGATACTCGCCGTCCACGAACACGGCCTTCTCCACTCGATAATCTTCAGCCTCTATGCCCATCAAGGTGAACCAGGCGGTTAGCTTAGCCGGCGTATCAAACGATGCCCAGTGAGCTGCGTACAGCGTTTCGTCGGCATCTGATATCCAGGCAGGCGCAGGGGCAGAAGTGGTAGCCTCGTTTCCTGTGTGTGTAGTCCGCCGCCTCCTCCTCGCGATCGGGATGTTATCAGAATCCTCTTCAACCGAGTTACAGGCCTCGTTGACAGCCAAAGCTTCCCCAGCACCGGGTAACATAACGTCATCAGCCCTCTCTTCGTGCACGGGCTCCTCCTGCTCAGACAACTGTGCGTGGCCCTGCCCGCCGGTGACCAAACGACCTTGCTCCACTTCTCCTTCGGACAAACTGGAGTCGGACAAAGCAATCACGGGCACATGGGCCTGTGAGGACACGGGCACGCAGGGTCGCGCAGCTACGACCTCACCGGCCACAAACTCGTCGCCCTCTTCAAACACGACGTCAAGGGATGGGGACTTTTCACTGCTCATTGGATCGTTCTGCCCGCCGTAGCTAAACTCTTCCCGATCGTTTTCTGAAAACTCTCCGTCAGACATCTACAGAGATCGAGGAAAAGCAATGGTCAGATCCTGCCCGTAAAATAGAACAGTGTCTAAAGGGGAAAGAAAAGCCCTAAGTCTAGGCAAATCAAAGGGCCATGCCCGCCTAGCAGGCAGGACAGTGGGTGATTCTCCTCGATCTCAACCTAGGGTCTCTCCTAATCTTATCAAATCTACCCAGAAAATTTAGAAGATGGAGAAACAAAGAAAAATTTTACCCAGAAATACAAACACTGAAGAAACAAACAGGCAAAGTGAAAGATGAAAACGAGGAAACTTACTGTTTAAAGCTCTGGAAAGCGTTACTCCTGGAAATCACAGTTGGGACAGAGGGACGACGGCAACAGCACCGGTGGCTGGAGCACTTCAGGAAGCCGGAGGCAAAAATCTTCAGAACTTCTCTCTCTATTCTCTCTTTAGAAATTTTGAAGACCGTAGAGTTCAAATGGGCGAAAACTTCCAGCTTAAATAGGTGAAAACTCTGGGGTTTTTGGGGCGCCGAGCTAGAAGTTGAAAGGACAGTACACGGCCGTCAGCCCACGCACGCGCATTAAATGCGTCGTCCCAGGAGTAGTGCCCCCATCTTTTCGGTCACCTCCTTGGCGGCTCACGCGCGCCCCGTCCCATTCTCTTTCAGGCCCTCTCAGCGAAAGCTTTCCTGATACGCTCCGCCTGGTTGCCAAGTAAAGTTCTAGAACAATCTACCACAACGCTCGACCCGATCATTACTCTGCAGAAATTTTCCCAAGTGTTCGAGCCCGAGCTACGAGCAACCTCAAAACATCATGTACGCTCCCCGCCTCGAGCATGAATACTCGCCAGGCACGAAGCTAGGGGCCACTGATATACCCGGCCCAAACCCGATCACGAGCAGAGCACGAGCTATCCTCACGTGCCGGTCACGAGCACAAACCTTATAAGGCCCACATGCCTAGCAAGCAAAGTGATGGCAGCATCAAGCATCGAGCAGAGTAACTCCCGTCTAAACCTGGCCGGGCATAGGCCTTGCCTGTCCGACCAGGGGCCATGCCCGGGACGTATGCTCGCCTCAATCCAACATCTATCAAATAGGCGAGCAGAGGCCTGCCCGCCCAGATCAATATCGAGCAGAAAATACCAGTAGCTTGACCACCAAGACACGGTCAAAGGTTACCGTATGGGGGCAGGACACTTGCCTTATCTGTTCCTGATATCTCGCGGCCAACCGTGTATCATGCCTAAAATCCAGGGATTCTCTCCTTGTTGGACAAGACGATTAAGGAAACCAAATCCTACCCGGATTCAATCACGAAAGGGCCGATAAATACTCCTCCACAAGCCATAACAAGGTACACGCTCACATACACTCATCCACTTCCTTGAGTCTTGGTATTCTGTCTTACACACGATACTTACTCTCACGCCGAAGGGGTTTCGCGAGGCCCTGCCTTGCACTTCCACTCAGGTTTTCTCTGTTCTCAGCCAGGTTCAAGGAAGCAGATCCAAACCCAGATATCCTACCCAAAGCATAGACGGCCCAAGATGAAGATTTTGCCACATCAGATTTAGAATTAATGTTAGAGATTATAACTTACAAAGCTTTGGGATGAAGTCTTCCAAGTCATTCTCGGACCTTCCGATTGGCAGTAACTAGTGCCAAAGGTCCTCTGTTGCAATTGTTTCCTCATCCTTCTTGATTTCCATCTCTTCTTCTTATGAAACTCAAACACCACCTTGAGATAGATAGAGAGAGAGAGAAAGTAAGCAAAACAGAAGAAGGAGAGACAACAACCAATGAATTCTAGTTGCTGCCGTGAATCAAAGATTGTGGAGGTAATGTGTAGCTTCTCCCGTTTCTAAATCAAAGATTGTAGAGTACTCGGTGAAGATTAAAGAGGGAATTTGAGGGTGGAGTCATGTGGGTTGTGTGCTGGGTGTTGTTGATTTAGTAAATGGGTTTGAAAAAATAGAGGTACCTCTTCTCTCTCTCTCTCTCTCTCTTTGTATAAATGAATTTTGAATCATGGTGCATTGCGGTGCATTTTCAAAATAATTTGAATAGCGGTTTAATTTTTTTTTGAATCACGGTTCAGAAATTTTTTGAATTATGGTGCATACATTCTTGAATCGCGGTGCCTTTTCAAAAAAAAAATTTGAATCACGGTTCAGAAATTTTTTGAATCGTGGTGCATACATTCTTGAATCGCGGTGCATTTTCAAAAAATTTAATCGCAATTCGGAATTTTTTTTGAATCGTGGTACATAATTTTTGTAGCGCGCTTCAGGCTTATTAAGGATATCACAGTCATTTCGGCCCCAAAAGTGTTATTTTTCGGTTAAAAAAAGAGTGTACTATAAAGATTAGAAATTTTGAAAAGTAGATCAGCCCACAATTTTTCCATAATAAAATACATTTAGTAAAAATTACGGGCCGGTCAATTTTTTGAAAATTTTTATTGGTAAAGTACCCTATTTTTATTTTCAACCGAAAAAAGTCATTTTGGTGGCAAAATGACTGCGATACCTTTAATGAACCATAGGCGTGCTACGTAAGTCATTATTTTTGCACCGCGATTCATCAATTTTTTATTGAATTAATTTTGCACCGCGGTTCAATAGTGTAACTGTTAGTTTATTTTTGTACCGTGATTCATCAATTTCGGTGCATTAATTTTTGCACCGCGGTTTAATAGTGTAATTGCTAGTCTATTTTTGAACCATGATTCATCAATTTTAGTGCATTAATTTTTGCACCGCGGTTCAATATTGTAATTGCTAGTTTATTTTTGAACCACGATTCATCAATTTTAGTGAATTAATTTTTGCACAACGGTTCAATAGTGTAATTGCTAGTCTATTTTTGAACCGTGATTCATCAATTTTAGTGCATTAATTTTTGAACCGCTATAGAAAATCATAAAGAACCAGACCACATCCTCCACCTGCTTCTTCCAACTCCTCCGTCGTAAGCCTTCTTCTTCCTCCTCTTTCTCCGCCTTCGTCCCAATTGAAAAAGATTTCAACCCAGTATAAATCCATTACAGTTTTGTATTTTATGAATCAAAAAACGCATTTATCTTTAACGCCCCCGAACCCCCACGAAGGGGCGCTACCCCCTCGACCTCCGTTTCGTTGTGTGCAATCGTGATTTTCGAATCCAAAGTGTGTTGTCGGAACTGTTGAAGAAGACGATGACATTTTTGTAACAATATTTCGAAAAATGGTCTTTTGTGGTTGAAAAAAAGAACGGTAAACTTTGGGAGTTAGAAACTTTAAAAAATGGACCGACCAGAATTTTCCCATACATTTATCATGGTTGATTTTTGGTCACTGAACCTACATTTCCTCTCTTTTTTTAACCGACCCAACCAAGTATTGAAATCTAACCTTTTCCTTCTAAGATAATTTGAAATATGAACACTGAACTCTTTTATTACTACTTATAATTATAAGATAAAAACATGTGTAAGATGATTCATTTTACGCATTTTAATCCATAAGACAGATCCATCCATATTAAATTGGTCAAAATTTAGAAATTTCAACGCAATCCCCTTAGCTTTAGAATTAAAAATGTCACTTTTTAGTGTTAAATATGTCACTTTTTAGTATAAAATGTATCTCTTTTGACCCTAAAAGTATCACTTTGCATCTTTAATGAAAATTATCATTTTTTTTCCTTTAAAAATATCACTTTTTGACCTTAAATATGTCACTTTTAACTTTAAATGTGTCACTTTTGCTTTTAAAAGTGTCACTTTGCATTATAAAATTGTGCATCGCACAGGCACTAACTAATAAATTAATAAAGCCTTGTACCTGAAAAATAATACCCCTCCGTTTTCAAATTATTATCTACTTTGAACTGGCACACCGTTTAAGAAAGAGTAATTATAAATATTAGTGAAATGTGTAGTTTTTTTAGATTTAATTAATTTTTTGGTCCCTCGACTTTAAGAAAATCATTTATTTGGTCCCTCAATTAAAAATTTAATTCGTTTGATCCTACATATTTACTTTTACCATTAGATTCCCCCTCACCCCGTTACCGTTCAACTTACCGTCAAATTGCTTTTCGAAATGCCTAAACTACCCTTACCAGCATATAAAAAGAAACGATAAGACGAGACCTCATTCATACCCTCGAACCTCACTCCAGTCGCATACTTACCTATATCTTATTCTTCTCCATCTCAAACTTCGATTCTCCACATCTCCACAGCTCCATTGGTACCAAGTCAGAGGTATTTAAACTTTTTATCTATAAAGGGCAATGACTTCGTCATCCACAGCTCAATCACACACTAGATCCCATGAAGGATTATGTTGTGCAAGCGCAATGCTCCAGCTCCATTGAATACCTCACGAACTGATAGTAACCCTGGCAAGCTCTTCTATGAATGTGCAAATTATAGTGCGAGTATATTTATGTTTTTAGAAATTATATTGCTGAAAATATTCTTGACATTGTAAAATTTGTGTTTGTGTTTGATCCTTATCAATTAAATTTGTGTTTTTGTTTAATGTAGAAAACCTGCAAGGGCTGTGGATTTTTTGAATGGGTAAATGATGGAACAAGAATGAGCGAAGACGAACTGAACGAAAAGTTGACCAAGGCTGAAAACAAATTGCACAGACATTGAAGCTTCAATTTTCTTTCTAATCCTAGGGACTATGACATCCCAATGATAGGATCATCCATACTCTTCTTTTATGCAATCTGGTCATCATGGACATTCTTAAATGCTCTGACATATAAATCAATGGTTTACCCCTAGTCTCCACTAAAGACCCATTAAAACCTTCAGACAGTGACGGACGCATAAATTTTCCCAAGCGGGTGCACAAATTTAATAAAGTTTACAAATCATAATTGTCCCCTACGCGTTTTCATATTTTGAAAACGTTTAATTGCATCATCATTTGTAACACTCTTAAGCAAATCTTTTTCAATAAAACATACAAGACAATCATTTAAAAATTGATCACAAATTCGGTTTCGTAGATCTGTCTTGACAATATTCATTGCAGAGAAGCATCTTTTCACGCTTGATGTTACTACTAGCAAAATCAATGCGAACTTCAAAAGTCGACACACCAATGGGTACGACAAGTATTTTCGTGTTTGCACAAGCAATGTTGATAGATCAACAAGCCCCTCCAATCTACTGAATCTGTCCTCTGATCGCAAATCCATAATATATGTCTCTAGTTGATTTTCAAGCATCGTACAATCACAATCTATGTTGAACATGATGTGGATGCATTTTTTGAATGTGGTGGTCTTATTGGTGGTACACATGAAAGTGTGATGGGTTCTAATGTCAATGATGGGAATGATAATGCCAATGATGGGTTTGATAATGATAATGGCAATGATAATGTCAATGATGGGTTTGATAATGATAATTAATGTCAATGATGGGAGTGATAGTGATGAGGAGTCTAACAATGAAGATGAGACTTACATTCAATAGGATGAGGAAGAATCTGAGATTGAGTATAGTGATAATGATGCAAGTGATGAGGAAGTGAATTATGCTAGGAAGAAAAAAATGAAATTAAGAGAAATTAGTCAACTAATGTAGGGAATGAATGTCCAACACCTCTTGTTGATAGGGCAAATCCATTTGCAACAAAACAATGACTAATGATGAGCAACTTGCCATGGAGAATGAGTTCTTGGTTGAAACTGATTCAGAACCAAGTTCAAGTGAAGATGATGAAAATCCTAGGAAGAAGAAACAAAAAAAAATAAAAATACATGGACAATTTAATCCAAAGGCTGATCTAAAGGAGATTAAGTTCACATTAGGCATGGAATTCAACAATCAATAGAAATTTAAGGAGGCAATTAGGTCATATGCAGTAGGTAATGACATAGATTTAACGTTTTTAAAGAATGAAAAAAAAGGTGTGTGTAGCAAGAATTGAAGGACTAGACATCTTACATCAAAATGGATTGCCACCAAGTAATGACATAGATTTAACGTTTTTAAAGAATGAAAAAAAAAAAGGTGTGTGTAGCAAGAATTGAAGGACTAGACATCTTACATCAAAATGGATTGCCACCAAGTACTACACAACAATAAAAAATAATCTATCTTGGAAGCTTGAAGAAATGCAAAGAGAGATGCTGGATACATTTGAATTGGATGTAAGTTTGGGGACCTGTTATAAGGCTAGGAGAAAAGCACTGAATGCTACTGCTTCAATGATAGAACATTATAGCAGAATTTGGGATTACAAAGATGAGTTAAGGAGGACTAATGAGGTAGTACGATAGAAGTGTATTGTGCATATAACAACCCTACATATGGTCCTATTTTTTAGAGATATCTATGCGTGTCTTACTGCCTTGAGGACATGCTTTTTGGCTGGTTGTAGGAAGGTGATTAGGTTGGATGGTTGTTTTCTTAAAGGCTGCATGAAGGGAGAGTTGTTAATTGCAGTGGGAAGGGATAGTAATAATCAAATGTTTTCAGTTGCCTTGGGGGTTGTGCAAGTGGAGAACAAGAGATCTTGGGGTTGGTTTCTAAGTCATCTAATCAAGGACTTAGACATGGAAGATGGTCTTGGATGGACCATTATTTTAGACCAACAAAAGGTACTATGATTTATGTACTACTTTAATTTATGTACTGCTTTAATTTATGTACTGCTTTAATTTATGTACTGATTATTGTGCAAACTGGTCAAAGAACTTTAGAGGTCTACAACACAAGGATGTTTTCTAGGCAATTACTAGGTCAACTAACCTAGAAATGTACAACATACATTATCATGAATTGAAGGATCTAGAGATGATGAAGCATATAAGAACCTGATGAATAGACATCTAGAGAAATGGTGCAAGGCTTTCTTCTATACTCTGAGAAAGTGTGACAACTGTGAGAATAATATGTCTGAAGGCAGTGGCGGACAAAGGCTTAAGGGTCTGGGGGCAGTTGCCCCCACTTGGGGGTAATTTTGTCAAAGGATTTTTTTAATAATTAGTTATATTATACAATTTTCTCTCACCTGAATAAAATATATACAATTTTCCCCCACCTGAATAAAATAATTTTTTTACTTACCTGAAAAGTCTGAAAATTTGAAACCCAAAAACCTTTTTCCCAAAAATTGAAATCTCGTCTCCCTCTCATCTCTCGGCCTCTCCAATCTCCCTCCGTCTCCCTCTCACTCTCGAGTCTCGACCTCTCCGAGTCCGAGTCACTTCGACAGGCAATGGACAGTCCAGTAGTCCACCGTTCCAGCCTCCAGCTCCACTGATCATCTGCTCCATCCTCCACTCCAGCCTCTGAGGCTCTGACTTTGATTCCGATTTCGGATTTCCGACCAACAGGACGACGGCAATTCTTAATCTCCAATTTTCCATCTGCATCTCAGCATCTCTACGACTACGAGTCAGCCCCTTACTCAGTTACTCCTCTTGCTCTTTTGGACTCTTTGAGAATTGTGATTGTGAATTTATAATTGTGAATATGTGTTTTGTACTTTTGTGATTGTGAATTTCTAAATTATAATTGTCTAAATCAAAGTATGATTGTATGAATTTCAAAATTATAATTGTAATTTAAATTTTAAAAATTAAAATAACCTTAATTTTAAAATAACTCTAATTTGAAATAACTATAATTGAGTATTTAATTTATGTAATTGTTGTGAATTGTGATTTGTGAATTTGCTATAGATGATATTATATAATATTGTTATATTTACTAAATTTGTTTGTTCAATATCTTGGTAAGAAAAGTTTATTTATTTAATCTGAAATTAGGACATTTTAATTTAGGGGTTGAAGTAGTTGATTTATGAGTTTTTTTTTATTTGTGTAGATTTCCAAATTGTGGTTGATTTGAAGGAATTTGGTTTTAGTGATTATGGAGAAATTTTTTAAACGGAAACTAGCAGAAGAATTTGGAACTGGTAGTGCATCCGGTAGTTCATCTGTTGGTATTCAACGGTCTCAGTCTATTCCCGTTACTTCAGCTACGAAAGAATTAGTTGATTTGAATAGTCTTCCTTCAGATCCCACAGAAAGGAAAAAAGATATTTGAATACAACCCCAACCAAATTGATGAAATTAGGAGAGCTTATTCGTTGAAGGAGCCTTGTCAACCCCATGGCCATGATTTCCCTCAAAAACAAATATGAACTAAATTACATCGTTTTAATTCAAATTGGTTTGATCAATATGCTAATCGGTTAGATCGAGTATAGCATGAAAGAAGATAAATCATATTCGTTTTTGTTGTTATTTGTTTAGAGATAAAATCATCAATAAAGGTGGTGGTGAAACATTTATAAGTGAAAGTTTTTGTGCTTGGAATAAAAAAGAAAGGTTGGATGTCCATGTTGATGCGGTAAATAGTAATCATAATATGTCGGTAAAGAAGTGTGAGGATATAATAAGACAAAAACAATCTATTGCGGTTGCTCTTCATAGACAATCAGACATTGTGAGAAATGACTATCAGATTCGATTATATGCTTCAATTGATTCTTGTAGATTTTTATTGAATCAAAGGTTGGCTTTTCGTGGTCATTATGAGATCGAAGATTCTTCAAATAGAGGGAATTTTCTTGAATTGATTAAGTTTTGTGCTGATCAAAACGATTATATTCGTAAAATTGTTATGGGAAATGCTCAAAAAAATTGTCAAATGATATATCCTCACATTCAAAAGGATATTGTTTATTGTTTTGCACAAGAGATAGTACGAAAAATAATTGAAGAGATCAAAGATGATTTTTTTTTCATTAATGGTGGATGAATCTAGTGATGTATCCGGCAAAGAACAAATGACTGTGGTTTTGTGATTTGTTAACTCTTGTGGGAATGTTCAAGAGAGGTTTATTTGTGTTATGCATGTGATGGAGACTTCTGCTTTGTCTTTGAAATATGCTATTGATAATGTATTTGATGATATTGGTTTGAGTTTGATGAAAATTCAGAGGGATGGTGCAAGTAATATGAATGGTGAATTCAGACTTTGATTATGAATGAAAATCAGTCAGCTTATTATGTTCATTGTTTTGCTCATCAACTTCAATTAGCTCTTATTGCTGTGGCTAGGAAAAATGTTGATATTGTGGACTTTTTAAACATGATTTCCTCTTTATTAAATGTTGTTGGAGCATCTTGTAAGCGTAAAGACATTATTCGACAAAAAACAAACAGAAAAAGTGGCGGAAGGAACCGAGAGTTGTTTTGCTTGAGACGGGGAAGAGATTAAATTAAGAATTAAGTCTTAAGAGGGCTGTAGATACACGTTGGGGGTCTCATTATAAATCATTATTGAACTTGGTTGCTTTGTTTTCTTTTGTTATTGAAGTTTTTGAAGTTGTTTCGTGTGATGCTACAGATTCATCGAAAAAAGCACAAGTAGTTGGTTTATTGGGATATTTGCAATCATTTGATTTTGTCTTTAATTTGCAATTGATGCTAACTGTACTTTCGTTCGCAAATGACTTGTCATTAGCTTTGCAAAGGAAAGATACAAATATTTTGAATGCTATGACACTTGTTAAAGTAACTAGGCAGAAATAGCAAGCAACAAGAAATGATGGATGAGAATCTCTTCTAGGCAAGATTACTGGTTTTTGTAATGAGAACAAGATTGATTGTGTTGATATGAATATTGAATATGTTAATCGTCACCATCCTCGGCGTAAGACAAACATTACTAATGATTTTCATTATCGTGTGGAATGTTTTAATGCCATTATGGATCAGCAAATTTTAGAGATTAATGATTGATTCAATGAGGTCAATTATGTTGCTTGTTTGAATCCAAGTAAAGATTTTGTTGATTTCAATATAGTAAAATTGGTAAGAAAATATCACACATCATCCTAACTTCAGAATCACTAAACATCCTCTTAAGTGCATCCTTGTGTAAATCCATTTATGAAATTAAATACCACAAACATTTACATTCCTATTATTCAACATACTTTTAATGGTTTCCTTTAAACAAACAAATGAGGTAGTGTATGTGTCATTATTGTCATGAATTGCATCATAAGTCCCACCATCGTACTTAAGAACCCCATCTGTGACAAAGTTACCCCCATGATATAATATTATACTGAATATACCCATTCTACAAAACAATAGCCATAAAATTCATAGGCATTAATTACATCATATGCAGACAAGAATATATTGGGGTCTACATTATAATACCACTTGGGACCACTTTATCTCTATAAAATGTAAGTAGACAAGAAGAAGAAAAAAATAGTTTTGTAGACAAGAAAGAGAACATGCAATACAATATATTGAGGGTCAGCTTTTTGTCCCCACAATAAACATAAACAATTTGTAACATAATTATTGGGACCACAAAAGCCCCTTCAAAACATGTTAAGACTGGAACCCCATTTCAGGTTGTGGGTGCTTCTATACCATTTCACCTCTAAAACATGTTAAGACTGACAAAAAATATTTTTTCTTTTGTAGAGAATCGAACAAAAAAGCATCACAACCGGAACCCCACTTCATTCGACCAAATTGATTAGTAAAGCCCTAAATTCGAAGACCTTCATTTGAACAAAAGTATATCCATAAAAGCAGTACATTTTTTTACTTCTAAAAGCCCTAACAATACAACAAACTTATTTTGTAAAGCCCTAACCTAAATCAATACAATTACAAGAACCCTAATTTTTGTATAAACTGAACACATTTTGACCTATTATCGTCCATGTTGCTAGCGATGACTTCAATTAATTGGATTTCACTTCAATGTCTTCGATTCTTCGCTATTCACCACACCGAGATGAATCTCTCTTCAACGACACTTTTGTTCTTTTGATTTCAGTTCAGCGTATGAGCTCTGCACTTTTGATCGAGAAATAAAAAGGATTTGTTGAGTTTTAACACTTAGCCATTTCATTTAACGCTGGTAAGTCGTAAGGGTAGTTTGAGCATTTTGAAAAGCAATAGTAAGTTGAACGGTAATGGGGTGAGGAGGAATCTGATGGTAAAAGTCAACATGTAGGACCAAACGAATTAAATTTTTAATTGAGGAACCAAATAAATGATTTTCTTAAAGTCGAAGGACTAAAAAATTAATTAAATAATTTTTAATGCCCTTGAGTATATGGTCATAATTAAAGTAGATAGAAAAAGTAAGGGTAAGATGGTAAAAGCGTTTTCTTAAAAGGAATTTTTTGAAAAAGAACAATTATTTTAGAACGGACGAAAAATGAAATGTGTACAATAAATTGAAAGCGGAGGGAGTACGAGAATATAATGTAACATGTAATCAAGACCTCCACTACTCCTAAACAATGGTTTGTAAGGTTCTAAAAATCACCGGACCAGAGCCTAGCGCCTAGGCTGGATATAGGCGAGGCCTAGAAATAAGATATAATATCCGATTTTTAATATTTTTTTATTATAACTTAATTATTAAACATTAATTTTTAAATATACAAATACTAAATAGCACCTGATAATTAAAAAATATTGATTACATTATGATGCTAAAGTTTAAAAGTAAAACTAGAAATTTAATATCATCTAAGCTTCAAAATATTAAAAAAATAGTCAACAGTTCAATTATCCATATGTCCGTTGACAATTACAAATTTACAAAAATAATTTAATAATTTAAAATTGATATTTATTATTTTTTTAAAATCCCAAAATGTGATTATTTAGAGCCAAAATTTAAAAAAAAATGAAAAATCAGCAATTGGCCGCCTAGTCGATTTTTTTGCCGATTTGCCAAATTTTTAGGTGCCCACATAGGTCGATTTTTATAACACTAACTTTGTTGTATGAGCTAGAATTAGTTATGCACCAAACTTATAATTCTTGCAACAACCAATAACAACATTATTTATTTATTTGTGTTTAATTAAATAGGTAATCCTATAAACCGAATGTATTTATTTATTTGTTTCTCAAATACTGCTGACCATAAAACCATGACACACTCATGAACCTCTCATAGGTTTCCTTTTTTTAATACTATTAATTTGTTTAATTGTAATTATAAACAATCCTATAAACCGAGTAAACTCTAAGCAGCTCTAGCTTTGATAAACTTGTTTATCATACCCAGGGCCGTTCTGGGCATAGGCCAAAGGGGCGACCGCCTAGGGCCCAAAAAAGTTAGGGGCCCAAAATTTATTTATATGTATAATATATATATATATATATATATATATATATATATATATATATATATATAATATAAATATAATATTAATAAATATAAATAGGGAATATGGAAAATTGTCTGGAAACAAGAAACGGAAACAGAAGCTTGATGCGGTGATGCCGGCAGACGAAAGGTTGATTAGACGGAAAGGCGGACCGCGGGACAGTCGAACAGAAGGATCATGGAGATGGAACGATCAACGGCGGCCCTCGACCTGGAGATTCACTCTTCAGTCTTCCCTATCCATCTATGGCCGCCAAATTAATTTCTACTCCACCTTCAGGCTCTGCTTCAGTTCAATTTCAAAGGCTCAAAGCAAGAAAAACTCTCACAGTCTCACTCACTTAGTCACTCTGCCGTTCCTCATCCACGAACTCGAAGCCGCCGGCACCGGTGAATGACTGATGATGTAGGTACTCGTCCAATTTTCCTTATTTCAATTTCAATTTTCAAAATTTTTCCCCTCTTCAGGCCATTCTCTGCTTCAGACGAATCAGACATTCAGACCCTAAAACCCCTAAAGGCTCAAACTCATATTTCTTTTGGTTTAAGGTTTTTAGGGCTCGTAAATTAATTTTTTTGTTGATCCACAATTTCTTTTCAAAATCACATAGTCTAAATATTGTTTAAGTAGATAATAGATTATAAATTTACAAATTATTTCTAATATGTTGGTGCAGCATTCCAGCAAGCAATCGAGCTTGGGACCCTTATTCGTTATTTTGCCCCGGGTATTTGAAATGTCAGGAACGGCCCTGATCATACCTTAATCATTAACTATTAGGATGTCAAAAAAAGTATCTGAACACATATGCGCACTAACATCATCGTTTTTTTAAGTCTCCTGTTAGACGGTCTTATGGATCTTATTCGTAAGATGAAGTTTTATTCTTTAACAGTTTAACACACTAACACACAATGAATCGGATAAAGAGATTTCGTCTTACAAAAAAATATTTATAAGATCGTATTCCCTAAATTTTTGTTTTTTTTTATTTTGTTAATGTCAACTATCTAGAATTAACCCTTCAAACAAGGCATAGATTTGTAACCAGCAGGCCGAAGTTTCTGCTCTGTTGGGATGAATGTTTTTCCCCCCTGATTGTGGTTATGTAATGATTGAATTACTAAGAGAAAATAGTAAACTATTGAGTATTGAAAATTACGGAAAAATATGAACCACAAAACCAAACACGTATTAGAAATGCAAAGTCGTGAACATGAAAACTTAATTTTTTTTTACGTTTGTATGTATATATATATATATATATATATATATATATATATATATATATATATATATTGGGATTCTAATTGAAAATATTCAAAACAATAAATATGTCATATTTTATATGGATGTCTTTATATTTTCATCATTTTTAAGTTTAAATATATTGATATTTTCACATCTATAGTCTCAAAGCTATTAATTTTATATTATTACTAATATCTATATTATAAAACATACAGGTAATTGACTAGGGCTATTTAGATGTTAAGATTAAATTATCTTTAAAAAATTTAACTGTTGAGATTCACCCTCACATTCACATATGTGAGTAGTTATCTATTTTTAACTCCATATTTTTTTCTCACTATTACAAGTCACCCCCTACAATTAATATTATGAGCAGTCACAATTTTTCATTCTCCCTATGTTTTATCTTCATATTACAAAGTCACACCCTGCGATTAATCTTTTGAACAGTCACCCTTTATAAAACATCAATTCCTCAACTATCACTTGAAGCAATGTACTTCTCAACTGTAACATTTTTTTAAAATTACACCTTCTATTTAGGTACTGTTATTTTAATTGACAAAATCAGATATACTGGTACCGTGCTATAGACACGGACATAAAGATCTAGTTTATTTATAAATTAACTATGATTTAGTAGTCAAATAAAAACATAACTAAGCATATAGATCTTAGGTGTACATTCAAAAAGTATGAGCTAGGGATAATAAATAATTAGACTTTATAATTAATAAGTTCATGTTAAATATATGAAGCATAATATATTCAAAGCTTTTTACGTGTGTTATATGGTCTACCAAAAAATATGAATACTTTTACTTATCTTTGGTTTGGGCACGGGAAACAATATATATTTTTAAATATTCGTGTAAGCGTATTACTATACTAAGAGCATCCACAATGCAAATCTTCTTATTCTATCTTTTTAGATGAGTCCAACTTTGACCTACACACATTTATCTTGTTATTCCATTCAAGAATAATTTTTTTCATTCATAAATAATAAATTACTCATAAATTATATAATTTATAATTTAATTAATATATTATTTATAAAACACATATTATACATAACTAGTAAAATAATATAAATAGAAAATTACATAAAAAATGAATTTAAAACTGAAAAGTTTGTACAAAAAAAATGTAATTAAACACCCCCCAACGATTAAGAAGCAGCAGCAACGGTTGGATTTAAAAAAATTGAATTTAAAATTGAAAAGCAGACGATGGGTCCCACCTCCGGCAGCCTTCCATGCCCCTGCCCCTGTACCACGCATATGGTGTTCGCACCAGCTTTAAGCAAGCGGTGCACCACATCGATGCATGCTTCCCCTTCACATTCTTCCCCCACCGTTTTTTTCTTCGAATTTTGGAATCTCTCTCCGAGCTGGGCACTTTGGAAGAAGACTCGCCAACGGTAAATGCTCTTTTTCTAATTGGAAGAGGGTTTAAGAAGAGAGCATTGGAGATGCTCAAAAAATACCCTAAACGACGCAACAACATTAAACAAACACAACAAATCTCTAAACAAAACATGCCGACATTTCTAGAGACTTTATAGAGTACTTGAGACTCCTTAATTGACAAGGTAAAAGCTTAAGAAATACCGTGTTATAGGTATTTCTCTTGATCCAATTCACTGCATGTTGATTGACTGACCTGTGAGATAGTGAGATTTTGTTTTGCAGATTAGGATCTGTATGTAGGTCTCATATGAACAAATTACCGAGTAAAGTTTAGATATATAAAATATACTCCCTCCGTCCCTAAATTATTGTCCTCATTTCCTTTTTCGTCCGTCCCAAAATAATTGTCCACTTTGAAACTTACATTTTTAGAACATCACTTTTACCACTTTACCCTTACTTTTTCACCTTACTTTAATTATGGGCCACATACACATGGACTTTAAAGAAAATTACACATTAAATCAATATAAATAATCAAGTCAATTGTTTTTTCTTAATCTGTGCGCCGGGTCAACTAAGACAATAATTTAGGAACGGAGGGAGTACAATTTAATTATGGAGTTGATATTGAACAAATTTTTATATATCTATTAAATTCACAACTCAATCCAATTTTCTTTAATTAAATATATTTTTCAAATACACGAGTCCAAACTCAAACTTTGAATTGAATTGGCGAAAAGTGTTACATAAGATGTAGTCATGTACGTCCGGTAAAAGAAATGTTGAATTGGATAAAAGCAAAAACAAAATGCATTTTTGGGGGCGGAGCGCTGTTAGCACTTAGCAGTTGGCACGTCTCTTTGTGATAGAATCAAACGTGCTTCACGCTATTATGCACCTACTATACTATATAGTCTTAGTTTATGTTAACCCATGGAATATAATCATTTGAAGTCAACCTATTTGAAAACATCAAACATCACCTCACCATCTTTCGGAACGGAATTGGGATACCTCAGACGGAGCCGTCTCGATTCCACCCCTAATCTAAACTCTAAACTATCTTTTTTAAAAGTGGTATTATCTTAATAATGTGGTACGATGTTCATCTCAATTTTAACCTAATAATTAATAATAAATTTACAAAATACGAATAAGATATATGATCTTTAGATTTTAGAACAATCCCTAGCTTGCTGATGTACGTGTATATATGGTGAGTGAATTTTTATTAGTTCCATAACGAATGTGTCAAACAATATAAATGAAATTAAAGATCCATGTAAAAGAGAGAGAGAGTAAACTTCTTAAATAGAAATAAACAAAAAGAATCTTTCTATGTGTTATGTGTGTGAGGGGTAAAATGTAATATTTTTTATTGGGATATGTTAAATTTAAGAAAGGAAAAATATACATCGAAGATGCTCTAAGAACAAATTTACCAAATACAGAACAACCCATAAGCAAATTTAGCTATATATTTCACCCATGATGCACTGACATGAGATACGCAACTTTTATTTGGGTAAAAACAAGGTTGAAGATTATTTTGCTCCATCATATTTAGGTTTGGATTTGATTTTAATTAGGGGTGTTATTTTGAGGCACGACACGATTGATCGACACGAACATGATACGAAAATTATAGGGTTTGGGCTGGGGCTTATCGGGTTCGGGCCGTTATAGGGCCATTACGATAAGACACGATAAAAAATGAGTTGTTATCGGATTGACTTGATAAGTACGGTAAGACACGATAAGATACGATAACTAAAATATACTCCCTCCGTCCCTAATTTATTGTCCAGTTTGACCCGGCGCACCGTTTAAGAAAACTGATTTGACTGGATTATTAATATTGGTTTAATGTGTAGTTTCCTATAAAGCCCATGTGTATGTGACCCATAATTAAAGTAGGGTGAAAAAGTAAGGGTAAAGTGGTAAAAGTAATGTTCTAAAAAGGTAAGTTTCAAAGTGGACAATTATTTTGGGACGGACGAAAAAGGAAAGAAGGACGATAATTTAGGGACGGAGGGAGTATATGTTTTTAAAATATATTTTTAAAAATTTACTAGGGGTTATTCACTTCTTTCGAACTATTTTCATGATTATTTCATAGTTTTATCATTTGAAAATTTATGAATTTTAAACTATTTGACTATTTATATTGATAAATTTTTATGTATTAAAAAATCAAAACTATATATTTTATAATGTTTATTGGGTTTAACGGGCCTGACTAAATAAATCGTGTTTTTTTACTTATCGTGACGTACTGTGTTTTTCGTGTTTTTATCGTGTCGTGTTTGAGTTTTAATATTAGGCACGATAAGCTTATCGTGTCATGTTCGTGTTCGTGCTTATTGTGTCGTGTTATTATCGTGCCGGTCCAATAAAAGCCCAGCACGACCAATTTGCCACCCCTAATTTTAATCACTAATTTTTTTTCACTTTTAATAATGTCAATGTGACAATGTCGACCAAAGAAATACTCTTTTTATTTCAGGAAAAGAGTTCACGTTTGAAAGTCAAACTTTTTAAAAAATGACACTTTTAATAGGTCATTAATAATAAAATGACATTTTTACGCCTTAATTTTTAAAAATAAATTCTTTAAGTGAAACATCCCAAAATAAAATAATATACTCTTTACCCAGAACAGAAAGATTAGAATATAACGCCCGTCAAAGATTGAATACGAAGAAAAGTTGATTGTGGGCCTTGTGGCAGCTCATGACTTCGTCCCTAATGTCATTCGAAGATAGTTAAGCAAAGGCGGATCTAGGTGTGGACTGGGTAGGGCTCCAGGCTCTAGCCCACCCCAAACTTCTCAACACAAAAAAAATACATAAAAAAAATATTTTTATTTATCCTAAAATCATATGTCACCCCACTACACAAACTCATGTTCACACACTCTCTCTCTCTTTCTCTCTAATGTTGTGCTGGAGTTTTATACCACATCAATTGATTCAAATAAGCCATTTATTTCACTTGTTTCTACAAATTTCTTAAAGTAGTATATTTTATATCTCTTGTGGTGTAACTATTTTTAGATCTTGTTATTTTGTACAAGTTTTGGACTCAAAATGTAGAAATTGACCTGTTTAGTCGTTATCTTAAAAATATTTCAAGATGTAGTTTTGTGTGTGATGTAAATTTTATTAAAAAATATTCCCCTTTTGATTTAGCTTATTTTCTTCTCAAACAATTTGAATATTGGTTCTCTAAAAATGATGATTTTTATGATGTTTTAAAAAAATTACTTCCTCTGTTTTCAAATTATTATCTTCTTTTCTTTTTTCGTCCATTACAAATAAAATAATTGTCATATTTTAAAACTTTTCAATGTAGAAAAATAATTTTACTGGTATTAAAGAAACCACACATTTCACAAATATTTATAATCTAGTCAATTACTTTATCTTAAATGATGTATCGGGTCAAAAAAGACAATAATTTGCAAACGGAAGGAACAATTCTTAAGGTTATTAATGTTTACAATATTTATTAAATACTAAGCCCACATGCGTGGGTTTTAAAATCCTGGATACGACCTGGTCAGACTTTCCCAAATTATAATCTAGGGTTTATGCACCATTTAGGTTCTTTTTAATTTGCGATCTTTGAGATATTATTGCAGAAATACCTAGGTTGTCTCATGTATTCACGTGAATTTGATGGCTGAAATGGTGAAGTCAGTGAAGAGGGTATTCAGAACAAGACTTTTTGTAATTCGAGTTCAAAGTATTGCGACTACGGGATTGGGGCATTCATTTGTGTTTCTTGGAAGCACGAAAACCCTGGAAGAAGATTAGGTTGTCCCAATTTTCTCTCAATCTAACACCGCGTCAACTTCTCCATCGCCGTTTGATGGGAGTTACAATTCCATCTCTCCTTTTTTATGGATGCAATAAAATGATGTTTTTGGCTGAAGTGACAATGGTGGAAGTTGAAGAAATAAATAACTATATATTTTTTTGGTGATTAGAACTGACGAACTATTAGGTATGGAGTAAGCGTCTTACCACTAAGCTGCGCTTACTTGTCAATAAATAAATGAATAAAATTAGTGATCGAAGAAGAATTCAACTCTAATTAAGATGAAACAAAATAATGTTTATTGTTTGCCCTAAAAAAACCTAAACCTCTGATTGAATTGAGGGTAAGTAGAGCACGTCGAAAAAGCATAATGTCAAAACTCAATACTAAAGTTTTAGAATGACAAAAGTTGCGGTGGTGCAGACTGCAGAGAAATAGAATCTAAGAGCACCTCCATTGTATGATTCTTAATGGATTCTTCCATTAAGAATCCAAATTTGTTCCCCAATGTATAATTCTTATAGGATTCTAAAGATGAGAGAGAAAATTGGTTTCTTAATTAAGAAACCAATTTTTGCTGAAGAATTGAAGTCACAAGGCTGGAGAGTGGGCTGCACACACGCATTGTAGAGGGCGCGTGTCATACACGCGCGGAGAAGGCGCGTCCAAGGCAGCGGAGGTGGGCCCGGCGGCTGCTGCAACTCTCAAAGCAAAAAAAAAACGTTTTTTTTTTTTTTTAAAAACAATGTGACCGTTTGTACAAAAGAAAAGATTAAAAAAAATTCTTTTAAATATATTTAACGTTTTATGTATTCTTTTAAATATGTTTTAAATTCTTTTAAATATATTTAACGTTTTATGTATTCTTTTAAGATTAAAAAAAACTCTTTTAAATTCTTTTAAATTCTTTTAAATATGTTTTATGTAATTTGAATATTTTATGTATTTAACGTTTTTATGTAATTTTAATTTTATGTTATTGTACGAGTTATGTATAATATGTGTTTTATAGATAATTTATTAAATAAATTATAAATTTAAAAATTTAAAAATAATCATGTAATTTATTATTTTTAAATTAATTTTTGTCTTAATTTATAAATTTATTATTTATACGAAATATTTAAATATGAAATATATAAAATATTGTGAAATAAATTTATTTGTTGAGAAGTATAAAAATAAGAATGAAATGTAAAGTTAATGAGGTGGGGCAGTTAAGAATATGTTAAGAATCGTATACAATGGGAAGATGAATTCTTAAGTAAAGAAAAAGAGAAAAATTGGCGGTGTTAAGAATTTGTGGGAAGAATTTGTACATTGGAGATGCTATAATGACTTTCATAAGCCTTTGTCAACTCTGTCCATCTACCAATCCATATTCAAATCAAGCCAACCTGTCACCTTCCCATACATCTTCATTCTTGATCAGCTTCCTACCTAAGTACCTATATAAACACAATCTTCAACCAATTTATGCACACCTCAAATTTAGAAACACCCCCACAGCTTGTTCTAGAGAATAACAATATAGAGGAAATACCCTATAATCAATATAGAATATGGCATTGAAGCTTTGTTTATTGATTTTATGCATTTCCCTCCCTTCCTCTCTCTCCTACGGTGGTGACGTAAATTGGTGGTGCAACCAAACCCCAAACCCTGAACCTTGTAAATACTTTATGAGCCATGGCCCGAACCACTTTGCACCAAAACACAAATCCGACTTCAAAAACATGGCTCTCCAAATAGCCATGGAGAGAGCCCTTACAGCGGCTGGCCACACCAAAGGCCTCGGTCCCAAGTGTCGCAATGATCGCGAGAAGGCTGCCTGGGCTGATTGCTTAAAGCTATACGAAAACACCATATTCCAACTCAACCAAACCCTAGACACAAACACAAAGTGCACTGACTTTGATGCTCAAACGTGGCTCAGCACTGCCTTGACCAACCTCGAGACGTGTCGAGCCGGGTTCATGGAACTTAATGTTTCGGACTACATGCTGCCCCTCATGTCAAACAATGTTACTATGCTTATTAGTAACACTTTGGCTATTAACAACAATGGGTCAATGGAGAAGCAAACTTACAAACATGGGTTTCCCACTTGGGTTACGGCTGGTGACAGGAGGCTTTTGCAGGCGGGGACACCAGCAGCTAACCTAGTGGTGGCTCAAGACGGGTCCGGGAATTATAGGACGATTAAGGCGGCAATTGATGCAGCGGCAAAGAGGAGTGGAAGTGGGAGATTTGTCATCAGAGTGAAGAGTGGTGTTTATAGGGAGAATATTGAGATCGGGAATAAAGTGAAGAATATTATGCTTGTAGGTGATGGGTTGAGGAGCACTATTATTACCGGTAGCCGGAGCGTTGGAGGAGGGTCTACCACCTTTAACTCTGCCACCGTTGGTAAGTCTCACACACACACACACACACACACACACACACGCGTTTTCAGCTTGAGGATTTCCCAGCTTTCTCATCAAATTCTTTACCTAGCCATGATGCTCGGCGTTCTATTTGTCAACAATAAAAAATCTGATAGACGGAATAAGTCTTTCAAATTCTTACTTATACATCAAGAAACTGAAGGTAGTTTTATGCTAAAATTTAAAACTTATGAATACTAAATTGTCCTAACTTACTTCTTCAGCACACTCCCTCCCTCTCAAAAAATAGACCCTTTTTCAGCTTTGATTTCTGTGAAAAAATTAGTCTCTAATTTCTAAAATTAGTTATTGTCATGTTTGGGATTGAAAAAAAAAATTCACTTAATTTTAATATTTGTATAATGTTTAATGTCTTTTAAAACTTATGTGCACGTTGACCATAATTAAAGTCACTAGAAGAACTTGAAATCATCTGAAAAATCTACAAAAATTGATATTCCCTCCGTCCCAAAATTATTGGTTTACTTTTATTTTTCGTCTAATCTAAAATAATTTTCTTGTTTAAAAGTTTTCTTTTTAAGATATTCATAGGTTTTAAATAAAACTACACATGAGAATAATTATTTTTTAATCCGTATACTGGGTCGGAGTATAATTTAAGAAATAATCCATTATAATATTTTTGGATGTTTTACTTTAAAAATCTACTTTCAAAAAATCATGTTTAACATTTACATAATATTTCAACTTTATCCTTCACATTTGATATTAATATATTGATTATGGTCAAACATTTTTGTAATTATTATAAATTTTACTGTTAGTCATATATCGCTTAATAATTAAACTTTTCAAACATAAATTTTGTTGGTACATGGAACTGAGAAGTAATTAGTTGACAACTATTATCGTTTACCTGATGACTAAATTTTTCATTCTTCGTATGATAGTGGTGACCGGCGAAGGATTCATTGCCCGTGGCATCACATTCCGCAACACGGCTGGCCCCCAAAACCACCAAGCAGTGGCACTCCGGTCAGGCTCCGACCTCTCAGTTTTCTATCGTTGCGGCTTTGAAGGCTACCAAGACACCCTCTACGTCCACTCGCAACGACAATTCTACAGAGAATGTTACATTTACGGAACCGTAGATTTCATCTTTGGCAATGCAGCCGTAGTTTTCCAAAACTGCATGATCTACGCAAGAAGGCCCATGGCATCCCAAAAGAACACCATCACAGCCCAGGGCCGGACCGACCCGAACCAAAACACCGGAATTTCGATCCATAATTCCCGGGTCTTGGCTGCACCCGACCTTAGACCCGTGTTGAGTTCGTTTAGAACATTCTTGGGTCGCCCATGGAAAACGTATTCTCGGACCGTTTTTCTTCAGTCGTATCTTGATAGCTTGGTGGATCCAGCTGGGTGGTTGGAGTGGGATGGAAGTTTTGCTCTCAACACTCTGTACTATGGAGAATATAGGAATTCGGGTCCGGGTTCTTCGACCAGCAGGAGAGTTAAATGGAGAGGTTATCGGGTTATTACCAACCCAACTGAGGCAAACCGGTTCAGTGTGTCGAATTTTATCGCCGGGAGATCGTGGTTGCCGGCCACGGGTGTGCCGTTTACTTCTGCCCTCTAACCATATATAAATGACTACGTATTTGTGTAATTGTTAAATTCATTTATCTGTATTATTTGTACTATTCTTGCTCAATCCTTGTAATTGTTGAATTGTTTTTGGAGACTATCACAAGAAATAATCATCTTCAATATCATTATTACTAGTTATGAAGCTCCTGATAGTTGATACATTTCAATATATTATTACTGAATATAGGTGAACTTACATCCGATCATAAGGAATTTCCAATAGTAGGATCAGGATCCCTCGCATGGTAATCATTCATTCATCAGGTTAGCACCCATCTTATATTTAGATCAAGAAAAAAAATACAAAAAATAGCAGCTTATATACTAAGCAATAGCTAACCCAAACTTACTCTCAACTCTCAAGTAGACATAAACACCGAATAAGAAAAAAACGTTGATAAGTCCAACATCAGGGCATCTTGATTCTTGAAAGACATATCTAGTTCCGGCAATTAAATCCAAAACCCGTTAATCCATCCAACCCGACGTGAAAATTACCTGATCCAACCCGATTTGTTAATATTTTTTGGTCGAAACGAATTACCTATTTCGACCTAAAAAAAAATTAACCGGTCGATTTGGGTCGGGTTAAAGTGGGTCGAATACGCTACCCATTTTGACCCATGTTTTGTTGATATATAAATGTATTTTTTTTAATGAAAAATTATAGGTTGAAACGGGTCGACCCCATTTCGACCCGACTCATTTTAACACAACTCATTTTGACCCGTTTAATTTTGGGTTATTATGAGTCACGATCCGTTACCCGTTTTGACTCAACCTACCCAATCGCCAGCCCTAGACATATGATAACTAAACAAAATCCAAAGGTTTCCCGATTAGAATCATTACTAATAGGAGTAATACATTACTAAACAAAGTAGCTAATTCTGCCAAATCTTAATTTCTACAATCAACCGATTCAATTTGTACTCCTATGTCAGTAAAAACATAAAACAATTTTTGCAGTTTATCAATCATTCATCAAAATTAGCATCCATCTTATACGTAGATCTGGAAAAAGAAAAAGGAAGTGAACAAAATATCAAGCAGTGAGAAGATTATAGTCATAGGCACAATGTGAAAGGGTTGCAAGAAAGATGAGGAATGAGTCGCATGCTGCGGACCTCAGTCTATCGAGCCGGGATGAGAAAGGGTTGCCGGGATTTCTGCAATTAGTAGCAATGAGAAGATTATGGTTTCTGTAATTCTGTGCAGACAACCTACCTCGGTCTATCGAGCTGGGATGTGAGATTTCCTACTTTTGCTTCTCTATAGTTTCTTTAAATTGCACATTTAGCATAAATATCATGTTTATTCCCAAAGAAAGAAAATCCTGAAAAAAATATATGAAGTTTTGCATATGAAAGTATATTGAGAATGTAATTCTAGATCCTAAAAGAAATAGGATTTGTAGTTAGCTAGTCATTTTTCTAATATGAAAAAGAGTTGAGATTTTTTCTATATATATCTCTCTCAATTGTAATACAAGTAAGAATCAATCAATAACAATTATAATATTCAATTCTCACCCTCTTACTGTTCTCGAGCAGACAACACAACCTTTTGACTTTTATCCTTCGGCCACCACCGTTAATGATGGTGATCCGACATACATCACATATACAAAATTATCAGAGTAATACACCAAAAGCTTTCAATAAACATCTGCTCAATACCTCAATATCTAAATTAAAATGGAAAGTGTAACTCATTTTTTGGGACTGACACGGTATAATAATTCTCAAATGAAAACTCAAATAAAACAAAAGCTTTCAATAATGGACCTCATCTTACAATATTACAATTTATCTTTCCCTCAACTATAATTCCATTTGATCAAAAAGATTAAGAAACATACAGCAAACCATATTGACTATTTCAAAAGCATAAGTCGAAGAGGCAGTTTCCCACTCATAAAATATATATATATATATATAAAGTTGGTAAGGAGCATTATTGTTGTGTCACCTCACCATCTTTGATAAATTTTCATTCTAAAGTATTCATGTGAAAGTTTTAAAAAGTTTTGGTTTTCTAGTCATTAAATAATAATAATAATCAATATGATAAGGGGTATTAGTATTAGTATATATAACTTCTTCTATTGTCAATAGTAGAAGACTTATATTTAAAAACTTTTACAACCAACATTACTTCTAACCAATGTGGGATAAAACTTTCCATGATTAGATATTATTTCTAATGACTCACTTTTAACATCATACTATAAGCTTTGATATCTTATTCATCCAAAACTTGATTTGGACAAATAAATATATCATTTCAATATTCTTGCCGAGTAGAACACATTTGCACAATTAATTTTGTTAACAAACAAATGACACGTAAAAATTTTTTGCCTCAAGTTGTATAATTTCTTTAACTAAAAACACTAATTTTTTAATAAGTATTATACTTTAACTCTTGATATCTTATTTATCCAAAACTCGATTTGGACAAATAAATATATCATTTTGATGCTCTCACCGAGTAGAGCACATTTATACAATTACCTTCGCCAACAAACCAATGACATATAAAGAAATTTGTGCCTCAAGTTGCACAATTTCTCTCACTAAAAACACTAATTTTTTTAACAAGTATTATACTTTAACTCTTGATATTTTATTATCCAAAACTCGATTTGAACAAATAAATATATCATTTTGATGCTCTCAACGAGTAGAACACATTTATGCAATTACATTCGCTAACAAACAAATAACACGTAAAGAAATTCGTGTCTCAAGTTGCATAATTTATTTCACTAAAAACACTAATTTTTCAACAATAGAAGAGATGTATCCACATTGGTTAGAAATTGATGTTGGTTTTAAAAATACTATTATTAAGTACTAATAGAAGAAATGCATCATACAATGGTTGGAAAGTGATGTTGACTTTCAAAGTCACTAAAAATCCAAAAGTTTTTAAAGCTTCCACATGGATGCTTTAGAATAAAGATTTATCCAAAGGTGTTGAGGTGACACAACCATAATGTTCCTCACCAACTTTAATGTATATATATATATTTGATAAAAGATTTTTACCATTATTACCAATAGAAGATGTATATCTCACATTGGTTAGAAAATGATGTTAAGTTTAAATTAATTTATATTATTACCAATAAAAGAGATGTATACACATTGTTTAAAAAGAAAATGTTAGATTTTAAAGTCTTTAGACTAAAGACTTTCACTTTTACAAGAGATGTATCTCACATGGTTACAAAATATTCTACTATTATTACCAATAGAAGAGATGTATCACACATTGGTTAGAAATTGATGTTTGTATTAAAAATACTATTATTAATTACTAATTGAAAAGATGTATCATACATTGGTTAGAAAGTGATGTTGGTTTTCAAAGTTTTTTGATAAAAAACTTCTATCATTATTACCAATAGAATATGTATATCTCACATTGGTTAAAAAATGATGTTGATTTTTAATTATTTTAGATTATATAAAAGACTTACTATTATTAGCAATAGAAGATATATATCACACAGTTGTTATAAATTGATGTTGGTTTTAAATTACTATTATTACCAATAAAAGAGATAAATCTTACATTGGTTAAAAAGTGATGTTGATTTTAAAAGTCTTTAAATAAAAAGACTTCTATTTTTATCATTAATAAAATAGAAGAGAAGAGATATATCTCATTATATAGAAAGAGATGTTGGTTTTAGATATTTTTTTAGATAAAAAACTTCTACTACTATTACCAAATGATGAGATGTATTACACATTGGTTAGAGACTGATGAATGTATTAAAAGTCTTTTTATCAAAGACTTAATACCAATAGAAAAAATATGTATTTTACATTAGTTATGAAAGTGATATTGGTTTAAAATGTTTTTAGATAATGTACATCGCATTGGTTACAAAGAGATTCACATTATTTAGAAACATATATTGATTAAAAAATTCATAGATAAACGAATTTTTATATTATTATCAATACAAGAGATGTATCACACATTATTTACCAAGGTTCTAAAAATCGTTAGGCGGCCGCTAGGCGGCACACTAGCCCCTAGCGCCTAGGGGACTAGTCGGGGAGTAATCGGGGCCTAGGCGGGGCCTAGAATTAAGGCATAATTACGGTTTTTTTTTTTGATAATTTACATCAAATATCAAACACATTGACTACAAATTTAATTTTTTAATTTTTGTCATTTTATCAAACACTTGTGAATATTTGTAAAATGAACAAAAATATACAAACCTACCATTAATCTCAATTCTCAATAACCCCAAAACAATAAACCAGCCAAGTTTAGAACTAAAAACAAAAAAGATATTACTCTAGTTCGCCCCCCATTACCTCCCTCTTTGCCTCACCATTACCACTTCCCCTTCCTTCTCTAGTTCGCCCCCCCCTTCCTTTTCCGGTCACCGCATACCACAAAATCAAAGCTACAAAAATAAATTAAGGTCGGCGAGGTTTGGCGTAGACACCGACTTGGTCGATTAGATAGCAACTAAGAAAGTCACGGCGGTAGAGAGGGGCCTAGCGCCTAGGCGGGGCCTAGGTGGAGCTATGTGGCGGGTGTCAAACCCTCAAAAATAATTTTCCTTTTTCCCAAATACAAGTATAGAGTAGTAAGGTTCGTATCCACAAGGAACGTTGTATTTATATCCTTAAGAAATTTATTTAGTAACCAAAACCGAGATTTTTTTGTTTAACTAACTAACTAAACTCAAATGAAGAAAAATAGGAATTTTTGTAAACTTAAAGAAAGCAACAATAAGTAAATTAAATTCAAAGTTGATGAAAGATCCAGTTAATGAACTGAAGCAATTCCAAAAATTAGCTACTGATCATTGATTCCAACCCGACTCAATTGACTGCAAATAAACCAGTTATAGTTGTTGACAAACGCCTAACACCCAATTTCTCCTTACGGATTCGATAATTAGGAGAAGCTCGCTAATTATACTCTAATCAAAAGACAACCCTCGAAACGCTCGAAAGATTTAATGTTTTGAAAGCTTTAAGACAAGAGAAACTCGGTTCTAGACAACGATATTAAAGTAATATCATTTAACCTAGATTAATCATCCTCGCAACACGGACCGAATATGCTTGTGATGCCTAAACGGTATGTCACTTGCTACTCCGTTAGAACCCAAAGACAATTACGGATCAACGGTTCTTAACTAGCAATGGATTAAAATGCCTAACCAAAATCTGGGCCCTAGAAATTAATTAAACATACTAATCCTAAGTTACAATTCCTTTGTAACAAGAAAAATAGAGAATGACTAAATACTTGCCCCAATTTGAGACTTTGAACAATACCGCATACTAAGGATCTCACAGTAGCAATTTCTGAAAAAATACTACGGTTTCATTAACTGGAATAAAAGTTTTAGTCACAAAACATGACTAAAATTTACTTACAACTAACGAAGAGAAACAACTTCACAAGTGCTGAAAGAAAGAAATTAACTTACCTATTGATCTGTAACCTAAATCTGATGTATTACAGGGAGTGAGGGTGAGAGAGTGAAGGAGTGAGAGAGAGGGAGAGAGAGAGAGTGCGTGTGCTGTGTGTGTCGAATCCGTGCCTCCTCCTTTGAGAGATCTCGCCCCCTTCCTTTATAGCCATCTCTCCTAACTGCTCCAGCCATTTCCCCCAAAAATAGAAGACACGATCTCTTGATTCTCATCCATAAACGGAACAGTTGAGGACCAATTCTTTTCCCAACATTTACAACGTGTTTGGGAAAAGAAACTAATAAATAAAATGATAATTTTATTTACAGAACTGTCAAAAATGATCAATGTCTGAAATACCCTCTTCTAACTCCTTCGTCTCGTAATAGGTCGTACTCTTTTTTCGTTTCTGCTACAGTATTTTCTGGGTTAGCAAATGCCCATTCGGTACTTGACTTTTTCGCAAAATCTGCCTTTTATCCATCTTTTCTTCCATCCAGCTTCCTTAAGACCTGTGAACACCAATGATGCAAAATACCAATGAAAGCACAACATTTCCCTTTAAATCATAATGCAAAATCACATAAAATGTTGTACTTTATTTAAAGCTATCACTATGCGAGGAGTTTTAGAACACTGTTGTTTACAAAGAGATGTTGGTTTCAAAACTATTTAAGATAAAATACTATTACTATTATTATTTTTATATTATAACCAATAGAAGAGATGTATCTCACATTGTTTAGAAAGAGATGTTGATTTCAAAAGTTTTTATATAAAAGACTATTATTATTACTATAGAATAATGTATCTCACATTTGTTAGAAATTAATGTTGGTTTTAAAAATACTATTATTACCAATAGAAAAGATGTATACCACATGGTTAGAAAGAGATGTTTGTTTTAAAAGTCTTTAGATAAAGTCTTAAACTTTTATTACCAATAGAAATAGAAAAGAAGTATCTCACATTGTTAGAATATGAAAAAAGGTGCATCTTACATTGTTTAGAAAAAAAGATGTTAGTTTTAAAAGTCTTATAGTAAATACTTTTACTCTTATTACCAATAAAAAATATGTTTCTCACATTGTTTGAAAATAAATATTGGTTTAAAAAGTTTTTAGATTAAAGACTCTTTGTTACAAATAGATGCAAGTATTTCACATTGGTTACAAAATATTCTGCTATTATTATCAATAGAAAAGATGTATCATACATTGGTTATAAATTAATGTTGGTTTTAAAAATACTATTGTTACCAATAAAATAGATGTATCATATATTTGGTAGAGAGTAATGTTTGTTTTTAAAGTCTTTAAATATAAGACTTCTACCATTATTATCAATAGAATATGTAGATCTCACATTTGTTAGAAAGTGATATTGATTTTAATTTTAGATAAAAGACTTTTACTATTATTACTAATAGAAGAGATATCATACATTTGTTAAAAAATGATGTTAGTTTTAAAGTTTTTAGAAAAAAAACTTTTACATTTATCATCAATATAATAAAAGAGATTTATCCCACATTATTTAGAAGAGATGTTGGTTATAAATTTTTTAAAATAAAAGACTTCTACTATTATTACCAAATGAGGATATGTATTACATATTGGTTAGAGAGTGATGTTGATTTTAAAAGTCTACAATTATTAGCAATAGAAGAGAAATATTTCACATTGGTTATAAAGGAAATATTGGTTTAAAAAGTTTTTAGATGATGTACCTCACATTGGTTACAAAGAAATATATATCACATTATTTAGAAATGAGTATTGGTTATAAAAGTCATTAGATAAAGATATCTTTTGTTATTACCAATAAAAAAATATGTATCCACATTATTTAGAAATGACCGTTGGTTAAAAAGTCTTTTATCTACTACTATTATTACTAATAGAAAATATGTATACCACATGGTTAGAATGTGGTGTTGGTTTTAAAGTCTTCATATAAAAGACTTTAACTTTCATTACCAATAAAAATATAAAATAAGTATCTCACATTGTTTAAAAATGAATTATGATTTTAAAAGTTTTTAACAAAATGACTTCTAATATTATTATCAAGTTAAATATTGATTTTAAAAGTATTTAGATAAAAAAAATTGCTATTACTATTAATACAAAATATGTATCTCACGTTAGCTAGAAACTTAATTATATTAATTTTAAAAATATTTAGGTAAAAAAATCGTTTAATATTAGTAACAATAGAAAAAAAATTATAACCATGAAAGTGATTAACAATCTAATTATAATATCTAAAAGTTATATTATTATTACAAAAAAATATATATACCATATTATACATGTGCGAAGCACGGGCTAAATAACTAGTTTTAATTAATGTAAGAAGGTTGCAAGAAAGAGGAGGAATGAGGGATGTGGAAGGGTTGTCGAGATTTTTGCAATTCATAGTAATGAGATTTGAATTTTCATAAAGTAGAAAAACTTAGTATTATAAAGATTTTCTTGCTTCAACTTGAGCGTTGAAAAGGAATGTCACCATGTCTTAAGAGAATTACACATTTCATCTTTGATGGGCTTTGCGATATCCTGCATAAGTGCATATCATAGGCATAGCGTAAAATGGTAATATAAGAATCAATTCAACATGATAAATCCACATATACACTTCACCTAGAGATAGAAAGACATAATATTGAGACTGAGATATCTGCAACACCTAACAATACAGAAACTCGAAAACATTGTTCAAGGTTGTTTCTTAACATATATGTACATAAATTGAATAGAATTAGAACCCGTGAAATCCACATTGGTATGGGTAAAATCGTATTCCAACACCCACTAATAAATCAACAAACATTTTTACGATCAAACCCAACTCAAAGTAATGCAAATTAGAACCAAGTCCATAAACTACAACAATTGTTTAAAAGCAATTCACAAAGCACTAAATTACCCCTACTACAAAAACCTATTTGATGCCAAATAATGACACTATGACAAGAATGATTTTTCAGACCACACAGGCATATGCCTAAATGATATGTTTAATACATGTATAAAGAGACAAAGGGGAGGGAGAGAGAGAGAACCTTGACCAGCAATGTTATCTTCTGCTTCTTGAAGAGAGGTTTCATAATTAAGAAAGGAAGCCATGCTTCTTGCTGGAGAAGGTTTCGAATTTGAGGGATTTCAAGGCTGATCCGCGGTCGTAAAAAGTAGTTTAATGAATATATCAGGGCAAAGGCTTGTGTATGATGGTTTTACGGATCTTAAATTCGTAAGACGGAGCCCCATTTAGAATTCACGAGTTAATAACTAAACATGTTTTAAAAATCATAATAACAGGATGGGTCAGTTGGTTAGAAGTATCTGTGAAGGTTTGGACAAAGGAGGTCCGTGGTTTGAAACGTCCCAAACTCCATTATTTAGTTTTAATGAGAAGTTTTTTTATTTGCTCCGGTGTCCCTGCAATTTCAATGTTTGCCGTCAAAATTCTTATGTTTCCCACGTCTTACAGTTTAATCCTTTGTTTGCTCCGTTAACCATCCGTTAGCATCAATTGCCTTGGGATACTTGACGGATCCTAACGGACTTTGACGAAATGCTAAATGACACATTTAAAGCCAAACAACACAAAAGTGACACATTTTAATGTTAAAAGTGACACCATAAAGGGAAATTTACTATAATTCTCATTAAAATACAAAGTAACACTCTTAATACTAAAAAATGATTATCTTAATACTAAAAAGTGACACATTTAATACTAAAAAGTGCCACTTTAAAACTAACGTTGACTGCCAAAAGTGATACATTTAATGCTAAAAAGTGACACTCTTAATACTAAAAAGTGACACATTTAATACTAAAAAGTGAAACATTTAATACTAAAAAGTAATACTCTTAATACTAAAAATTGACACATTTAATACTAAAAATTGACACTCTTAATACTAAAAAGTGACACATTTAATACTAAAAAGTGTCACTTTAAAACTAACGTTGACTGTCAAAAGTGACACATTTAATTCTAAAACGTGACATTTTCAATGCTAAAAAGTGACACTTTTAAGGTCAGTAACGGTGATTTTTATTTATAAGGTAAAATGACACTTGTATGGTAAACAATAACACATTTAATTCTAAAAAGTAACACTTTTAATGTTATAAAATAACACTTTAATGTCAAACGTAATGATTTTTATTTATAAAAAAATGAGACACTTTTCAAAGTGAAAGTAACACATTTAAGACTAAAAGTAGCTCATTTAAACCAAAAAGTAACACTTTTTAGGGAAAAATTATACTTTTTATTAAAAATGCAAAGTGACACTTCTAAGGCCAAAAGTGACACATTTTATACTATTAAGTGACACTGTTAATAGTAAAAAGTGACACTTTACATATATAAACATGAGGGGTGGCACTGTAATTTTCAAAAACTAAGTTGCAATGAGATTTCTGAATTTTGCCCCATTTAACCTGAATAGATCCTGTTTTACAGATAAGGATCCGTAAGACCGTCTTACAGGAGACCACCTCATATATCAATTGGTTAGTCGGCAATACATAGGCTTGAAGTTCATATGCAAGATAATTCAATGGAAAAAAATTGTTGGTAAAAAACTGAATCTTGTCATTTGCAAGAACTTGAAGAATGTAATTTTCAGTCCAAAAAAGAAGAGAGAGAGAGAGAGAGAGAGAGAGAGAGAACTGTTTTGAAAATCAAACATTGTAATAATGCATTTTGACATTTATATATTTCATTTAGTTTGCAGCAACTTACATCAGCTTTTGTAGCAGACATAAAATAACATGATGCTTTTGAAAGGAAAGAAATGAATATGAGAAATTAATGAAAATTTATAGCATGCATTTGAGAAGTAGTCCATCCAGTGTTACGAACCAAAGAAAGCTTCACAGCAACACAAATTGAAATGACGTACTACATATAAGTTTACAGAAGTTGCTATCTGATAGCAATTGTGTCCACAAACCTCTAAGGTAACCACAATTTGATGCAGATTTACTCCCTTTTTTAAGAGTCACAAATCGCAATACAACCTGCAACTCATTCTACTTTGCTCCATATCAATCTCATAATGGGTTAATTATAATTGTTCCTAACAAAGTGTCATATTTGAGACAAAATCCATTGTCTTTTTAGTAAATTTGTTACGTAGTTACCTTTGAAACTCGCGTAAACATTAAAGTAACAAAAATATAAAGCTAAAATAGTGAAAATAACTTTCTAAAAAGAAATAATTCGAAAGTTGACATGCAATGAACGAAAATACTCTTATTTTAGTAGCAGATTGTGTGTTTGTTTCTATGTATAAACATAGTAAAAGTTGCAACTCATAATATTTTTATATTTTTTTATCCAATAATGCTAAGCCTACCACTAATTCTACCACTTTGGTAACAACTCACGTGAGAAAAAAACACCCGGACAAAAGTACCCCTCCTTCAGTCCGAATTCTTCACGTCAAATTCTCGCAAGGAACGCAGTAGATTTCCTTCCCTCTTCCGATCTCTGCACGTCTCTCTTCTTCCCGCGCACCTTGCGAAGCTTCTCCCCTTCCCGCTTTCTCTCTTTCCTTACAAAACTAGGGTTTTTTTTCTTCTCAAACTCAATTCTGAAATTGGGATTTTCAACGAGGAAGCACAAATATACATAGATTTTTGTACTATGAAGAATGTGGATTTGAAAGGAGCTTATCGGAGATCAAAGTGACGATCGGAGATTCTTAATTGCAAGAATTAAGAATCAAGACTTAATCAATCCTTAAAGGTTAGCTCTTCATGCTAATTGATTCTCTGTTTTGCCTTTTTCTAATTTTCTGACTGACAGATGGGTTAGATGGGTTAGTGATCTTAATTTTTGAAGTTTCATTGTTCTCACTCATATTTTAGTTCAAATCATTCTTAATTTCTTTTTTGTTTTCTAGCAAATTTAAGTTCTATCAGTTCACATGCAAACTGTGGTTTCATCATTGTATTTAAGTTCTTTTCAATAAATTATTTATTGCTCAAGTTCCGGATGAAATTCGAAAATGTGGCTTGTTGAGGGTTCTTGATCTTGAAGGAAATTGTGTTTTACAGGTTGGTTCATGAACTTATTGGGAATTTACAAGGCTTAAAGTTTCTTTCATTAGGAAGAAATCTTTTTAATTGATCAATTCCAACAAGTTTTGGAAGCCTTTATCAGCTTGAGTCCTTGAATTTAAGGGATTATGACTTAACTGGAACTTTTTTCCCACAAGAATTAATGGGTTTAAGCAATTTAGTTTCTTTGAATTGAGAAAAAAAAAGTTTACGGGCAAAGTGTCTGTTAGTATTTGGGAGTTGAAGGGATTGATGATTCTTAACTTGAGTGGTTGTGGGTTTCCGTTGACGATTCGGGTAGTGTCTCGAATTTGCTTTGGCTTACTACTCTAGATTTGAGTAGGCAAAATTTGTGACAGGAATTGCCAATTGAGCTTTTCAGGTTGCCAAATTTTGAAGTTGGTTGCTTTAGAGGTGAACATTTTTCAATTGAAATTGAGGAAGCACGTGGTTCAATTGAAAAGTGATTTAAAGAAGAAGAAAGATGCATTGTCAGTATAGATAAAAAGCTCAAGGAGAGTAATAATCGAGCAACAATGTTGGAGGGAAGTAAAACAACTTCAAGAAATAATGAAGTTGTCTCGTCGCTGTTGCTCGTGGCTCAAAGTAGGCTTCAATCTGAAGGAGAATAAAATACTTTTGGTAAATAATAGTCCCTTCTAATGCCTAATATTGTTTAGATTGTTTGTTTTATGTTTCGTGCATGCACAAATGTTGCTCAAATGCTATATGATATGCGGTAGCAAGAATATTCATATGATAACAGGGACAAATAAAGGACAAAAGTATTTAATAAGACTACTAGAAGTATTACTGGATATGAATAGGTTAGGCATTTTACAGTTTGTATGTTGCATCAATATAGTCAAGTTCCTTAGAGGGGTGATTCGACCTGGGGCTTTTCAAATTGTGGTATCTTAGATTTGATCCCATTCCACGTCCCTTAAGGACCAAAAAAGATTGAAGAAGAGAAATAAAATAGTCAAGTTGAACAATCCATGTTGAAATGATGATGTTTGGCTCCAAGTGTATTGCAATTATCATTTACTAATAACAAAAACAAATTCATCTTGAATACAGGTAGCTGGACGTACAGAGGACCTGACTTCGAGTAGCTTGATGAAAATGACAATTCAACCGAAAATTTTAGTCAAATGACAATGAGGTATTATTACTAGAGATGTTACTGTGATGTTAGAATTTCAGTAAAAAAATTGAAATATACAAGTCCCCTTTAAACTTCACCTTTCTCTTTTATTTTGCCTATATCCAGTATACTAACAGAAATTATTGGTGAATAGATGATCCAGGAATGTCATTGCTAGCGATATTTGTTACCAAGAAAATTTCAATGTTGATGATGCCGCAAATTCGTGAAAATGGCAATGAGTATGCCGATAGCACAAAGAACAAACTTTTTGGTGGTATAACTATGGTAGAGGAAAATCATTCTAACAAGCTCCCCATGTTTTAGAAGGGAGTGCTCAGAACCAATAGACTGCTTGGATCGCACAAATGTTGCATTGTATTGTTATGGTTTGGCTGCTCTAGGACAACAGTTGCATACTTTAGGAGTAAATGATTCACCAAAGATTGACCTTGATGACCCTTTGGCAGACAAACAAATGGGGTTTTATGAGAGAATGGGTGACACTTGCGCATCAATATGGTGGTTCAGCTGCGCATAACAAGGTACAAAAGCCAGTTTGGCTCTACTTGTGCTTCTTTTAGCCGGCTAGCTAATTGAGAATCATCTCCCCAAGAAAAACGTTGTGTTATAATCTCTCTTTTCATAAAATCATATATTATTTTTTCTTACGTTTTTTACCGTTCTTCCTGTAGTAATGATGTCACTTTCCCCGAGCAAGGACACCTTGTTGAATTATAAAATGAGATGGCATTGATAAAAGAGCAAAACAAGTCCATGAAAGACGAACTGAAGAAAATGCAAAAGAGATATTCAGAGATAAGTTTCAAGTTTGCAGAGGTAGAAGGTGAAAGGCAACTGCTCGTTTTGACACTTCGCAACCTTAAGAATACAAAAGGCCAATGGTGCCTCGACATGGATAATTGCAACGTGACATTTGGGTCAAAAATAAAATAATATGTAAATTGTGCAATTGTTTTTTTTTTTTTTTGAAGATATATTATGTTGTTCCTATTAAAAGCAATATACAAAGTTGTTTTCACCGATAAGAGCTTTTACATATAAATTTCTTTATGGCTTGTTGTGATAAGTACTTTAGAGATTTTACATATAAATTTATTCATTTCTTTGGTGAAATAATACCCCTTGGCAATTGTCTTCTTGTATGTTCTTCGTTTCTTTATGTTGTCAATCAAAAGGGTTGTAATTTTTCTTGACCCACTGGTTGTAGCATGTTTCAAGTTCCAAAACAATCTTCAATTTTTGTACTCTGTTGTAGCTTTGCACAAGTCAGTTGATACCTTGCCTGTTATATAAGATATTAGTCAGAGCTCAATGTGCATCTTATTGTAGACTCAAGTGGTACCAAGTGGCCAACTGGTGGAAACGTGTCCTTCCAACTCTTAGAAACACAATCAGAAGTCATATCCTTTTATACTGCTCATGTAAGACAATATGGACTGGACAATGGCATCAAGAAGAAAGTCCATTCTCAGCGGATAATTAATTAATATAAGAACATTCCATCTTACATTAGAGTGATCGATAAATGAGAATGTGGAAATATGTGCAAAACCCCACACTAGAGTAGAGTTAAAATCTCAACAGAAACACAAATTTGCTAGAAATTCACCTAGAATAAACTCACAGAAATTAAAATATTATAGCTTGCATACAAAAAATAAAATATCTAATGTCAATTGGAGGGGGGTGGTGCATTTGGACCATATGTAGGACGTGGAATGCTAACACCTTCACCATATCCTGGGGGTCGAATGCTAACATGTGCTCCATATCCTGTGTGTGGATTGTTTACGTAGTACCAATGTGAATTTTGAGAAATTTGCGGAGTTATCATCTGCATTAGTAATAAATAAATTATAGATTAGTAATATACACCAAAAATCAATAATGCACAAATCCACGATAAAATTAACAAACTTACATCATAAGGAAGTACATGTTCTCTGGTGTATGCATCATGAATATATAATCTTTCTTGTGTAGGACGAACACCCAAAGCCACACTCTCATGACGAGAACACGTATGTAAACTCATGTTTGTCTGTGTTGGTGCCTCATGAATTTGAGAAATAGATAACTCCCTGGAATGCTCCTGTGTAAAATTAGATTGTGGTGATGGTGTTATTTCATGATCCTAAGAATAGAATGCAAATTGAATTAGAGGATGGTGAGGGTATGATCTTTTCTTGAAAATATCTAAATTATAACAACAAACAAATGAAAATACCTTAGGAACCTTCTTGCGATTTTGCACGCGTTTATTTTGCTTTTTTTGTATTTTGGGTTTTTCAAAAGTAGACGGTTCATTGTTCTCCAAAGCATCCTACAACATACACAAAACCAATTATAATGAGTAACACATAACCAATAGATGATATAGCATAGAATGTACATAAAAATGAATAATATCTGACCTTCCTCTTCTTCTTCTTTATTGTTTCATAAAACGATACCTTCCTTTTTTCGCATGGACGACCTTTTGTCCGTTTGCAAATTGGGTCAAGGATATCTTGATGTATTGATGGGGCATTGGAAGAGGCAGATTGAACACAGATTGGTAAGGGCATGTTACTAGCTGAGTTGGATGCATTGCTTGACAAGTGCTCTTTCAGACTTTCCAAGAACACTAACACCTCATTGTATTTGTTTTCACTATATGAAGCCAAATCTGCAACTTTAGTAAAAATTGTACACAAATGGTCATACCTTTTTTCTTCATATGTAGCAATCCAACCATCATAAGGGATTTTTACCCGTGAATGACATCGCTTTACATCTTTCCTCCACAACTTGAAAATGTATTTATCTGGAAGTTCAATATTACCATACTCCTTCAAAAATGCAGACAATGCATGCTTACAAAGTATCCCTCTGAACTCAAACAATTGACAACTACACTTGATATTAGACTCAGTTTTATTAATTAAAACAATAAAACTCACTTTTTTCGATATCCCGTCTTCAACTTTGACATCTTCTTCTATCACCCACTCTACACACGAGTCATTTTCCTTCTTTGAAACTTGTTCACAATATAACTTGCTATCTAGTAACTCTTTCTGAAATTCTTTAAACTTGGAATGGGTGTAAACACCTTGAAATTGCTTTTCCATTTCAAAACGTGTTGCAAGAGGTAGTGTCTGTGAAAATGATCTGTAGTCTGCTTGAGTCTCTTTTTCCACTTTGCTTCTAAGAGCATTGCCATATTGTTCCACAAATTGTTTTAACGACGTTTTTTTATTCACATACCCATCAAAAAACGCATTAATGCTCTCGCTTCGTTGGGTGGTTGACATGCCAGCCCAAAAATGTGACTTTAAAAAACATGGGATCCATCTATGCCTTTGATCATACAATCCACTCAACCAATCGTTATCTTGCAAGCAATACTTGTCGATCATTGCATTCCAATTTAGTTCAAAATCTGTCGGTTTCTGTGAATCATAAATGCAGTTAAACATATCAGATATGATTGATGCATTTACCTTATAACTGCCTAACTTCTGAGGAATCTTGTTCGTGATATGCCACAAACACCAGCGGTGCCTGGTATTTGGAAAAACTATCTCAATCGCCTTTTGCATTGCTCTATCCTGATCAGTAATTATGCCTTCAGGTGCACAACCTGACATACAAGTAAGCCAAGTTTGAAATAACCAGATGAATGTTTCTGTTTTCTCCGATGAAATTAGACCACAACCAAGCAACACAGATTGGCCATGATGATTAACTCCTACAAATGGAGCGAATGGCATGTCATACCTATCTACAAGATACGTGGTATCAAAAGTAACAACCCTACCGAATTCCTTGTAGGCTTCTTTGCTTCTAGCATCAGCCCAAAATACATTTTGCAATCGACCTTCAACCTCATCTATATCCATAGAAAAAAAGAAACCTAGGCTTTGAGCTTGCATCTTCAAAAAATAATTTTGAATTGCCATTGCATCTCCTTGACCGAGTCGTAAATGTCTCGCTTTGTCAATATGATTCCTTGCATCTTTTAAAATATATGTTGCATTCTCATATCCACCACTCTCTCCTCTATCTGCAAGCGCGAATGTTTTGATTTGCTCTAATCCGGCTCTATCATTTAATTCAAGTCGTCTAGTACTAGCGAGAATGGAGCGATTATGTCGAAAGTATCGTGACTTACTTGGACTTAATGCATGATTATGTTGAAGATTGAGGCGTGTAATCGCCATTGTCCATCTAAGCTCAAGTCTTGCGGATAACTTAGCTGGACATCCTAATCGAGTATTTGCTTGAAGCTTTAAAGGATTACTTGATTTACTTCCAGGCTTTTCTCCTAAAGAACACATATAAGAAACGAAGGATACTAACCCATCAACCTTTTTTGATGTTCTTCTTCTGATTGGAAACCCCTTTGATGTACCATAGGCCTTCCAATAGGCGTAAAGTGCATCCAAATCAAGAAACGGCATCCCACACTTTGGTTCTACAAATTTATCATCTTCGTGTCTTCCAACATTGGTTTCATCTTCCCAATTGATTTCCTCTTCAATATTGTCTTCATCTTCAAAAATAGTAATTTCTTTTTCAACGATTTCTTCTTCTTCAGTAATTATTTCCGCTAAATCTTCTCCCTCCATCCTGCCAATAAATTTAGGTACAAGTTACATAATAAGAAAGTACTATATATTCAATACAAGTTTCTCTACTGTAGTTTTCAGCTTCTGCATAACATTAGCATAGCTGCATAGGCTTAACGTGAAACTGGAGCAAGAAATTCATTCATGAAAACCACAATTTTCAAGTGAACTGATAGGAATTAAAATTTGCTAGAAACAAAAAAAAAATAATAAAGAATGACTTGAACTAAAATATGAGAGAAAAAAATGTATCTTGTAGACAGATTTTTGTACGTCCAGCTACTTGTTTTTCTGTACTACGCTTTACAAAAGTCTATAATGTAGAACAGTTCTGGTATTTGGTCTCTTTCATAAAGTGGGAACTTTGCTGGTGTTTTTCTGTTCTACATTATAGACTTTTATGAAACCAAACTCTGAATCAACATGAACAATAGAAAGAGAAAAAAGAAGAATGAAGGAACAGTCTAAGTGGTGATTCTTAATTGAAGAGGAGATTTATTGTAAATAAGTTTTAAATATTCATGGATTTGGTTCAGCCTATCTCATGCATAAAAACACTATGTTCCACTTAATTTCATATAAACTCCACACCAACAATAATTACAGATTTCATTGAAACTACCAGAAATTGTGTTTTCCAGGTTGGTTCATGAACTTATTGGGAATTTACAAGGCTTAAAGTTTCTTTCATCTCTAGTAATACAGAGTTGTTGCACCAATTTTTTACGTGAAGGAGTAAAAAGTAGATGAGCTATGGATTCCAATGTTTAAGGTGCCATACGCGCTTGAAGCTTCCAAGACCATGCGGGATCATATCAGGCACACGCTCCCTTTCGTTCCTAATCGTCAGGATTTAACAGATGGTTGAAATGTCATCTGGACTGAACTAATGCGTATCAAAGATTATTCACAAAGCTGTTATCGAAGTTGACTAGGAAGGCACAGAGGCATTGCGGTATTCTTTGCAACAAGGTGTTGCTTTCAGTCACTCAGTCTCCTCGGTTCATCCTAAGATAACCTTTGTAGCTGACCATCAATTCATGTTCATGATTAGTGAAGAGGCAACAAAAGCAGTTCTTTTCATTGGAGCTATGGTCAAATGACTCAAATCCCAAACAAGATAATTAACTTTTCAGTCCCAAGAATTGACCATCTCTTTTCATTTTGTCTTTACATCTCTAGCTTGATAGTCAGCGTGTTGAACATTTATATTGAAACGATTACGTTTTGCATTATATTGAATACACAGGAACCAAAACACAAGAAAAAACTGGATTTCCAAACTAAACACTAAACACTGGTGAACAGAAAGCTTTTACTTCCAACGTGTCGAGCAAGGTACTGCATTACAATATTCATTATTTCTTGAAGTTGTTTTACTTCCCTCCAACATTGTTGCTCGATTATTACTCTCCTTGAGCTTTTTATCTATACGGACAATGCATCTTTCTTCTTCTTTAAATCACTTTTCAATTGAACCACGTGCTTCCTCAATTTCAATTGAAAAATGTTCACCTCTAAAGCAACCAACTTCAAAATTTGGCAACCTGAAAAGCTCAATTGGCAATTCCTCAGACAAATTTTGCCTACTCAAATCTAGAGTAGTAAGCCAAAGCAAATTCGAGACACTACCCGAATCATCAACGGAAACCCACAACCACTCAAGTTAAGAATCATCAATCCCTTCAACTCCCAAATACTAACAGACACTTTACCCGTAAACTTTTTATTTCTCAATTCAAAGAAACTAAATTGCTTAAACCCGTTAATTCTTGTGGGAAAAAAGTTCCAGTTAAGTCATAATCCCTTAAATTCAAGGACTCAAGCTGATAAAGGCTTCCAAAACTTGTTGGAATTGATCAATTAAAAAGATTTCTTCCTAATGAAAGAAACTTTAAGCCTTGTAAATTCCCAATAAGTTCATGAACCAACCTGTAAAACATAATTTCATTCAAGATCAAGAACCCTCAACAAGCCACATTTTCGAATGAGGAATATTTGTCTAATGATCAAAGGAATATGAAGGCCTGAAATGCTGAAGAGTTTACAAAGTTATTCAATTCTCATGACAAAATGGCAAAGCAAGCCAAATGGTATGTTTCATTTTGATATTATATAAAGCATCAAACTTCATGATCGTAATGTGTTTGACTCCTCATAAATTTGATACTACTTGAAGTTTGCATTTTCGAATTTCATCCGGAACTTGAGCAATAAATAATTTATTGAAAAGAACTTAAATACAATGATGCAACCACAGTTTGCATGTGAACTGATAAAACTTAAATTTGCTAGAAAACAAAAAAGAAATTAAGAATGATTTAAACTAAAATATGAGTGAGAACAATGAAACTTCAAAAATTAAGATCACTAACCCATCTGTCAGTCAGAAAATTAGAAAAAGGCAAAACAGAGAATCAATTAACATGAAGAGCTAACCTTTAAGGATTGATTAATTTGGAATCTTAATTCTTGCAATTAAGAATCTCCGATCGTCACTTTGATCTTCGATAAGCTCCTTTCAAATCCACATTCTTCATAGTACAAAAATCTATGTATATTTGTGTGCTTCCTCGTTGAAAATCCCAATTTGAAGTGGGATTGGGAAGAAAAAAAACTAGTTTTGTAAGGAAAGAGAGAAGCGGGAAGGGGAGAAACTAGTTTTGTAAGGAAGAAGCGGAAGGGGAGAAAGTTTGGGAGAAGAAGAGCGATGCGAGAGATCGGAAGAAGGAAGAAATCTCTTCGTTCCTTGCGAAAGAGAATTGGCGTGAAAAATTCGGACGGTTGGAGGAGGGTACTATTGTCAGTGTTTTTTCTCACGTGAGTTGTTACCAAAGTGGTAGAATTAGTGGTAGGCTTAGCATTATTGTATTACTAGATTTTGTTCTTATCTTTAACCAACAAAAAAATTAAATAAATAAAACAAATGCTCCTTTCGTTCCATGCAAAATGTCTACTATAACGCAGGGTACCGTCCGTGTTTCCTAGAAAAAAAAAAAAACTTGTCATATCTTAGTCTTCTACTCTCTTATCACCTGATTCTCCTTGATCACCGCTAAATATTTTGCGGGTCACTTAAAAGATGAGAACACATCGTCAATAGGGAAAACCTTGAGATAAGCGAGTTGACGAAAGATTAATTGAGCCTGAATGACCCATGCTCACCAATCATGTACGCTCTTGTCCCATTTAACATTCGTCATTGAGAAGAGAGTACAATCGTATTTGAGAATTCAAAGGTATATAGAAGCCCGTATTCCCAATGCGCCCCTTGGCGACACCTACCACTAGTCCACAATTGCTGTCGAATAAGCAATCTTGTGTAAAATAAATAAAAATTTAACTAGCAATAAACAATTTGATACGTACATATTTTTGGGCCTCCTTTGAGGTCAAAAGGGGTGCACCGTAAAGATATCAATCGGGTCAATCCTTAGCGGTTTTAATTTAATCTTTACCACTATAGGATCGCAGTTTAAACGTTCCACTAAATTTGCAAAGGAAACCTAAGGGCCGACCGTGCGAAATCCAGGGTCCACGACCGATCATCTTGAACGGGGCCCTTCCGTTGTACCAATTTTTTCTATTTTTTTGAATAACTAAAGAAATACTGAAACAAATATAAAAGATAATAAAAAACATTTCATTTCAAGGTTATGGACATAACATAAGACATATTTACAAAGTACTACTACTTAATGTTGCTCTTCTAGAACATTTAGAAGCAAACCCACATTTACCTCTTCTTCAAGAGAAATTATTTTATTTTCACCCAACTTTGGTGAAATACTTTTAAGAGAACCACTTAAAGCTTGTGTTAATTGTTCTTGTTTTTACTTCTTCTTCTTTTTGTCATTTCCACCAGGATACTTTTGTGATGACATTTTGTCGACTAATAATAATTAAGGTCAAAGCTTACGAACAACTAAAAAAATGCCCAAAATTTTCACAATTTCTCTATTTTAGAATTATAAAATATATTCAAATAATCAAACTTCAATTAGAATACTACCAAATTACCAACAAGTCACTCATTTACATACTCAAATGCCCAAAAATTTCTCAACCACTATTAAAATACCAACAAAATCAAAAACGGAAAAATCATAATAAATTTGGGGCAAATAATTCACTAATAGTCCGATTCACAAACGAAAAACAGTTAAAGCAATTAATAAGTTGGAGCAAATAGAAGAAATCAAGAAAAACTTTAGAAATTGTGAAAAAAAAGAAAAGAAATAGGAGTATTCTGTTTGACAGTTTCCAAGCATTCAAACTACATATTTTGTATCAAAACAATTCATATTCAGGAGCATATATATATATATATATATATATATATATATATATATATATATATATATATATATATATATAGTATGAGAAATTATGGGCCGGTCCACTTTTTAAAGTTTTTAATCGTTAAAGTTACCATCTTTTTTTTTTCAACCGGAAAAAGTCACTTTTAGGACGAAATGATTACAATACCCTTAATAAACCGAAGACGCACTACGGAACTGCGTCAATTTTGCACTGCGATACAAATATTTAATTGCACCAATTTTTGCACCGCGATACAAATATTTAACTGCACAATTAACATATTTAACTGAACAATTATTACCAACGAGCTCTAGCTCAACTGGTACTGCTCACTTCTCTTAACGGAGCGGTTGGGTGTTCGAGTCTCTCTAGAGACACCCTAGACTTTACAACTCTCAGTAGAGAGGTCGGGTGTTCAAGCCTCTTCAGAGGCATCGTTGTTGTTAAAGCCTTATCCAAAGGCCCCATTTAGCTACTCACTTATCTTAACGGAGAGCTTGAGTATATAAGCCCTACCAGAGGCACCCTGTGACTTAACTACTCTCAACCGAAAGGTCGGGTGTTCAAAACCTCACCAGAGGCACCATTTGTTCGAGCCACACCAAAGGCATCATATATATATAATTGTAGTCTTTCAAGACATTAAAAATAATAATAAAAAAAATTAAAGGCTGGGGTACGGTCTATGTCCCCTCCAACCTTTAAAAAAAAACAAAAACAAAAACAAACAATTATTGCACCGCGATGCAAATATTTTACTGCACAATTTTGGCACCGCGATACAAATATTTAACATCATCATATTTTGTACCATGATACAAATATTTAATTGCACAAATTTTTGCAGCGTGATACAAATATTTAACTACATCAAATTTTGCTCCGCGATACAAAAATTTAACTACATCAATTTTTGTACCACGATTCATCGTTTAAATTATATAATCCAATTTTATACCTCGATGAAACATTTTTTGTACCAGGATACAAAAGTCTTAATTACCATATCAAACTTTGCACCGTGATGAATTAATTTATGAAACATGATACATAAAATATTATCTAATCAATTTTTGTATCGCAATACAAAATGATAATGACCCAGACTATGTCCTTTTCCCGTTTCGTTGCGTAACAATGTTGATTTTCGAATCATATGTGTTTGCCAAAGCTGTTGAAGGACATAATGACATTTTTGAAACAATATTTCGAAAAATAGCCTTTTGCGGTTGAAAAAATACGAAGTACTAGAGGGGTTAGAAATTTTGAAAAAGAAATCGGTCATAATTTCACACTTTTTTTTATAATAGGCAGGGTTTTTTGAGATTTGAGGGTCCAAAAATTAGGGATTTTTTGGGGCCCCAAGGCCCCGGCCTCACTTGGCTTATGGGAGAGCCGACCATGCGTAACCCTAACTCTCCAAGCCTCGGTTTAAATAGGTCACACCTAAAAATAAAAAAAATTAATATTTATATATATATAATTTTAAAATTTAAAATCAAGTAATCAACTCATAACAAAAATGATAGTTGGTGGGGATGGGGTTGGGGTGAACTGTGAGCATCTCCATTGTATAGAAATTTTATCTTCCTAGCTCTCTTTTTATTAAGAAGATAAAAAGCAACAATGGTGGAGCTTCTTCTTTTTATTCCTAAATTGGCTTCATAGAAGAGAGATTGAGAGAGCTTCCTAAATAGGAAGAAAAAACGGAGGGAAAAAGAATGGGGAGAGGGAGCAGCACCTCACCGCTTACTTAAATGTGGTGCATGAACAACACTATCGGGATAGGGGCGTGAGAGGTTGACCATGGTGGGTCCCAGTGTTTGTTTTTTTACTACTTTGTTGATTTTTATTTTTTATTTTGAAAATTTCAGCCATTGCTTCCTATCGTTGGGGGGGGGTTTGCAATATTTTTTTAAAACTAAAAGTAACCCATTGGTGTATTTTTTATATAAATTAATTTATTAATTTTTTTCTTCCCTATAAATATTATTAATAAATTAATTAATGTCTTTATTTATAAATTAATTTATTTATACAGAATATTTAAGTATAAAATATATTGAATAAAGTTAAATAAATTTATTTGTTTGAAAAATATAAAAATAAGATTGAAATATAAATTTAATGAGGTAGCAATGAGACCCAATTAAAAAAATATTAAGAAAATCATAAAATTGAAAGATATATATTTTTAAGTGAGTAAAAAGAAAAAAAAATATAGGTGATAGTGAAACCAGTTATAATGATGTATAAGAAGATTATACAGCGTGAAAGATAAGAGGAGTAATTAGTAATTACATCACCTCATTAATCATTATCATTACAAATGACCAAAAACAGGTACAGTTGGGAAGAGTGTAGACGTAATCCCCCCCTTTCAAATAATCCTCTGCTTCCATTTCTTCTTTCATTCTTTTTCATCCCCACTACAAATAACCCATTACAGAGTCAACGCTCTAGAAAATTGGTCAAAACCTCAATTCCCTCCCAATCTCCGAAACGCACACCCTTTCATCGACCATTCAATTTTCTCCGCCATTTACAATCCTTTTTTACTAAAGAAAATACATCAATTTTCAACTCCAGCTATCGTCGTACTGGTATGAACGTTATATTTTTCTCACTTGGTTTATACTTCATAATTAAATGGCTTGAAACAAAATAAGACAAAAGGTAACATAAAAATATTAGGTTGATGAGTACTTTGGAATTGAATGAATATTTTGAGGGGCTATTTATATTTTAACATAATGTTTATTAACGATTTCCTTGTTTATACAAAACCACCTGATAAAACAGTACGCGGCGGAGACTATATGTGAAGACATGAAGGTCAGTGTAAGGGTAAATTAGGCATAGCCTAATTTGTCTTGTTTTCACTCTCTTGGTCAAAGTAGGATTTAATTGGTGTTAAAGATTAATTAGGTGATAGGATTTGATTAGGATTCTCTTATTAGATTTAGGTGATACATTTTAGGTAATTAAATCTTTGCATAATTATTTAGTTATTAAATGTATCATATTAGGAAACATAATCTTGCATGATTATCTGCTAAATCTCTTTCCTAGTAGGAGTGGTTGTTTTGCCGTGTGCTTGCAGGATTGGGTGCCTATATAAAGAGCCGGATGTCGAGCAGTTACAGGTATGCCAAGAGCTTAGAGTCAGAATCTATTCAAAGCGAGTGTAAAGAGAAACAATTAAGTCTTGTGTCCGAGCTTGAGAGAAGAGATCAACACCCATACACGAAGACCATTGCAGCAAGAATCTTCATATGCCGCCGCTGCCGCTTGAAACTTCGTGAATACAGCCTTGTGTTTCCCGAAGCTCGATTTGTGCTTCCGCTTGATTTGTCGCTTGGAAGTCGTTCTTATTTGGTTCTTTCTTCCCACGTTTGTTCTAGTAGTTTTATGGGTTTTTTCTTCTCCAAGATTCTATATCTTGTGAGAATTTGTGTTAAACTGTTAAGCATAAAAACAGTGTTAATTTTAATAAATATTGTGTTGCCTTGAGGCTTGATCTACAAGTTTGATACTTGTAGATTGTTTCTTGAGTTATTTTCTGTCTACTATAATCTGCTTGATTCAATATCTGAAATCAAAACTTCCGCTGCTATTTTCTGTGATATACGTGTTGTTATCATTGTCACTATCATTGTTGCAACATTCACTGCAACATTGACATTCACATCATTCCATATTGAGATTCCGTGGCATCACGTTATTTCAATTGGTATCAGAGCCTTCTCTTGATATCACTAAGAGTCGATTCTGTTTAAAGACGTGATGGATTCTCAGTATGAGAACGTGGTTCGTCCTCCTACTCTCACAAATGCTAATTATTCTATATGGAAAGTCAAGATGCGCATCTTCATCAAATCCATTGATGAAAGAGCGTGGCTTGCTGTTTTAAATGGTTGGAGTCCTCCTAAAACTGTAGATTCTGATGGTGATGTCAAGATCACCAAAGAATCTGAGTGGACCAATGATGATAGGAACACTGCTTTTTTTAACTCGAAAGCCTTGTCTGCTATTTATAAAGCCTTAGACGCAAATACTTTTAGGGTGATAGCAAATTATGAATCTGCCAAAGATGTGTGGGAGGCCCTTCAAACCTTATGTGAAGGACTCGCCGTTGTTCGCTCTTCTAAGCTAAGAATGCTAACCACTCGCTTTGAAAACACTAGATGCAAGAGTCTCGAGGACATAATGACATATTATGGAAGACTCCTTGATTTGTCCAACCGCTCTAGCCTTAGGAGATCCTATTACTAATGAGCGCCTTGTCGCAAGATGATGAGGACTTTGCTCGAAGGTTCAATGTCAAGATATGTGCTATTGAAGAAGCACATGATATTGACAAGATGAGTTTTGAAAAGACCGGAATTCTTCAAAACTTTGAATTGAATGAACCTAAACGATCAAATGAAAACACAAAGGCAAAGGAGTCTCATCATCTTCCACACCCATTGTGAAAAATATTGCTATGCTCGCACCAATTGATCTCTCATGTGATTTGCTTGAAATTCAAAAAGACATTGATGAGTCTCGATTTTGGAGAAGAATCAATTGCTCTATTGACTACTAAATTCAAAAAAATTTGAAAAATAAAAGTCAAAATAGAACTCCATCATCAAGCTCGAAAAAAATTTCAAACCCGATTTCTCAAAATTTGTTCCCAAAGAAAATTCTTTCCAAACTCCAAAAACCCTTCACAAATCCTTTTGCATCAAAGTCATCCTACAATGGTAAGAATCTTGATTCTATCCAATGTAGAATGTCAAGGTTATGGACACTATGCTAACCAATGTGCAAACACATTAAGAAAGAAAGGATTGAATTTTTCAGCAACCTTGAGTGATAGTGATGGAGAAGATCCAGTGATCTTATCACCTTGAATGTCCGTTTTATGATTCGATTCTCGAAAATACGCTTGTTCAAGAATGTGTCACCCGATGTTGCAACATCGTGAGTAACATCGGGAGAAACATTGTGCGTAAAACAGAACGATTTTTTCTCGCTTTTAATTCCACGCTGCGTAAGATGATGGACACTCGTATTCAGATTCGCCGGAAGGGTACAAGGAGTCGCATAAGGATTGGGAGAAAAGAGCTCACCAAGTTACACTACTTGGTAAGGCGAATGAATCGCCGAAAAAGGCTAATGAGGATCAAAAAGAATGCATAATAAGGCCGAAGGTGTCCTAAGTAGAAAGGATGTGGAGATTGAGCAAAAGGAGCAACTTGCTCGCGTAAGCAACACCGACCAAGTGGAATTCTAGCAAACGTAGGTTGATGATCCGCTAAATTCGTAACTCATCCGCATCGTATTGGTTTTGTCCCTAAGGTGTTTGTGAAAGAAGGAGAAGGAACATCTGGAACTAAACAAACCGAAGAAAGCTTTCTCGAAACTGCTCGTGAAAAACCAAGAGTAAGAAGGAAAAATTATGTTTGTCACTCGCCATAAGCTCGGTCACATACAACCTTTTGCTTTCTCAAAAAGGCAATGTATGAGAATGAAATGAGGCAAGATTTTTTGAAAAGCTCATTGGCGTAACAGATGAAGCAACTAACGCGCCACCAATGCAAAGAACATTGGCGTAAACATTGGAAGCCTCATTCAAAGACAAATCATAAATTTTTCCAAAAACACCAACCCAAAACAACCAAACAAATGTGGTTCCCAAAACTTGTGATGAAAAATGTAGAGCCAAATATACCTGTGAGCTCTTTTGATATCCGCCGGTGCTTCCATGTCACATGATGAAGAATGTAATGTTACTTTTACTTCCTTAAAATCTCATGTTGCCGGATCTTGGTATTTTGACAAAGGGTTGTTCTAGACATATGACAAAAGTGTACCGAGAATTTGAAGGAATATGTGAGTATTAATGGTGGATCGCTGACCTATGGTGGTGGTGCCAAAGGAAAATTGTAGGTAAAGGAACATTGAACGTTGAAGGCCTTCCAAACCTCAAAAATGTTTACCATGTGGAAGGTCTTAAGACAAACCCGACAAGATAAGTCGGCTTGTGTGATGATGATCTTCGTAAGGTTTGACAAACATTCTTGTGAAGTTCTTGATCATAATAACAAATGTCTTCTCGACAACGTTTAAGATCGCCTCGATAACCGTTACTTGTTCAACAATACCCATTCGTGTCAAAAAGCAAGTCTTGATGTAATGCATCTCTCCGCACCGTAAACTTGGTCACATGAGTTTTCGAAGCTCGATGAGCTTGTGAGGCATGATGTCGTTAAAGGATTACCAAATTTGGAAAGGAATTACTCAAAGGTATGTGGATCGTGTCAAAAGGTAAACAAACCAAGGCTTCACATCTTCCCATAACACAATGCTCCACTTCTAGATGTTTGGAGATGATTCACACCGACCTTATGGGTCCCATTAGTAGAAAGTAGAAAGCCTAGGTAAGAAAAAAGTATACCTTTGTTTGTGTAGATGACTTCTCTAGATATACTTGGGTAATATTTTTAAGAGAGAAGTCTAAACTTTTGAGGCTTTCAAAATTTGGTACACCCGCATCTGTAATGAACTTGTATGATCTAAAACTTGTTAGATTAGATCGATCATGGCACTAATATGAAAATGCATCCTTTTCTAATTATTGTGCCTCCAATGGTATTTCTCATGAATTCTTCTGCTCAAGCCCCAAAACTCCACAACAAAATGGAGTGGCGGAGAGAAAGAACAGACATTACAAGAAATGGCTAGGGTGATGTTACATTCAAAAAATTTGGCTAAAAGATTTTGGGTCAAGCATTAAACACCGCTTGTCACATTGAAATAGGTCTTCGAGACCAGTAGCACAATGACACCTTACGAAATTTTTCTTGGGAAGAAACCTACCTTGAAATATTTTCATGTGTTTGGTCAGCGTGTGTTATTCGCTTCAATGATAGAGATCAACTTTCCAAGTTTGACTCTAAGAGTGATAAATGTGTTTTCATGGGATATTCCACAAATAGTCGAGCATATAGAGTTTTTAATCTTCGAACTAAGACTATTATGGAATCCATGAACATTGTTTTTGATGATTTAACTGGTCTTGGTCACAAAACTTCTGAGGAAGATGTTTCAGGGATTTTGGATTTCGGAGACTTTGATCCTCGAATAGACGCCGAATCCAAGAGTTCAATGAAAGCATGACCGATTCAAATCGCCAGATGCAGTGGTTCGTGGAAAAATTCGTGATGTTTCACCCAATGTTCTTCCCGATGTTGCAACATCTAAGAAACATTGACCACGTAACCGGCAGAGATGAAGTCGCTGAACAGATTCAAATCAGAAGATGATCACCCGTATTGATCGAACAGAAATTGACGTTCCAAGCAAAATTCAGAAAAACCATCCACTCACTCAAGTTATAGGTAATGTACAAGATGGTGTGTCAACAAGGAAGAAAGGTAAAGTGGACTACAAGAAACTAGCATGCATGACCACTCTTGAATTTGATGATATACATGCCTCATGTTTTGTTTCCACTGTTGAACCTAAAAATGTGCAAGAGGCCCTCAAAGATGAAAGTTGGATAAACGCCATGCAAGAGGAACTAGATCAATTCACAAAAAATGATGTTTGGTATCTAGTTCCTGCACTCCACTTCAATAAATGTTATTGGAACTAAATGGATTTTCAAAACAAAACGAATGAAGTGGGAGAAATAATAAGGAATAAAGCTAGATTGGTAGCTCAAGGGTATACACAAAGTCGAGGGGTGGATTTTGATGAAACCTTTGCACCTGTAGCCCGCATTGAGTCTATCCGTCTACTCTCCTGCAATTGCTTGTTTCCTTGACATCACTCTTCAACAAATGGATGTGAAGAGTGCATTTTTGAATGGGATTCTTGAGGAAGAAGTATTTGTGGAACAACCAAAAGGGTTTGAGGACCCCCATAAACCCAATCATGTGTTTAAATTGAAAAAGGCTTTGTATGGCCTCAAACAAGCTCCTAGAGCTTGGTATGGTAGGCTTACAGATCACCTTTTACAAAGTGGGTTTAAACGGGGAGAGGTGGATAAAACACTGTTTATTCAAAAACAAGATAAACATATTTTGATTGCTCAAATATATGTTGATGATATTGTGTTTGGATCCACCTCCAAATCCTTGGAAAAAGAGTTTGTGAATTGCATGACTTCCACATTTGAAATGAGCATGGTAGGGGAATTGACATATTTCTTAGGCATTCAGATCAAACAATCACATGAAGGGATGTTCATTTCTCAAGCCAAGTACTCTCTAAACTTGGTGAAGAAATTCGATCTTGAGAATGGAAAACATAAAAAAACCCCTATGGGTACATCCGATAAACTTAATAAAGATGAAAAATCTGAAAGTGTTGATCCTACCTTGTATAGAAGTATGATAGGGAGTTTGTTGTATTTAACTGCCACTGCCCGATATCATGTACAAGTGTGTGTTTCAGGTGCAAGGTATCAAGCAAACCCCAAAGTTTCTCACCTAAAAGCTGTCAAAAGAATAATTCGATATGTTGGTGAGACCTTTGGCATGGGTTTGTGGTATACTAAGCATACGAATACCAATCTTGTTGGGTTCAGTGATGCTGATTGGGCTGGCAGTGTTGATGACATGAGAAGTACATCCGAGGATGTTTTTATCTAGAAACAATCGATTTCTTGGTTTAGCAAGAAACAAAATTGTGTAGCCCTATCAACACCGACCGAGTATATAGTCGCCGGTAGTGGATGTACACAACTTTTGTGGATGAAACAAATGATCCAAGATTATGGTTTGCACAGTGATATCTTAACCATGTATTGTGACAACACAAGTGCTATAAGCATAGCTAAAAATCCCGTTCAACACAAAAGAACAAAGCACATAGATATAAGACACCATTTTATTAGAGACTTAGTTGAACAAGGCATCAGATGCATTGAACATGTTGGTACGTAAAACCAATTGGTCGATATCTTTACTAAAGTCTAGATTTTGAGAGATTTATAAATCTTAGAAAATCTCTCTGCATGTGTGCCATGTAATCCCTCACTTAAAAAAAAAAAATTTAGGCATATTGCATTGTTATCTGGGGGCACACTAGATCAAACTGCTTTTGTGTAAGTACCTTGTGCATATGTGATGATTCATTCAAAATTATTGTGATTCTCTTGTTCAAATTCTTCTCACCATCTCCCAATAAAGTTGTTAAAATTGAGAAAACTCTCGCTAAAACCACAAAGGAAAGAGCTACCTTTCAAAAATTTTAGGATGCCGCAATTTGTCAATGTACTATGAAGCGACTCTGCATGGGTTGATCTTGACTAAATTGACTCCTCTTAATTGAGAAAGTGTGAAAGCTACCTAACGGAAAAGAGCTACCTATGAACAAGGTTGTGGCTTCTTTCTTTGGGACTATGGATTTTCGAATTCCATGGGTTGATCAATAAGTTGTTGCTACCCTTGGTAAATAGTGTGAAAGGTTCCTAGTGGTGCATTAGCTTGAAATAAAGTAAAGCTATTTTCATGGGAAATAAAGTACCTATGATATTTCTCGGGAGTAATTGTGTTTATTTGGTGAAAGTAAATGAGATGTCGAACATAAAATCACGCATTTTTGGTGAATGTGATCCATTGTTGCAACATCGGGAACTGCAATCGCTGATCTAGACATATCACTTGTGTGTATCTCGCATTCTTCGTTTGTTTCTTCTTTTTGCATATTTTAGACATACCGTTTAGACATATAGATGCGTGATATGCCCTCCTTAGTTTCTCGCCCTTCAAAATTTAATGCGTGTTTTGCCTTTGTTCTCAAAGTCATTATTTTATGTGGTCGTCTAAACCGTGTGTTTTTCTTCATGATCGAACCGGTTTATTGTCCTGTTTGTATATCCTGTGTGGTCTCAATCTCTGCTAAGTATGTTTAGTGTATTCCTCGAAATTTCGATCATTCAAAATGATTGTTGAAATCGATTGTGTATCTAATTCTCCTTATATCTCTCATGTTCGTAATGCAGACTCATTTCTAATTTCTATCAGGTTGGTTAGCATGTGATGTTTGAATTTTGAGTTCCCTGTAATGTGTGCGACTGCCACTTTTCATCATTAATTGCCAACGCCTAATTGCATTAGTGGCTAGAGTAGTGGAACTTTCTTGCAGAAAGGTACGCCGCTTTCTCACAAAACATCCCTCACAACTCTCCTGCGACTTGCTGAACCTCCTGCTCTCTCAAAAATTCCGCCTCCATCCTCCGACCTTCTTCCTTCATTCGCCTTCATGGCGCCCTCCTCAAAAAGCCCCAATTCATCCACGATGATTTCTCAACCGCCTATGGTTGTATATCAACCAGCCTCGAGCTCTCTCAATGTGATTCTCCCCGAGAAAAGGGAATGAAATTGATGTTGACAATCCAGAGATTTGTCCGCCTTCCCTCTATCTAAAACCCTAGTACTCGCCGGCCAAAGCGCCAAAGAGGAATTCTAGAAATTACGACGACCCTCTCGCTTGACGTTCAAGCCGCCAAGAAAAACAAAGTCTGGCCGGATTCTTCAAGGACTCACCATCTTGAAAGTGACTGATGATGAGGATTTCATTCCTCCATGGCCACCCCCCTCGCCACGAGCCTTCTATGTCACCAGCCTCTCCACCTTTTTCTCGTGCACAAGAGCCTGTTGAAGATGATGACTACCCTATCCCGTCTCCTAGGGTTGTATTCCCTTCGGATTTCTCTCCTCCACGAAGGCCATCTTCAACGGCTGCAAGTTCTTTCACCGATGATGAAGTTGCTCGTAATTTAACTGGACACATTGTGCCTCATGCATCACATCGTCCTTCACCCTCTCGCTCATCCTCCGACCGTGCCCAAATCCCAACTTCCTCGACTTGATGATAGTTCTCGACGTAACTATGATGCGCAGTAAGGGGACCCCGCCGTTAGTGAAGATTCCGATGAGACCCTGGCGCTTCACAAGAAGAAGTTCTCGACGCTCAATGTTGCACCCATTGTTGCAACATCTACAAAATTGAAACCGCTGGGTACTCCCTTTTCCTCTTCATTTATTTCTAAGGCTCCTTCACGTCGCTATAGTATTTCTAGGAATATAATCGATGAACGTAATGTTGTAAGTTCTGTCCTGGATTCCTACAATCTTTCTCGCTTATTTTTACTCGCGAAATCTTGTGAAAACAATTTCTCGCCTCCATACCTTCGAGAATTAATTCATGAATTTTACGCTAATCTTGAGAAAAGGATTTCGATCCGTGTGATTCCAGCTTTGAGAAGGTTTTCGCTCGAGGAAAATGGTATTCGTTTTCTCCAAAATTATAAATTGCTTCGTACTCCTTCCTGTAGTCTTGATTTCAGCTTTGACTTAAACTCTGTGTTGCCGAATTA
>CM028379.1:11107257-11184726 GCA_013146195.2 Codonopsis lanceolata
GCATCATCTTGTAGCATAAAGGCCTCCGCTGCCTGGAAGGCTGTTTTTGCTTTATCTTGCTGCTCATCCCGACACGGTGGTACCCTGAGTAAGCATCCGAAAAGCGAGCATTTCAAAACCGACGATGGAGTCCACGAGCATGTCTATACGAGGCAGCGGGTAGCAGGCTTTGTTGAGGCTCGTGAAGTCGACACACATCCGCCATTTGTCATTGGCTTTCTTGACCATTACGTTTGCCAACCGGTCGGGTATTGATTTCCTCGATGATATCTGCCTTGAAGCTTTTCAACTTCCGCCTGATGGTCGCACTTTTCTCCGGGAGATTGTCTTCTGACGCCGGCTGGATAGGCTCGGAAGGTAGGATCAACATTTAAGTCACGACGCAACGCCCCGCTGATTCCTTGCATATCCTCAACGGTCTGCAGCAAATACATCCGTAGATCAAGTCAACTTTCCCGAGCTTCAGAGGCATGGCCTCCCGATTTTGATTTTCTCGCTGGGGCGGGATTGATGACTATTTCTTTCAGCTCGCCTTCAGGCTGAATATCGGGTTCATCCCTCACTTGTAGGGTATCCATCTCGATATCTTGTGGCTCTAGGCATTTAGCCTCACGCCTGGAATATGTTGGGGATGGGCCCTGTTCGGGCTTGTCTGTTTCCATGGGATCCTCTGCTCTCGACTTTTGTCCGATCTCTATGTTGTTTATGGGGACAGGAGCTGTCGTAGCATCGGGCATCTCTTTTTCTGATGTTGTCTGGTCGGGAATGTCCACGATCAGTTTTGCTTTTTTCTTTTTGGGAGTCTCGGACATATTCCCACATTGCCCGGGGTTTGCTATTCAGGATACCCACTCCATCCTCGGTGTAAAATTTTGCCTTCTGGTGAGGTATCGAAGTCACCATCTGAAATTTGGCCATGGCCGGCGCGCCCAGGATGCAGTTGTACGCTGATTTGAGATCGATCACCAGGAAATTGATCATCTCTGTTCGGGTTTGCGCCCCGTCTCCCATGAAAACTTCGAGCTCGATAGTGCCTTTGACGCCTACTTGGTGATTAGTGAACCCTTCCAGCTTTCCAAGATAAGGCTTGAGCCGGGCATCTGCTAACTCTAACTCTTTGAAGCAGGAATAATACATGATATCTCTGCACGCTCCAGTGTCGAGTAGAACTCTGTGGACTTGCCATTCATTTACCAGGCAGGAGATGACCAACGGCTGCTCGGAGGCAAGAGGGGTGCTTGCTAACTCGCTGCGAGTAAAGAAGATGTTAGGCTCCCCTGCCCGCTGTACAGCTGGAGAATTTACTGCTCTAGAGAGTGAATATATGTGCTTCCCAAGTTGAGTGTTGGATGGAAGCTCTTCCTGGATCATATTGACCACTCCTCGAATCTGAGGGGCCTGGCCACCTCTTCCTCTTGGAGGTCTTCCTTGCCTATCATTGTTCGCATTGTTCCCCTCTCCCTGATCTTTCTTGAAACGGTCCAATTTGCCCGTGATTGATCGGATTGCCAGATTTCACGCTTCAACATTATGCATTCCTCTGTGGTGTGCCCGGTACCATGATGTTAGATTTCGCAGATTGGTGGGGTCCCTAGTAGGGCGAGCTCGGGTCAAGAGGATATTGACCTGGCAGAAAGCATCTCCTACTTGGAACATGATGTTCTTCCGTTGCCAGGTTTAGCGGGTAAACCGTGCTTCTCGAATAACCTCTGCCCTGGGAGTAGGTTCTCCTTCGTCTCTGCTACAGACGGTTATCGCCTGGTCCTGGTCAGCTGGCGTGGCCGAGCTGTCCTGGGCCTTGTCCTTGTTCTTATTTTTGTCTGCTCGAGCAGTCTCGGTCGAGCAGAATAGGTGGGAACTTGCTAGCAGCTCAGCTTTAGAGGCTCCCGGGTTCATAGCTAACATTGTCTTCAGTGGCCCTGCTCTCATGTTGTTTAGATAACAGAACGTTATTTCGGGGTCACTGGTAGCGGTCACTTGGTCGAGCATCTCCTCGAACCTCTTCAAATAGCTTCCGTAGGACTCGTGTTCACCTTGTTTGACTTTAGCAAGATCGAACCGGTTTTTAGGTGTTGGCCCGGCAGTGCCGAATTCTTCTAGGAATTTCTCCCTTAACACTTCCCAACTGCCGATGGATCCACGGGGAACCCTTCCCAACCACGCTTATGCTTTCCCCTGAAGGGCCCCCTCGAATGCTCACATTTTAAGAGCCTCGATATCCGTTACCATCCGAATCTGTGCCTCGAATGATCTAAGCCAGTCACTTGCCCGTGTCTTCCCGAAGTATTTCTCAAATTACGGGAATATGATACCTTGTGCGGGTGGTGCGTTTTCGATTTCAGGGGTGAAAGGGCTACCTTCCAGTGGCTTGATGGCACCATAGCCGGGCTTGGCCACGGCCAGGTTAGCCATCTGCTTAGCCATGTCATGTTTCATAGCTTCCATGCGTTCGGACAAGCGCTTCTTAGCATCTAAAGTGATACCAGATGGACGGACATGGTCTGACCGATGGTCGTGTGAGGGTGGCGGGCAAAAGGTCGGCACGCAAGAAGCTTCCACCTCTCTGTCAACTCGCGGCCTACACTTAGGCCGGTATGCCTCTTTCTCGGCGTGCTCACGAGCTCTGCGGCGACTGTGGCTTTCACTGCGGGCACAATGATTTTGTCCGCGACCATGTTTGTGCGAAAAATTCGGGCGGCTATATCTGCTTTCCGCCTGGTCATCTGCTCGTTTTACCTCTTCAGCCCTCTCTGAAGGTATGTGAATGACAGATGGGAGTCGCTTGCTTAGAGCGGGCAAATGTTGTGAGGCGTAGCCGTCACCAACAGCCGCGGGGACACTGAGAGTTGGCAATTCCAAATCAGCAACCGGAACCGGGGCATGGCCCAAGGCAAGTAGTTGCTGGTTGAGTTTGTACATCTTGCTATAGTAGTCCGCTTGGACTTGGAGAGCAGCGGCCTGTTGTTCGGGGGCTTGGCCAGGCGGATTCACGTGGCTGCCATGGCCGTTCTCCTTTTGGCGATTTAGTTGTGTCCTGAGATCCAACTCGCGGCACCTGGCCGCCATTGATGATTTCTCGGCATCACGCTTGGGGCCCGGCTCAAGCTAGACGTTGAGATGGCTGCTCCTCCACATAGGGCACGTCCTTCCCATGAGTTGCTTGCCAAGCGGCCATCTTCTTGCTTCTTGTCTGAACCCCTTGGGGTGCTTTTGGTGGGAGGTCACCGGCCAATTGACTACCAGCCTGGTTGTTGCTCACAGTAGCGTGGTGCTTGCTGCTCTTACCGGCCATTGCAAGGGTGGGAAACTTGTACCGGAAAACTTTGAGAAAAAGGGGTGTTTTTATGTCGATTTCCCGGCAACGGAACCAAACTGATGTGGCAAAATCTTCAGCTTGGGCCGTCTATGCTTTGGGTAGGATATCTGGGCTTGGATCTGCTTCCTTGAACCTGGCTGAGAACAGAGAAAACCTGAGTGGAAGTGCAAGGCAGGGCCTCGCGAAACCCCTCCGGCGTGAGAGTAAGTATCGTGTGTAAGACAGAATACCAAGACTCAAGGAAGTGGATGAGTGTATGTGAGCGTGTACCTTGTTATGGCTTGTGGAGGAGTATTTATCGGCCCTTTCGTGATTGAATCCGGGTAGGATTTGGTTTCATGTCGTCTTGTCCAACAAGGAGAGAATCCTGGATTTTAGGCATGATACACGGTTGGTCGCGAGATATCGTGAAAATAAGGCAAGTGTCCTGCCCCCATACGGTAACCTTTGACCGTGTCTTGGTGGTCAAGCTACTGGTATTTTCTGCTCGATATTGATCTGGACGGGCAGGGCTCTGCCCGCCTATTTGATAGATGTTGGATTGAGTCGAGCATACGTCCCGGGCATGGCCCCTGGTCGGACAGGCAAGGCCTATGCCCGGCCAGGTTTAGACGGGAGTTACTCTGCTCGCTACTTGATGCTGCCATCACTTTGCTTGCTAGGCATGTGGGCCTTATAAGGTTTGTGCTCGTGACCGGCACGTGAGGATAGTTCGTGCTCTGCTCGTGACCGGGTTTGGGCCGGGTATATCAAAATCTATTAGGATACTGGCCGGGCACCGAGATGTTATGCCTATATTTATAATGTGTTTGATAGATCAGTGTCTTCCAAGTTCCAACCTGATCGAGTCTCAAAGTGGCATTCCAAGGGGGTTGTCGACCGATTGAGCTTCCACTGTTTCCCTTTCGAAGCGTTCCTCCTTCCCAAGGAAATGGACCAATTTTCAAGTACATCAATGCAATTGCTTCGTCTTCCGTCCCTTTTGTTGTGATTCAGAGCAACAAATTATGTAGCGTGAAAAATATGGATATTTTTGCAATATTTTTTTAAAAAAATGGACTTTACCGGTTGAAAAGAAAAACAATGGACTTTTGGGATTACAAATTTTAAAAAGTGGACCGGCCAGAATTTTACCCTTTTATTTTTTTCGAGTCACCTCTAGTCTCTTCTTGTCTTTAATTTGGGAATACATTTGTTATTATAAGAGAATAATATATTTATATTTATGTGTAAATATATTATTCCTTATTTACTTGTATTTAGATTTTCTAATCCTTATTGTATTTGGACTCTCTAGGTTAAACTTATGTAGCAAGTATTGTAATCTTATATATATGTTCACCATATCAATGAAAATACAATGTCATTATTCATAAACTTTATTATTTCCAACATAATATCAAAGTCTCGCTCTTAAAACATAAAACCACCAAACTTTCACAACCCTAAACTTCCTCCCACCACATCCGCTGCCAACCAAACTTTTGTCTTCATGGCTACCAGCAACAACACCCACACCGTTCAAAACCCCATTGTCACCTCCTCTCTAAAAACTTTACACCACCTAAACTTCTGTAACCTCACCAACGTCGCCCCTCCCTTACCTCGGCACCTCACCGACGCCCTCCCTCAAGCTCGCTCTTCGAGCAAATCAGGATTCCTCGCCAAACCAAGCTCGCCCTTCTCGAAAGATAAGCTCGCCGACGCCCTCCCTCAAACAGCTCGCTCCTCGAGCAATTCAGGATTCATCAGCAAACCAAACTCGTCCTCCTCGGAAGACAAGCTCGTCGTCACCTTTCCTCAACAGCTCCCTCTTTGAGCAAATCATGTTTCCTTGGCAAACCAAGTTTGCCCTCATTGGAAGACAAGCTTGTCATCGCCCTCTTTCAACAGCTCTCTCCTCGAGTAAATCATGTTTCCTAGCTCGACAAACCAAGCTAGTTGTTGCCCTCCGTCAACAGCTCATTCATCGAGCAAATCATATTTTCCTCAGCAAACCAAGCTCGTCCTCATTGGAAGAAAAACTCGTCGTCGCACTCCCTCAACAGCTTGCTTGCGCGCGCTTTCAGCATCTTATTCACAAGATTGGCCTCTCCTAACGGAGATCCATTTTGCGGGGGCATATAAGAGAATAATATATTTATATTTATGTGTAAATATATTATTCCTTATTTACTTGTATATTTAGGTCTTCTAATCTTTATTGTATTTGGGCTCTCTAAGTTAAACTTGTGTAGCAAGTATTGTAATCATACATATATATATATATATATATATATATATATATATAGATATATATATATATTCACCATATCAATGGAATGACAATGTCATTATTCATAAACTTTATTATTTCCAACAGTTATGATGTAGAATATTTAACCGTCCAGTCAGATCGTAATTTCATTATTTTCATAGTGAGGTACTTAGAGAAAAGGTCGAACTTTGTTATTGTGCGTTTACCTGGAACATGACGATGGAAGATTGTTAAACCTCATTGATTGTGCGTATTGCCCCAACCAAAAACAATTATGGTATTACTTTGGGAGAAATTTTATGTCAGTCCACATTTGCAACCGCTTTACTTCCCAATTATTTCTTTAATCACTAAAAAGCATTTTTTTTGAAAATAATATCTATGCCCTTAAACGGTGTGCCGGGTCTACCCAAACATTATTTTGAAATGGGAAGGAGTAATACTAACAAGTAACAACGTGCCAAGCATCAACTACGCTAAAACAAGTGATACATAGTCTCAAATTCACTATTCGGAAATGTAAGGGTAAAATAGGGTCGTCCTATTTTTATCTATTGAATTTATTGTTGTGTCATTTCTTGGTTAAAAAACAATGGTAAGTAGTTACCATATTTAATACTTCCAAAAGCTCTCAAGAGTCCATATTTAACTTTGACAAAATCTTTGGTTTAAATGAAGAAACCATTTTTTTGAAACTAATCATTTTATTTCCTAATTCTATGTTTCCTTGGAGTATTTGGTTTTCTTGTTGGTTTAGGACTCTAGCTCAAGTATATATACAAGAAGAGCCCGTACAGATTCGTATATATGCTTAGAGAGAAAAAAATGCACAGATCGAAAAGCTGAGAGCATTACTTGGAGTATTCAATGCAGCTGCATTAAAAGTTGCATCGGTTATTTGGTTGTTTGTTTTCGTAGTCGATAGGAAACTTATTTTTTAATCTCACGTTTGCTTTACTGTGTTTTTGTGGGTTCCCTCTACAGACTTCATAGTCTTGTGAGAGGTTTTGGTTTTTAGTAGTTTTCACTTGTTATTTGGTTGTAAAACTTATAATCTTTTTAGTAAAAAACTTTTTTGGCCATAAGGATGGATCTACAAGCATTGCTTGTAGATTGTTTGGTATACTTTTTGGGTTTTATTACCGTTTTATTAGAATAAAGTCTTTCGCTGTTTATTTGATAGTTTATTTCTTGGAATCCTAGCTACTATTGCACTTTCATAAAACCTTCTAACTTCCAAACATCTTCCAGCGATTTTGAAACAAGGACAATATTCAAGTGAGAGATTAATCAAATATGACTAGTGAACCAAGGAAAATAACTTTGCTACTACAAGAGGACGTAGATATGGCCACAGGGAAGAAAACACCAACTAGCAGTAGATAAAAAGCACGAAAACAAAGATAAGATGAAGTTGAACAAGTGACGAGTGCGTATTTGTGATAGCCCATCCCACATCGGGTAGGTGTGGGAATTATGTTCGATTTATAAGGTGGCCACACACTACCTCTAGGCACCAACATCATCCATGAACTTTTGAGTCGGCTTGTGGTGGGCCTGATGACCCAACGTGTTGTGTGCCCAGTGGGCCAGTGTGTGGGCTACACATAGAGGACCGGGCTCTCGGGCTCGGGCCATTACAGTATTTCTTCTATTACTACTTGAAATGCATTTTATAGTTGAATTTTTTGTTTACAACTACTAAAATGGACAGAAATATAAAATTTGCATAGAAATGCATTATATGAAAGATGAGCTATGCATGTTGATTTATTGCAGTTTCTCGAATGTTGGGGCAATATAAGATTGGGGAATTCTCTAAATTGTCCATGTACTTTACTCCTTTTTTCAACTTTGTCCTTGTAAAAAAATCGAACTTTTTTATCCTTGTACGAAAGCTTTTGATACAAATGGTCCTTCCGTCCAATTTCGTTAGTTTTTTTTTTCATTTAGGTCAACGCACGTGTTTTTTATTTGGCATTGGCTCAAGGTAAAATAGTCATTTTATACTCAATCACAAAAAAATATAGGGACCAAACAAATTAATTTGAACTTTGGGCTTAGGGCAAGGGGTGCAATTGCAAATTGTTTCATCCCTTCATCCTCTGCCACACGCCTTCTTTTTGGATATTTTCCTTCCAAAGAACTAGGTTAATAATCAAATTAGTAGTGTCACCACCTACCTTAAGCAAACCAAAGGCTATGCATGAACTTGCTGCGACCGGCCGTCCCGTATGACATGCTTACAAATATGTTTTGTTTCAATTTTATCTCCCCCCGCAACTCCATTTGACACTCCACCAGCAACTACTTCTCCATGTGCGTCTAAAATTTTGCCTTCGCATATGCCTATAATATTGAATGATGATATGTGGGGGGGATTCAAGTTTTGTAGACGAAGAGTTATGTTTTTATGATTTTTTTATTAATTGACTCTTATGCATAAAATAAAGTTAAGTGAATGCATTTGATTTTTTTTTTGTCTCACGTGCACGTGCAATTAATGGATAGTTTTATTTCAACTCGCGTTTCCAAACCACTTATTATTGTGAAACAAGAGCCTCAAGAAAAAGATTAAATTGTCAATATAAAAATACAATCTCATTTCTCTTGCTAATTTTTTTTAAATATTTCACTATTGGGTTTCCTTCAAAATAAATGAATTATAACCAATTATTATTTCATTATTTTGTTTCCTTCTATGCGATATCGAATTAGCTGTTTCCTGAAATGTTTCAACCGTAATTTTTGGTTTTGATTGATTTACATTAAATTCATCATTTAAGTCTGATACATGATGATTCACAAACGTTGCAACTAATAAAATGTATTTTTCTTTAATTTTTGGGCTTTGTTCTCTCGTTGTGTAGTGTACATTGATCTAACATTTACAAAATTACAAGCATATATTGATTCATTTGTATACAACATCTTCCATACAATGATCAAACTCATACTAGCATCGTGTCATAGGCACAAGCACAAAATCTAGTGCTTTTCCACATTAAACATCTTTGTTTCCCTCTCCAATCTTCCGCCCAGATATCCCTAGATCTTGTAGATCCAAAAACAAAAAAATTGCTTCCGAATTTCCCTCCCCAATTTCCGCCCAGATCACGAAGATTTAAAAAAAAATTCTTCAATGTTTTTTTATTTTGGAATTTTCCTCCCAGATCTGAAGATCAAAAAACAAGGAAATTTTCCTACCCAATTTTTGCCCAGTATACGAAGATCTTCAAAATTTCTTCAATTTTTTTTTTTTTTGGAAAATTTGTTTGATATCTTCTAGATCCTTAAGGAGCCGGTCTGTTTTTTCGACCAACCCTTCATGGATGTCGGCCAAGCAGTGTTGATGATGAAGATGGAGACGAAGGTGGACATGATGAAGCGGCGACCGGAGATTGATGGGTTATATGGGTTCGGTGTTGTGGACCTGGGACAAGGGACCCAAATGGGGGACTGGGGATAGTACCTTATTTGGGGTGACTTCGGCTTTTGGCTTTTGAAAAGTCATATTTAGAGTACCAAAAGTCAAATGGGTTTGGAAAAGCCAAAGCCAAAAAGCTAAAATTTTGAGCTATTTGGGATGAAGACAACTATTTATTAAAAAATATTTGATTATCTTCATCCTTTAGAAATAACATAAAAATATGAATTAATTGAAGTTCTTTACATTCTGGATTGATTAAGTCATGCCATGCGGCTGAAAGCATAATGAATTAAGAGAGAAATGGAAGAATTTTTCTTTCTTTGGCCTTCTCCAAAACAGAGCCATTCTTGACCTTTGTTTTGCCGGCAATAGCAGTAGTGGTGGCTTCCACGGTGGAAGAGTAGGGGAGGGTGTTGGGAAATTTGAATGAGTAAGAATTTTTTTAATAAGCAGTTACTTCTTCTTTTTTTCTTCCAGCAATGACAGTGGTGGTGGCAGTCATGGTGGAAGAGTAGGGGAGGGGGTTGAGAATATAGAAGAAAGGGTTTAACAATTACAATTTAGCTAATTACATCATAATCCTTGTATGTAGTTTTAAAAAACAAAACTATCATGGGTATTTTTGTCTATTCAAAAGAAATGAATGCATAAACAAATTTATCACCGACCAATATCACGTGAGACGCACGTGTGTTGAATTAACTGAAAATAAGTAACGAAATTGGACAGAGAGACCAATTGTGTCACAAGCTTTAGTAAAAGGACAATTTTTAGATTTTGGGCGAATTTGGAAAAAAATGTGTAAAGTACAGGGCCGATTTGTGTAATTCGCCCTATAAGATTTGGGTAGGGGTGAGCTTGGTCTGGTTCGGTCCAGTTTTTTGGAAAAAAAAAAAACCAGAACCAGACCAATAGTCTGGTTCTCAAAAAATTTAGAACCGGAAAACCAACCCAATATATATGAGAACCAAAACATTAGTTCGGTCCAGAACCAATCAAAGATGTATGAAAATCAGGACCTAACCAATACTATGTTTTTTTTACTTTTTAACAGTTTAATATAAATACATAATAAAAATTTTAAGACTGAAACTTCATAAAAAAATTAAAAAACTTTCGATAAAAGTACATTCAACAATTAAAAATGTCAAACTCATAAACTCATAGCATAACAAACTGGTGAGAACAAAATAATAAAAGAGTACCAATTAAAAAGTAGAACAAAGATATATATATATATATATATATATATATATATATATATATATATATATATATATAATTTAAAAAAACATATTGGGTTGGTTCGGTCCGGTTCCGTGTTTTTTTAGTTCGAGAACCGGGACAACCCAAATGTCAAATTTTATGAAAATTTAGATTCAGGACCAAACCAAAGTATTGGTCCGATCCAGTTTTGATTGATTTGGTCCGATTCTATTGATTCGGTCCGATTCCAAAAAAATCCTGCACACCCTTAGATTTGGGTGCAAAATTTTTGGGTTACTTCTTGAAATACATTATATAGTTGAATTTTTTGTTATAGCTTCAATAATGGAGAGAAATATGGATAAATTTTGCATAGAAATGCAGTTTTTTGGAAAAGCATTTTTTGAAAAATGAGTTATGCATGAGATCTGGTTGCAGTTTCTCGAATGTCTTATACGATTTATCTGTGCATCGTGAATAATGCATCATGATTGAAAGATTTGTGCATCGCAATGAATTCCACCCTAATTCTTTACCCCAAGATTTGGGTGCAAAATTTTTGGGTTACTTCTTGAAATACATTATATAGTTGAATTTTTTGTTATAGCTTCAATAATGGAGAGAAATATGGATAAATTTTGCATAGAAATGCAGTTTTTTGGAAAAGCATTTTTTGAAAAATGAGTTATGCATGAGATCTGGTTGCAGTTTCTCGAATGTCTTATACGATTTATCTGTGCATCGTGAATAATGCATCATGATTGAAAGATTTGTGCATCGGGTTATAAATGATGTTTTGAAAAAAAAGGGTAAATATGCAATGATTTTTAATTCCACATATTGGGTAAATAATATCCTAATTCTTTACCATGGATATGTGATTTGGACTACAAGTTTATGGATATGTGATGCATCACCTTGGGTGATTTCTCACACTTGTGACATATTGGAAAGTGGCGATACATCAATAAATTTCGTGATGCATCGATATATTATGCGATGCACAATAGTTGGATAATATGCATGTTTTACATGGTTGTATTTAAGAACAATTCATAAAAGTGGATTGCACTGGTTTGAAATAAATATGCGATATCAAAGCGGTTGAAAATCCCATAGAAAGTACCGGCTCACAATTTGTCAAAAGCAAAAACTTGGTAAAAACCATCTTATAGATATTTTAAAGGAATAATTACGGGCCGGTACCTTTTGAAGATATTATAACATCTCCAGTCCACTTTCTTTTTATTCAACATGTAAAGTGTTTTTCATAATTTTTTTCTAAAACTGTCTGTGACCTCCAAATACTCTGTTCATTTCACTATGTCATACTCTCTCTCTCTCTCTCTCTCTTCTCTTCCTCCTACTACTTCTTTCTCTTCTTCCTCCAGCTTCATCTCTATCTCTCTTTTCTCCATTGTCAACCTCTTTTCATCTTTTTTGACTAATTTCTCTATAACGTTTGGTTCCGGATGAACCACATGATCTACCGCATATTAAATAGAAGCTCTCGACGTGATCTACAAGACAAGAAGTATTTATATCACGACATCTTCGTTTTAAGACCAAAAACGATGTTTAAACACTGTTTTGAGCTTCGAAAGTTTTTCGATGCCCTATTTTTTCACACAGATTTGGGAGCAGTGTTCAATTTATTCATTTCGACGTCAATTTTGTCCATTTCAATGTCCACCTTTGTTGTTATTTGGTGACAGTATTTAATTTATTCATTCTGACGCCAATTTTGTCTATTACGATGCCCAACTATGTTGATATTTGGTGGTAGTATTGAATTTTGTCCATTTTAATGCCCAATTTTGTTGATATTTAGTGGCAGTGTTTAATTTATTCATTACGATGCCAATTTTGTCAATTACGATATCCAACTATGTTGATATTTGGTGGCAGCATTCAATTTTATCCAATTTGATGCCCAACCTTGTTGATATTTGGTGGCAATGTTTAATTTATTCATTCCAACGCCAATTTTGTCTATTACGATGCCACAATATGTTTATATTTGGTAGAAAATTTCAATTTTGTCCATTTCGATACCCATCTTGTCTATTGCAATGCTCGAATTTGGTTACAAATTTTTACAATGTGCTACCTAATATTGGATAGACTTCAAATGTGTTTTGTGTTGCCTAGTGTTTTCATTACGATGCCCAAATTTGGGCAGTGATTTTTTGAATTTCGATGCCCAAATTTTGACAGATTTCAATTATGCATTTCGATGCCCAATGTTTTCATTCTGATGTCCAAATTGGGCAGTGAATTTTTGAAAAGCTATGATATTACGAGCTAGAGCTTGTAGTATTATTACAAGCTTTAGTATTAGTACCGTTAAATCAAATCTCCTAAGATATTTACACCGTTAGATTAAATTTGTTCTTTTTTAAATAATGATATGAACATTTCAAATCATCATCAACTTAACCATCTAACGACTTAAACACTAAAGCTCATAATTATATCACAAGCTCTAGCTCGTAATATCATTTGTCATTTTTGAATTTCGATGCCTTGAAAGATTTCAATTGTGCATTGCGATGCACAATGTTCTCATTTCGATGCCCAAATTTGGGCAGTAACTTTTTAAATTTCGCTGCCCAAATTTTGACAGATTTCAATTGTGCATTGCAATGCCTAATGTTTTCATTCCGATAACCAAATTTAAGCATTGGCTTTGTGGACGTGATGTACGTCCGTTTGTTGTTCATTAAGGGTATATTTGTCATTTTATCACTAAAAGTGTACTTTAGTGGATGAAAACAAATATAAGAGACTTTTCCAGTTATAATATCATCACATGAGACCGATTCGATTATCACTCTTTTATTTATAAGAATTATCTCCTTTACCCGATACAATTGTTTGATAGTAGACTGAGACTTGAGTTAGTGAAGCTTGGTTGATCTCCGTTTTACAGAAGAGTTATGACTCGTCTGGTGCAACGTTTTGAAAACACAGCTTTTTCTAAACGCAGCGTTTTTAGAACGCATCATTTTCAAAACGTAATTTTTTTTTCTTATAAACATGTTTGGAAAACTATTTCAAAACACTATTTTTATAAATAAAATAGTTGTAAACGCTCCACATTTTTAAAACGTTGCATTTTAAAACGCTGCATTGAAACACTTTTAAAAAGAAAAAGCTATATTTTTTACTAACATTTTTATCAAAATGCTCCACCAAATAAACACTTATACTTATTCATATTACTTTTGATTTCTTTGTGGTTGATCACTATCAGTATCAGCACTAAATTTAATTTTGAGTTCGGCTAGCTTGCAACGTAATAGAACTTGACTCTTTCCCGGTTAAATTTAGGAATAATTACAAGCCGGTACATTTTTTAAAACATGTTTTCAAATCAATCCAGCTATTTTTTAGACATATCTTTTAGATACATTTTTGGGGTAAAAATACATCACTGCCCCCAATTAACACACCTCTCTCTACCGTCGAATTCCAACACATTCTCCCCAAAAGATGCTTCGATTCCCAAATCCACACTCTCCTCGATCTTCTTGATTTCCTCAATCTCAGCCTTCTTTTCCCCTAATTTGGAGTCAGAGGACACATCAGAATTAGAATTGGGAGCACCCAGCGCCCTCGAGCTCGATTGAGGAAATCAAGAAGATCGATGAAGTAACCGGTTGAGATATCAAATTCGTCATCGGAGCTGTCATTATTGTTGCCGTTGAAACAATTGCAGATTATCAAGTTACTTTTACTGATGTTGGCATAAAGGAGGTGTGAGAGGCGTTACTGATGTTGACGGTTTCTTTGAGACTTCATTTTTTCATGGAGATTATCAAGTTACTTTTACTCAAGATTCGAATAATTCTTCCTTTGCTCAAAGCTTTACAATGTCATCATCAATGGATTCTTCGCAGCAGTATGTTAAATTAATCATCTCAGTTTGATCGATAATGATTTTAAATAGAAATATATTATTATGCCGTTGGGTCATCAGGTTGATTTTGGCATCAGGTTGATTTCTGATGTCTGGCATCATGTTGATTTCTGATGCCTAGCATCAGGTTGATTTTGGCATCAGATTGATTTCTGATGCCTGGCATCAGGTTGATTTTGGCATCAGGTTGATTTCTGATGCCTAGCATCAGATTGATTTTTTGGCATCAGAGTTTTCATTAATGACATTTTTGTCATTTGACAAGCAATTTGTAGTTACATGAAATGTTCAAAAAATTGATAGTTCTAGATGAAAACATGTTTTCAAAATTGTACCCACTTGAAATTTCCCCTTAAATTTATCAAACCCCCTACTGACCGAGGAAAAGAAAAGCCCAATCAAAAAAATGTCGCAGTCAGTTGTTTTTCACCCAAGAAATTTATATAATGTATTTACTATTTAATGTATCGTTGTATAAAAATTAATTTATCGCAGTTCAAAAATGAATTAGGTAATTAAGATTTATGTACTGCAATACAAAAATTGTTTTATCGCAATGTAAATTTGAATTATGTAAATAAAATGATGAATCACAATGCAATTTAAATTGAAATCAATTTTAATTATATAATCTAATTTTGCATCGCGGTATATCAATTTTAATTACTTAATCCAATTTTGTATCGTGATACATCAATTTTTGCATCACGATTTATCAATTTTAATCACATAATCCAATTTTGCACCGCGATGCAAAAAGTGACGCTTCGCAATGTAAAATCATTATGAAACAGACTTTCATCTACCTTCTTTTGACTACCCAATAAACAAATAATTCAAATTTATATGCATCTTTCATGCAATCCAAATCCAAATCGATGTATGACGATTCATATGCAAATAATGAATTGTAATTCAAAATTGATGAATTTAGATTCAAAAAGGTGTCAAATAATAAAAAAAAAAATTATTCAAACATTTCATATAATAGTTTATATGTATAGCAACACAAAACAGAAAAGTAAATTTATTTTGTATCACACAAATACAATGATGAAAAAAAAAGATAAGAAGAAGAACACCACTAACAACATGATATGAATAAGTAAAAGAGGTGAGAAGTTAGGGTGATGAAAAAACAGTTAGTAGTAACCACTACTCTTCTTCACCATCCAACTCCCCACGCTCCCTCTCTCCTCTTCATACTTTTTTTGCATCTTCCGGCGAACGAATTCAACAACGATGGAGAAGAAGAATAAATTTACAGGTATTATAGGAATATTTATTTTGAAAAAAAAACCTTTTGCGGTTGAAAAAAAAAACCGAAAGAGTGGAGGGAATAAATATTTGAGAAAATGTACTGACCAGCATTTTTCATTTTTCTCCCGATTTATTATGACAAGGTTCATTTGTGATGTGATTAAAAGAGCTTAATGTGACCACATCTCACATTTTGATTTTCTTGAAACTATACATAATTACATATATAAGCGCGTGCGATGGAGCATGAATATTGAATAATGAAAAATTTAATCTTTCCACCATAATAATATTCGAGATGAATATTTGTTTTAGTAATGTACAAAAACAATTAACCAATAAATAATGAGAATATTTCACAACCCTGCTGTAAATGGTATACCAGTTGAAGGCAACCATGAGTTACCGGCTATAAGGCTTCCCACGGTGAATCGCGATGCTTCCCTTGTGTCTCGAATAACACGGTACCCTTTCCACTTGACTCTATTTCTTGTGGAAGCACCCGGTCCAAAATTCATATATTCCCCGTAATACAAAGTATCCCATGCAAAATTACTATTTTGCCACGCTAACCACCCTGCTGGATTCACCAAGCCATCCATGAAGGTTTTGAGAAACACTGTTCGTGAATATTGCTGCCATGGCCTTCCCAAATAGGTTTGAACTGAACCTACAATAGGCCTAAGATCTGCTGCAGCCACCACCCGAGAATTGTGAATAGAAATCCCCGTGTTTTGGTAAGGATCAGCTCGACCTTGGGCGGTGATAACATTGATTTGGCCGTGTAAGGGCCTTCTCACGTAGATGATGCAAGTTTGGAATACTACGGCAGCGTTGCCAAAAATGAAATCAATGGTGCCATAAATGTAACAAGATTTGTAGAATTGGCGCTGCGCAAGTACAAAAAGAGTGTCTTGGTAGCCATCGAAGCCACAAGAATAGAAGACGGAGAGATCGGAGGATGATCGGAGGGCAACTGCTTGAGCTCTTCCTGGGCCTGCCGTGTTCTGGAATGTTATGCTACGTGCAATGAATCCAATACCATCAACTCCTACAAGTGATAATCAAGAAATTAATGACGCTTTGCATAAAAATAAAAAAATAAAAGTAAATTTGAATCATATTTATATCATTATATGCAATTGCAATCATCTTCATAAGAAAAAGAAAGGATATATAACTAATTAATTATCTAATAAGGTTATCTTAAGATATAAACTGTTAAGTAATTTCTTTTTTGTTAGTAAATGAGATATGGTTATTAATAAAAATTAGTTAATTTGAAGAAAATGATCCTTCGTATCTTTCAAGACACATTATTAGTTTACTTTACTTCACTTTGTTGATAATTAAACAGTAATATAATATATTAATGTTACGAGCTTAACTATACTTCCTTTCTACTCATGTTACAATGAAATGAAGCAACATAAGTTAGTAGAGAGGGGGAGAGAGAGAGGCGCTCACCAACAGTTGCAGAGCTGTAAGTTGTGAATCCTCCGCCGACACTGCGGCTGCCGGTAATAATAGTATTTCTCAATCCATCTCCAACTAGCATAATCTTGTTCAAATTATTGCCAATCTCAAGATTCTCCCTATAAACCCCTCTTTTTATATAAATAACATACCTCTTACTCCCAACCCTAGTTCTTGCTGCATAATTGAGAGCAGATTGAATGCTACGAAATCTACCCGATCCATCTTTAGCTACAACCAAATTTGCCCTCGTACTCCACGATGTAGCTGCCAACAATCTCCGATCATCAGCCGTTACCCAACTAGGAAAATCATCTTCGTCGTGATCTTTCGATTGGTTCAACAAAACCCCATTTATGGCCAAGCTATTACTAAGTAACTCCGATATATTGTTTGAAACAAGAGGGAATATAAAGTTTGACACGTTCAAATCGTGTGAACCGGACCTACAAGTTTCAAGATTGGTCAGGGCCGTACTAAGCCAAGTTTGTGCATCGAAATCTGAACTCACATTGGTTTTTAGGCCCTCTAGGGTTTGATCGAGTTGAAGAATAGTATTGTTGAAAAGCTTATAGCAATCATTCCATGCAGCCATCCTTCGCTTGCTCCGACACTTTTTTGCAAGCTTGTTTGTGCGATTTTGAGAATCCATGGCACGGTCGAGGGCTACTTGCACCATCAATGTTCTAAACTCGGCTCTATGTCGGGGTTTATGGTATGCCCCGTTGCCCAAGTAATAGTTACATGGCTCGGGATGAGGCGTTGTCTTACACCACCATTCGATGTCACCAGCTACTTCTTCCTCCTCTTCTACGGCGGCGGCTTGAGTAAACAAAGAAAAAATGGATATGTAAATCAAGAATAGGAATATGAATTTGGTTGTCGCCATTTACAAGGGCTCTTTTTTTAGGGTTTTTTTTTTCTTTGAAATGGATTTTTGGGTATTGAGGATCATGAAATTGTGGTAGAGATTTTGTTTTATAGCAAACTAGGGAATTGGAGAGAGTTTGACTCTTGATTACAGTTGGATTTCTTGGGATGGGAGGGACCTAAAAAATAGTATAAAAAATTATAGTGGAATTTTGAAAAAGTTGATATTCAACCATTGTGTTAAATTACTAAAGTGTTTTAATGTTATGAGATCCTTGTTATACGGATCGCTGATAATGCACACAATGTGGTTGTGTAAGTTCCAGGTTTAATGCTGCAAGGCATCATGGATGGTGTCATCAGATCAGCCATAACTGCAGTGTGTGTGAGAGAGAGAGAGCTCATTTTCTGAGGATTCCATTTTCCAGGTTTAATGCTGTAATGCTTTGTGTGATGAGCGTAACATGTTTGATTATAATTCACGTACGGTCGGTGGCGGTGGCTAACTGGCTATTGAAAATTCATGTTTGAAATTGCTTAAGCGTAAAACCCGCTTAAAACTACTCTAAACAGAACCTTAATCTCTATTTCTTGGCTTCAGTTCATACTTCATACTTCATACTAGGCCTGTCAATTAAGGAAACTACTGGCGGCTGTTTTTCTCACAATTAAGCAACATTGTAAACTAAGACAAATTTATGGTTATCTATCAAAATTAGCTAGGTTAACCGCGTCGCGTCTTTTATATTTTAATTTTGTATTTGTTTGAGTATAAATGATTTAGAGGTTAACTCCCGAAGCAACTTTTGTCGTTCAAAGGAAGAAAGAAGCCTATATTCCATCATTAACAAGTTTGATATTTTAAACAGCGATTAATTTGGGAGTCAAAGCCACACATGTGCTTTATCATATTTTATTAAGCATACCATTACCAAGAATGGGTTGTAATTTAATTACATGAAGTTTCTGAGGACGTACGTACAATTTTGTTGCAAACCGTACCTTAGGCTTAGTTACTTTCACAAAAATGATTTTCAAAAAAATATTCTCTTTATTTTTTGATGTTTGATAACCTTAGGAAAATGTAGTCAACGTAAAAGGTTTTTTGAATTAACAGAAAATGAAGGCTTCTTTTCTGGAAAATGACTTACGGATTCATTTTCCATAAATCATTTTCTAAATGTTCGGACACCCTACGTCCCCTTTCACAATTGCACATATTTACTTACACATACAATATTTCACTCAACAAATAAATTATTTACAAATATAAATAAAGTTTATGCACACTATTTATAAATTATAATTTTAATAAATACTCGCTACGTCACTAAAATTAGTGTCAATTATATTATTTAGGGACATCCTAAGCATTGTCAATTTTCTATTTTAAAACTTTTTTTTATATCAATTATCAAATTTTTTATTTGTAATTGTGAGATTAAATAAAAGATGAACCTTATTGATTTAATACCACTAATGATAAATTGATGGCTACTAAAGAAAAATTACTTAAAGTTCAACACTATCTTATATTCAATATGTACATTAATATTAAAACATACTTTTTGTATTTATCTATATATTATTTTCCATGTGTTTGCCAAACACACGTAAATATTTTCTAACATATTTTCAAAAGATTTATTGAACACCTGAAAATAAAATCTTTTCATTTTTCAAAAATAATTCTCTGAAAATGATTTTCCGTAAAACAAACGGAGCCTAAATCTTATGATTAAACCACTTGTATTTGATTTTCTTCACCTAATTCTACCATTTACCAACACTTATATATGCTATACCCGCGAATAAGCACATCTTTTTTTATTTAAATTTTTTTATTCCATAATTTGCTATATTTTAACAACTATTTCATAATTTGTTACTCTCTCCGTCCCTAAATTATCGTTCTCCTTTCCTTTTTCGTCCGTCCCAAAATAATTGTCCACTTTGAAACTTACCTTTTTAAAACATAACTTTTACCACTTTACCCTTACTTTTTAACTCTACTTTAATTATGGGCTACATACACATGGGCTTTAAAGAAAACTACACATTAAACCAATATTAATTCAAATAAGTTTTCTTCGGTACAATAAATTAGGACTTATATTTTTTCTATAGGAAAGATGGTGGCTTGTTATTTGCAATTTACTAGTTATGAAGTACATTTATCATTTACAATTTAAGGTATTTCTAGCAATATGAAAAAGTGAGCAATAATTGTCACCTCTAATCTAACTAGTTTTTTAATCTGTGTGTTAAACACACGTTAATTAAATAATACATAAACAAAATAAGAAGGACCAAATTTTTACTAATTACACATAAATATATCACTAATCATTATAGATTCTAAACAAATTTCCTTATACGCAATATTTGTTGTCTTATTAGTTGGTTTTTCATCTTCACCGCTATCAATATCTTCAAACCTAAATAATTTGTTACTCTAAAAACTACGACATATAACTGTCAATGGTTAAAAAATGGTTTTTTTTTTTTCAAAAAAAGACCTACGTGCAATTATTGACTTTAGCACTTGTTAATTGTCATTGCATATAATACCAGCAATGTAAATTATCTTCTCTGGAACTTGAAAAATAATCTTACATCAAATAAAGTTAATGATAATATTGGGATAAAAATATTTTCTCAAACATTTCTTCCTTTCTAAAATTTTGTTTCAACAATGCGATTCCCAAGATTTATGATGATTAGTCTTGTTCCATTGCACAACCCTACAACATGGTTAATGTTTCTCAATAGCATTACTGGATCACTAATTTTAAGTGTCAATTCATGGCCTAAAAACCCCAAACACTTTATTATATTCAAAAACTCTGTATAACGAATGTTTTCGAAAACTTAAATTTTTTCAGCACTGCAAATAGAATCTGAACTCAAATAAGTTCTTCCTTTTGAATGATTACTTTTATTAAATTATATTTGTATTTTATGAATAAAGAAATTTCTGAAAAGAAAATAAGCTAAAATCAAAATAACGAAATTATTTTTACTGTGAACTATTATTTTTGTTTTCTAAATTATTTTGATTTTAATAACTTCCATTATATATTTTTTGTTTTATTGAATTCGTAACTATTATTTTTGTTTTATTTTTAAGAATTAGTTTTACGGAAAAAATTTGCTCCGTAATTTTTTATAATTATTTTGCTAACCTCAGTTTATATTGTTTTGTTTTATTGACTCTGTAACAATTATTTTTATTCCATCAAATATTTTTATTTTACGAACGTATTTTTTTACATAACTCTTTTTAAGAATTTGTTTTAAACTTTTCTCCATAAATTATTTTTATAATTTTACTAACCTCAGTTTAAATTATTTTTGTTTTATTGACTCTGTAACTATTATTTTTGTTCCATCAAATATTTTTATTTAACTAATGTATTTTTGTTTTGCATAGCTATTTTTAAGAATTTGTTTTAAAATTTTGTTCCGTAAATTATTTTTATTATTTTAGTAACATCAGTTTAAATTGTTTTTGTTTTTATTGACTTTGTAAATATTATTTTTGTTCTATCAAATATTTTTATTTTACTAACGTAGTTTTTTTTACATATATATTTTTAAGAATTTGTTTTAATTTTTTTCCGTAAATTATTTTATTTTACTAACTTCCGCATTAAATTATTTTTGTTTTGTTGATTCTGTAACTTTTATTTTTATAGTGGCTTGTTCCATAAATTATTTTTATTTTTCTAACATCTTATATTTTTGTTTTCTTGATTCCGGAACTATTATTTTTGTTTTAGTTACTATTTTTTATGTTTGAAGAGAAAAAATATTTAAACATAATTAAAAGAGAGAAGATGGTGGTGATGAGAGAGAAAATAGAGAGGATACAAGAAAGAGAAAGAAAAATACAAACATAGAAGATATGCAAGAAAAAGAGTTAAATGGTAACTCAAAACTCAATAATTCAAAAGTAAGATTTTGGAGGGAGAAATCTACCCTTGTCATTATGTATATATATTACACATAAGTATATCACTAATCATTATAGATTCTAAAGAAAATTTCTTATACACAACATTTGTTGTCTTATTAGTTGGTTTTTCATCTTCACCGCATATCAATATCTTCAAACCTAAATAATTTGTTACTCTAAAAACTACGACATATAACTGTCAATGGTTAAAAACTAGTTTTTTTTTTTCAAAAAACACCTACGTGAAATTATTGACTTTGACACTTGTTAATTGTCATTGCATATGATACCAGCAATGTAAATTGTCTTATCTGGAATTTGAAAAATAATCTTACATCAGATAACGTTAATGACAATCTCGGGTAAAAACATTTTCTCCAAGATTTCTTCCTTTCAAAAATTGTGTTTCAACAATGTGATCCCCAATATTTATGATGATTAGTCTTGTTTCATTGCACAACCCTACAACATGGTTAATGTTTCTCAATAGCATTATTGGAACACTAATTTTAAGTGTCAATTTATGGCCTGAAAACCCTCAAACACTTTATACTATTCAAAAACTCTGTATAATAAATGTTTTCGAAAACTTAAATGTTTTCAGCCCTGCAAATAGAATCTGAACTCAAATAAGTTCTTCCTTTTGAATGATTACTTTTATTAAATTAAAATTTTATTTTATGAATAAAGAAATTTCTGAAAAGAAAATAAGCTAAAATCAAAATAACGAAATTATTTTTACTGTGAACTATTATTTTTGTTTTCTAAATTATTTTGATTTTAATAACTTCCATTATATATTTTTGTTTTATTGACTTTGTAACTATTATTTTTGTTTTATTTTTAAGAAGTAGTTTTACGGAAAAAAATTTGTTCCGTAATTTTTTATAATTATTTTGCTAACCTCAGTTTTTATTCTTTTGTTTTATTGACTCTGTAACAATTATTTTTATTCCATCAAATATTTTTCTTTTGCTAACATATTTTTTTACATAACTATTTTTAAGAATTTGTTTTAAACTTTTCTCCGTAAATTATTTTTATAATTTTACTAACCTCAGTTTAAATTATTTTTGTTTTATTGACAAGGTAACTATTATTTTTGTTCCATCAAATATTTTTATTTAACTAATGTATTTTTGTTTTACATAGCTATTTTTAAGAATTTGTTTTAAAATTTTGTTCCTTAAATTATTTTTATTATTTTAGTAACATCAGTTTAAATTATTTTTGTTTTTATTGACTTTGTAAATATTATTTTTGTTCCATCAAATATTTTTATTTTATTAACGTAGTTTTGTTTTACATATATATTTTTAAGAATTTGTTTTAAATTTTTTTCCGTAAATTATTTTATTTTACTAACCTCCGCATTAAATTATTTTTGTTTTGTTGATTCTATAACTTTTATTTTTATACTGGCTTATTCCATAAATTATTTTTATTTTACTAACCTCTTATATTTTTATTTTCTTGACTCCGGAACTATTATTTTTGTTTTAGTTACTATTTTTTATGTTTAAAGAGAGAAAAATGTTTAAACATAATTAAAAGAGAGAAGGTGGTGGTGATGAGAGAAAAAATAGAGAGGAGATGGGAGAGAGAAAGAAAAATACAACCATAAAAGATAGGAGAGAAAAAGAGTGAAATAGTAACTCAAAAGTCAATAATTCAAAAATGAGATTTTGGAGGGAGAAATCTACCCTTGCCATTATATATATAGATTAAGAGTAATTCTAGGTTACCACTAGTAGTACAACTTGTTTTGAGAATATAATACATCTTCGATTTTCAAATAATTGTCTTAATTTTCTTTCTTATCTATTCTAAAATAATTGTTATATTTCAAAACATTCTTTTAAAAAATATTTTTACTATTTTATCCTAACTTTTTCTACCTACTTATTTATGATCACATATTTAAAGGTATTTAAAAAAACTACATATTATATCAATATTTATAATACAATCCATTATTTCTTGAACGATGTATCCGTCAAAGATGACGATTATTTAAAAACAGAATAAAAAGTTAACTTTTCAACATTTTCTTTTATAGAGCAAATTGTAACATTAGCAATAAACTTAGCATTTTTACATAAAACTATAAACATTATGAATCGTCCGAAATAATTTCCCCCACCCAACCTATATTAAACCTAAATGACAAGACAGCCTCTTAGATCTACTAAAAACAAATAAAATATGCAAAAGTAAAAGTTGAACATTTGTTTAAATGTTTATTTAATTTTTTGTAGTATTTTATTTACTGTCTTGGCTCCCATTATTGTTTTTCAATATATTACTACTAAAATGTCTCAAGAATTAATTATTTAATTCTAGTAAAAAGATTAAGAATATACACTCATTTAGAGATAGATGAAGTAATTTATTATTAGAAAGTACAAAAATGTTTTTCAGAATACATTGGTGAAACAAACCGACTTAGTTCATTTTTTTCTGCTTAAATTATGGTTTTGAAAAATATTTATTAGTCCTAAACCGCTTCAGTTCAGTCCTTTATGTGGTGCTCAATCTATATTATAAAACAAGTAATTGATTAAGATGTTGACATTAAATTATCTTTAAAAATTAAATGATTGAAATTCACCCTCACATTCACATGTGTGAGTAGTTACAATTCACCACTTACAATTAATATTATGAGCATTCACTTATATTTCTTTTCCCTATGTTTTATCTTCACATTACAAAGTTACACCATACGATTAATCTTTTGAACAGTTACTCCTTATAAAACATCGATCCATCAACTTTCACTTGAAGCAATGTATCCTTCAACTGTAATATTTTTTTAAATCACACCTTCTATTTAGGTACTGCCATTTCAATTAACGAAATCAGATATACTAGCACCGTGTCATAGACACGGGCATGAAGATCTAGTCTATATTATAAAACAACTAGGTAATTGACTAGGATTATTTAGATATTGAGATTAAATTATTTTTAAAAATTTAACGGTTGAGATTCACCTTCACATTCACATGTATGAGTAATTATCTATTTATAACTTCTTATTTTTCCTTTCACTATTACAAGGCACCCCCTACAATTAATATTATGAGCAGTCACCCTTTTTTCTTCTCCATATCTTTTTGTAAGGATAAAATAGGCATGACTTATTTTGGTTTTTTGTTTCTCCTTTCTTGGCCTCTAAGTTTAGACATTTTTGTAAACAAAATATTTCATTATATTTTGGGTTTCTTGGTCCTAAATCTTAGGAGTTATTTTGGACACAAAATCTATGCAAAAATCATTTCCAAAACCGTGTCTCAAGAGTCCATGTTCAGATGGTAATAGAATCTAGTAATTATGATGGTTTATTTAATTACTAATTATAATCCTTTTCCATATTGGAGTTTGCTTCCTTTTTGATTTCTAGATCTCCTTTGTGGTATATATATGGGTCTTGGGCAACGACTGAAGACACACGCGTATAGAGAGAGAGAGAGAGAGAGCTGAAAATTTAGAGCTGAAAAATTCAGAGTTTCAAGAAGCTGATCATAGTTCCAGTTTGGTGCAGAATTTGAATGCAACTTTGGATGCAGCAACTAGAGAAGCTTCATTAGAAGCTACATTGAAAACAACTGGAACTGTTTGTCTTCCTAGCTGTTCTAGGAAGCTTATTTTTTCTTCACACATTTTTTGTACCTGTTTTTCTGTGGGTTTTTGCTCTCCAAGACTTGTTGTCTTGTGAGAGTATTTGTTTGGTGATTTCACATTCTTTTTGTAAAACAAATCATATTATTTAGTGAAATCTTTTTGGTCATGAGACTAGATCTACAAGTATAGGCTTGTGGATTGTTTGGTAACTGTTTGTGCATCTTTTACTGCTTTAGAAACATAAGTCTTCCGTTGTTTTAATTTTTCTGACCATTGTATCTTCCATTGTAGCTTCTACACAAGCTACATTGGAAACTGCATTGGCAGTTTGTTGAATCATAGCTACTTGTTTTCTTACAATTGGTATCAGAGCCTCCTCTTGACGTCACTAAAGAAGATTCTGGTTGTAGCCGTGATGGATTCTCAGTATGAGAATATTGTTCGTCCTCTAACTCTGACTAATGTAAATTATTCTATTTGGAAAGTGAAGATGCGTATCTTCATCAAATCAATTGATGAAAGAGCTAGCGTGGTTTGCTGTTTTAAATGGTTGGACTCCTCAAAAAACGACTGATAATGATGGTGATGTTAAGATCACTAAAGAGGCTGATTGGTCTAATGAAGATAAAAATACTGCCTCTTTCAATTCTAAAGCCTTGTCTGCCATATACAAAGCCTTAGATGCCAACACCTTTAAGGTTATAGCTAATTATGAGTCTGCTAAAGATGTATGGGAGGCCCTTCAAACCCTGTGTGAAGGACCTGTCAGTGTTCGTACTTCTAAATTAAGATTGTTTACCACACAGTTTGAAAACACAAGAATGAATGAATCTGAAGATATCATGTCATATTATGGTAGCCTTCTTGATATGTCTAATTACTCTGCTTTGGCTTTAGGTAATCCTATCACTAATGATCGCCTTGTTAGTAAAATGATGCGTACTTTTCTTGAAAGGTTTAATGTAAAAATATGTGCTATTGAGGAAGCACATGACATTGACAAAATGGGTTTTGAAAGATTGAGTGGTATCCTTCAAAATTTTAAATTAAACCTAAATGATCAAATCAAGCAAAAGGGCAAAGGTGCATCATCTTCTACTCCTCTTGTGAAAAACATTGTTTTGCCATCTGCTGTTGATGTCTTTTCTGATTTGCTTGCTTTACAAAAGGAAATTGATGAGCCTGATCTTGGAGAAGATTCCATGGCTCTTTTGACTACTAAGTTTAAAAAAATTGAAAGCCAAAAGTCAAAACAGAACTCCATCATCAAGCTCCAAAACCTCTTTTAAGCCTGATTATGTTAAATTTACTCCTAAGGAAAATTCTTTTCAAACACCAGAAAAACCTTTTACCAATCCTTTTGCTTCAAAAACTTCTTACAATGAAAGAATATTGATTTCATTCAGTGTAGGGAGTGTCAAGGATTTGGTCACCATGCAAATCAATGTGCAAATACCTTGAGAAAGAAGGGTTTAAATTTTTCTGCAACTTTGAGTGATAGTGATGGTGAAGATCCAGGAGATCTCATCACTCTCACTGCAGTATACGACTCTGAATCTGATTGTACAGGTCCTTCGACCAATATACCTCCGAATGTAGCTTCTTTAGAAACTACATCAGAAGCTACATTGGACATAAGTTGGGATGATATTTGCTGTTTTAACTCCTCTGTCACAGAAGATTATGGAGAATCAGAATCAGACCTGCTGGAAGGGTACAAGGAGTTGTATAAGGATTGGGAAAAGAGGGCTCTTCAAGTTACATTGCTTGGAAAGACAAATGATATGCTAAAGAAGGTCAATGAAGAACAAAAGGAGTGTATCACAAGGCTGAAATGTTTGTTGAGTAAGAAAGATGCGGAGATTGAAGAACTGAAAGAAGAACTCATCAAAGCCAATGAAACTATGGCAAAATGGAACTCAAGCCAACACAAATTGGATGATATATTGAATTCTGGTAATTCTGGTAAGTCTGGTATTTGATACAGGCCTAGGACGTTTGTGAAAGAATGTGAAGGTATGTCTACTGAACCAAAACATCCCACACAAAATTTTCAAAATCCAAACTTCTTTGAAAAACCCAAAACAAGAAAGAGAAATTTTGTGTGTCACTATTGTCACAAGTCAAGTCATATTCAACCATTTTGTTTTCTTAAAAAGGCTGTCTATAAGGAAGATGTTAGGCAAGCTTACTTGGTTAGTAATTGATGTGCGCGAACGCAACACGAGCAAGATTACCCGGTCGTATCCAGTAATAGAGTTCGTAAGTACGAGTCGATCCCACGAGGATAGAGCTAGAAATAAATCCTAAGTACTAAAATTGGGCACACCTAATTTTATTTAAGCTAACGGAAATTAGATTTAAAATAAAACTAAAGTAAACAAAATAAAAGCAATAAAGTAAACTAAATTAACGCGACAATGAAACGGCGGCAACATCAAATCAAGGTTAAAAAGTAGGATTGTGATATTTCTAGTCTAGCCAATGTTTAATTTAACTCTCTATATTTTTCTTAACTCAAATTTTTGGTAGTCGGGTGCACACTAATATTTTCTACGGGCTTTCGCTACGTATAGAAAACCTAGTTATCACTCATCCTTGCTACGGGCTCATATCATCGCAACACATAACATAGGGGAGAAAATAGTCGCGTGGTAGATCAAACACCCAATGACTATCTACGGTCTTCGACAATTGGTGTGCTTTAAAACGTAAACAATTATCACGATTTTCGAAATAATAGGAAGGGCTTTCGCTTCGTATCCTATCATTCTAGGGTTCATTTAATGATTCATGACTTCATTAAAAACATTAAGCACACAATGATAATGACCAAAGATATATGAGTAATACATCAAATAGAGAGAATTTAAATTAAAACATCACATTCAACATAGATAAAAATCACAATCCAAAAATATATTTAACTCATAATCAAGGTATCAAGATAAATGTAAAGTTTCTCCAAAAATTACAACACTAAAATAAATAAAGTAGTGGAAGAATTAAACCAATTAATGTTGCAATCTTGGTTGACTTCACTTAATCTTGCTCCCTTGACCCTTGATTTGATGCTCCAAGCCTTCAAAATGGATGCATTTTTAATTTTGGTGGAGAGATGGATAGGTGGATGATTGGAATTGGGATGAGTTTTAGGGCTGCTGCCCTAAAACTGGTTGATTCCTTTTCAAAATGGTCGGTTGGAATGGGAATAAAAGAAAGGCAAAGGAGGCAGGGGTAGAATAGGGAAAGGATAGGATTTTTAGGGGCAAAAAAGGAAGGAAATAGGAGTTGGGTCGCGGCTGGATCAAGGGCAACCCAGGAGAGGGAACGCGAGTCTGGTCCAAGGAAAACGGGCTGGAAATGAGAGAGGGAGTGGGCTGGATGGTGGGTGGATGGAGCCGGTTAGGCGCGGGTCATACCCGGATTCAGGGCTGGAGCACGCGGGTCACTGCTGGTGGAGGCGGGTGACGTGGCCGGCTCATGGAGCGACAACACATTAATGAAAGTTTCCCCCTGTATTTTGAAGATTTACTTCGGCTTCCCTTGCTTCCAGAATAGTACTCCGATGCCCCTAGCTTTCTGATTTTGGCTAGCGAAGTCCTTCTGCTCCCAGACTTTGCAAATAAGTCCACCGTTAGCCCAGTTAGCCTCCGTTAGGCCTGCTGTGCTTTGAAACTCTTAACGGACCCTAACGGTAAGTATCAAAACTTAACATTGAAGCTCATAATTGCCTCGATTTACATATATTGAGCCATAAAACCTCGAATATTTTTGAGATACCTACATGAAACACAAAATACATAAAAATAGTATCTCAAATGCAATAAATCATTATCTAAAGCTCAAAATCATCAATAAAATTCAGAAAAATAATGAAAATAAAAGGAAAATTACAAGCTTATCAACACCCCCAAACTTAAGCTTTGATCGCCCGAGCAAAGAAAGATATGGATTATGGAGATGCTCGAGAACAAGATGAAATGAAGGAGGCACTCAATCAAGATCCCACATGCATTACCATGAAAGAAATCAAACTCAAGATTATAAAGATGCATAACCAAGGTATGATGTGATTTCAATGCTAACAAACTTTCCTCAAACACTTACTTAAAAACATGAAACACAAGCCCATGACTAAATAGTATTGCTCTAGCTAGGATTGAACGTTCAATGAGATACCAAGCATGAGTCATCAAACCGAAAGAGATATGCTTCACAAGACAATAACTCATGGCATGACAATATCAATAGGACTTTGCAAAGCTTGTAATATTAGGCCAAGGTTGAGCTACAAATTAAGGGAAGGATATCAAGACAAGAGAGCACAAAGTGAAGCCTTCAAAATCACACTCAAGTCTAGCTTCATGAAAGAACATGCTCCATCATAACTCACCATTTTTGTCAACAACCCCCAAACTTAGCTCTTTTTTTTTATCAAGAACTTGGGGTTGAGAGTATATCAAACTACCACAAATGATTTTTCATCCCACAATTCCTCATTTTCAAGGATTTTAAAGCACAAATGGTTCACAATTTTGGGTTGCCCTTCACTTTTGATATTTTGTTTTTTTAACACAAGGGCCCATTTTTACAAGATAAATAACCCCCAACTCATCAACCAAGATTAAATCACACCACACCAAAATATGAAGAACAATACTTCCTTGAAGCTCACACTCCCTCTAAGACATAAATTTGGATATTCATTTCACAAAGTGCTCTCTCAAAGGGTTGGATAAAGTGTATAGGCTCGGGATAAGTCAATGTGGGTGATCAAAATGAAGGCGAATGGGGGTCATTGTGTGCTCTTGCACACACCATTCTTTCAATAAGGCTCAAATGGGAATCTAGGGATTTAATGTGAACATGGGTAGGTCGATATGGCACAAACAAGTCAAACATGGCCTATATCATGCTATTGTCATACTCACAAGCCAAACTATTCATCAATCTTAAGATCATCTAACGGCATCAAAACTCACAACAAGGTACTCATAACACACGCACAACCAAAGCTAGAGCTTAGCTTAAAAATTATCAAGAGATCCACACATGGGCACTATTTAACATGAATGAGGGAAAGCTAGCACAAAAATCACAAAATATCCTCAACTATGCATGTAATAATCTCAAGATTGAATCCAAGAAAATAATGCACATACAACTCAATGAGCGCCAAAGTGATGAGATGAATGATCAAAGCATAGTTAATGGGGTCCAAATTAGCTTGAAATTTTCTAAAATTTTTCAAAATTTTCCCAAAAAAATCAAGGGAAAAAATAAGGCCGAACCCACCCCCAAACTTAGAACCGAACATTGCCCACAATGTTCATGATCATAAAAATGCATATAAACGGGGGAGAAAAGAGAAGAGAAAACTCCCGCAAAGTCGGTTCACTTAAAGTTCAAGCCATGAATACTTCACTCCATGAATCCCCATGAATCTCCGCGAGACACCCCCAAACTTCAATAATTGCTCAACCCCTACATCAAATCAAAGCTCAAAAGAAATGTATGAGAGCAATTATATTGTAAATAAAAATTAAAATAAAAAGAAAATATTTTTGGTGTGGGGACTCTATGTACACCTCCCTACAAACCCACAAACTTGGGACGGCTTCGAAAAGCGACTCAAAATACAAGACATATAAATACAAAAGAAATAAAAGAAACCAAATTTTTCGCCTACGGAGGCACCGGTTCATTTAGAAACGCGCACATGACATTCCCATAAAATCCATGACCAAAGAAGTGCTTTAATTGAAGTCCTTTAAGCTTGAACACCTTCTTAGTTGCCGACTCCCGAAAAATAGGCTATTTGAACATGTCGGCAATAGGAAATATCACACCAACTCACTTAAGTGTATGAATTCTTCTTGATGCTCGAGAGGCAGATGGAAATAAGAAATTTGAGCCTCAATGTTTGGTGGAGTGAAATGAGGGAACAGTTCTTTGAAGGTTTCATTTGGGCCAAAAGAATCATCCTCTTCAAAAATGCTTGGATGATCCATTTCATTACTAACATACTCTTCAAGGGTGGGAGAACTCGGCATAGGGTGGGGAGCATGATTGATCACTTCACACTCACAAGCTTCTATACTTTGATCTTCCACCGCGACATGGATATAAGATTGAGGAGCTTCCAAGTGAGGTTGCCCCAAGATACTCGAAATTCCACTCTCATTAGTGAGAGAGAGATCATTGCAAAGCTCCATTTCGATTGGGTTTTTCTCGACATTGAGTTGAATGTCTTCTTGAGGCGATTCATCAAGGGCAATACCAAATTCCCGCATTGTAGCTTCCCAATTGTGAGGAGGGACAGGGAGCTTGATGGCTTCTATCAACAAGGCTACTTGAGCTTTTAGACTTTGAATTGTTTCTTCTTCCGTGAGCGAGCGTCGCTCAACTTCCCAAGGGTAATTGTTGCTCACAGAATTCAGATCAAAGGGGTGATGATGGGGGTCTTCATGATGATAGTGAGAGGAGGAAGCATAAGAATTCGACTCCATCCCAAATGCACATGGATATGGAAAATGATTTCCATAACAATTCTCGCAAATTAAGTTAGGATGGGGCGGAGTATAATTCATGGCCTCGGTTGACGCCATCTCATTCTCATAAATTCCCGACATTTCATTCCATGCCCTTTGATCAAAGTCCCAATTTATATTGTTCCAAGCCATCGCTCCAAGCTAACTACAAGAACACTCACTAAACAAACAAGCTCAAATGCAAAAGAACTATATAAAAAAAACTACTCTAAAAGAAAGCAAAAACTAACTACAACTAAAATTAAAGAAAATAGAGAAAAAAGAAAAAAATGCTTAAATTAAAATTAGGCAAGCTTGGTATTAATATCAAGATAAATTTTAGAAATCTATCCTCGGCAACGGCGCCAAAAACTTGATGTGCGCGAACGAAACACGGGCAAGATTACCCGGTCGTATCCAGTAATACCGTTTGAAAGTATGAGTCGATCCCACGAAGATAGAGCTAGAAATAAATCCTAAGTACTAAAATTGGGCACACCTAATTTTATCTAAGCTAACGAAATTAGATTTAAAATAAAACTAAAGTAAACAAAATAAAAGCAATAAAGTAAACTAAATTAACGCGACAATGAAACGGCGGCAACATCAAATCAAGGTTATAAAGTAGGATTGTGATATTTCTAGTCTAGCCAATGTTTAATTTAACTCTCTATATTTTTCTTAACTCAAATTTTTGGTAGTCGGGTGCACACTAATATTTTCTAGGAGTTTTCGCTACGTATAGAAAACCTAGCTATCACTCATCCTTGCTACGGGCTCATATCATCGCAACACATAACATAGGGAGAAAATAGTCGCGTGGTAGATCAAGCACCCAATGACTATCTACGGCCTTCGACAATCGGTGTGCTTTAGAGACGTAAACAATTATCACGATTTTCGACATAATAGGAAGGGCTTTCACTTCGTATCCTATCATTCTAGGGTTCATTTAATGATTCATGACTTCATTAAAAGCACTAAGCACACAATGATAATGACCAAAGATATATGAGTAATACATCAAATAGAGAGAATTTAAATTAAAACATCACATTCAACATAGATAAAAATCACAATCCAAAAATATATTTAACTCATAATCAAGGTATCAAGATAAATGTAAAGTTTCTCCAAAAATTACAACACTAAAATAAATAAAGTAGTGGAAAAATTAAACCAATTAATGTTGCAATCTTGGTTGACTTCACTTAATCTTGCTCCCTTGACCCTTGATTTGATGCTCCAAGCCTTCAAAATGGATGCATTTTTAATTTTGGTGGAGAGATGGGGAGGTGGATGATTGGAATTGGGATGAGTTTTAGGGCTGCTGCCCTAAAACTGGTTGCTTCTTTTCAAAATGGTCGGCTGGAATGGGAATAAAAGAAAGGTAAAGGAGGCAGGGGTAGAATAGGGAAAGGATAGGATTTTTAGGGGCAATAAAGGAAGGAAATAGGAGTTGGGTCGCGGCTGGATCAAGTTCAACCCAGGGAGAGGGAACGCGGGTCTGGTCCAAGGAAAACGGGCTGGAAATGAGGGAGGGAGTGGGCTGGAGGGTGGGTGGATGGAGCAGGTTAGGCGCGGGTCATACCCGGATTCAGGGCTGGAGCACGCGGGTCGCTGCTGGTGGAGGCGGGTGACGTGGCCGGCTCATGGAGCGACAACACATTAATGAAAGTTTCATTAATGGCGTCGTCCTCCCCTGTATTTTGAAGATTTACTCCGGCTTCCCTTGCTTCCAGAATAGTACTCCGATGCCCCTAGCTTTCTGATTTTGGCTAGCGAAGTCCTTCTGCTCCCAGACTTTGCAAATAAGTCCACCGTTAGCCCAGTTAGCCTCCGTTAGGCCTGCTGTGGTTTGAAACTCTTAACGGACCCTAATAGTAAGTATCAAAACTTAACATTGAAGCCCGGAATTGCCTCAATTTGCATATATTGAGCCATAAAACCTTGAATATTTTTGAGATACCTACATGAAACACAAAATACATAAAAATAGTATCTCAAATGCAATAAATCATTATCTAAAGCTCAAAATCATCAATAAAATTCTGAAAAATAATGAAAATAAAAGGAAAATTACAAGCTTATTTGTAATCAGATGCAACATCGGATGCATCTTCCAATGCAGCAACATCGGAAGCTACATCCGAAGGTACATCAGAAGGTACATCCTAAGAAACATCAACCAAAATCCTTTAAACAAATGTGGGTTCCCAAAGGCTGTTACATGAATGCAAGATCCAAGTACTGTGAGCCGTTTGACATATGTCCCGGTGCAAAGTGGTCTGATGATGAACAATGCAATGTAACCTTCACATCATTAAAGTCACACATAGCTGGTTCTTGGTACTTTGATAGTGGGTGTTCTAGACACATGACAGGTTCTATTGAGAACTTAAAAGAATATGTGAATATCAATGGTGGGTATGTGGCTTATGGAGGAGGAGCCAAAGGTAAGATCATTGGTAAAGGAACTTTGAATGTGATGGTCTTCCTAAGCTCACCAATGTCTACCATGTTGAAGGCCTTAAGACCAACCTCATTAGCATCAACCAGCTGTGTGATGATGACCTACAGGTGAGGTTTGATAAGAATTCTTGTGAAGTTTTTGATCAATCTAACAAGTGTTTTTGACAGGTACTAGATCATCTAACAATTGTTATATGTTCAATAATGTTCAAACCTATCATAATACTAGTCTTGATATCACAGATCCATGGCATCAAAAATTAGGGCACATGAGTTTTTGTAAACTTCATGAGCTTGTGAAGCATAATGCAGTGAAAGGTTTACCTAGTCTGGATAAGAACTTCACAAAGGTATGTAGACCATGTCACAAAGGTAAACAAACCAAGGCTTCTCACATTGTCATATCCCAGTGTTCCACATCTAGATGCCTTGAGATGATTCACACATATCTCATGGGTCTTATTGAAGTAGAAAGTCTAGGAAAGAAAAAGTACACTTTTGTCTGTGTTGATGATTTTTCTAGATACACATGGGTCGTTTTCTTGAAAGAAAAATCGAATACTTTTGAGGCCTTTAAAGTATGGTACACCCGTGTTATGAACTTATATGATCTAAAACTTACTAGAATTAGATCAGATCATGGCACGGAATATGAAAATTCATCCTTTTCTAGCTATTGTGCTTCAAATGGCATAACCCATGAATTCTCAGCTCCTAAAACTCTACAACAAAATGAAGTGGCAGAAAGAAAGAATATGACACTTTAAGAAATGGCTAGGGTCATGTTGAGCTCCAAAAATTTGTCAAAAAGATTTTGGGCAGAAGCCTTAAACATTGCTTGTCATATAGGAAATATAGTCTTCTTGAGACCAGGTAGCACCATGACACCCTATGAAATTTTACTAGGGAAGAAGCCTACATTGAAATATTTTCATGTTTTTGGGTGTGTGTGTTATCTGCTCAATGATAGAGATCATCTTTCAAAATTTGACTCAAAAAGCGACAAGCGTGTGTTCAGGGGATACTCTACAAATAGTCGTGCATATAGAGTATTTAATCTTAGGACAAAAACTATTATGGAGTCTATGAATCTTGTGTTTGATGATCTAACAGATCTTGGCCACAAAACTGTTGAGGATGATGTTTTAGGTCTGCTAGACTTTGAAGATCATGAGTCACATGTATAATCTACAAAACATGCTCCTGCAAACAGTACACCTGCCCCAGAAGATATAGAATCTGCAAGTCCTAGAAATTCAGTGAATGGATCTCAGGATGTAGCTCGAATGTAGCTCCAGATGCAGCTGCATCAGAAGCTACATCGGAAGCTACAATGGTCAGAAACCTACCAGATACAGAAATAGATCCTGAACAGTCAAAAACTCAGTCCAGTTTGACTGATCGCAGTCATGACATTCCCAGCTAAATTCAGAAAGTGTATCCCATTTCACAAGTCATAGGTAATGTACATGATGGAATGTCAACAAGGAGGAAAGGTAAGGTAGACTATAGTAAATTGGCTTGTCTGTCTTCTCTTGAGTGTGAAGAGATTCATACTTCATGCTTTGTGTCTACCATTGAGCCTAAGAATGTGCATGAAGCCCTAAAAGATGAGTGTTGGATCGATGCCATACAAGATGAGCTTGATATATTTACTAAGAATGATGTTTGGTTCCTTGTACCTAGACCCACTTCTGTGAATGTTATTGGAACTAAGTGGATTTTCAAAAACAAATCAAATGAAGTGGGAGAGATAATGAGAAATAAAGCAAGACTTGTGGCTCAAGGGTACATACAGGTTGATGGGGTGGATTTTGATGAAACCTTTGCTCCTGTTGCCCGCATTGAGTCCATATGTCTTCTTCTTGCCATTGCATGCTTTCTTGACATTACTCTTCAACAAATGGATGTGAAGAGTGCTTTTTGAATGGTATTCTTAAAGAAGAAGTTTTTATTGAACAACCAAAGGGATTTGAGGGACCCCCCATAAACCCAATCATGTTTTTAAATTAAAAAAGGCCTTGTATGGTCTCAAGCAAGCTCCTAGAGCTTGGTATGGGAGACTTACAGACCATTTTTTGAAAAGTGGTTTTAAAAGGAGAGAAGTGGACAAAACACTTTTTATTCAAAGAAAAGAAACACATTTTGATTGCATAGATTTATGTTGATGATATTGTGTTTGGGTCCACTTCTAAGTCCTTAGAAAAGGAATTTGTGCATTGCATGACATCTACCTTTGAGATGAGCATGGTAGGTGAATTAACATTTTTCCTAGGGATTCAAATAAAACAATTGCATGAAGGGATGTTCATCTCTCAAGCCAAGTATGCTCTTAACTTGGTGAAGAAATTTAGTCTTGAGGATGGAAAGAAAAAGAAAACCCCTATGGGTACATCCAATAAATTTTGCAAGGATGAGAAATCTAAAAATGTTGACCATACTTTATATAGAAGCATGATATGAAGTCTACTATATTTGACTGCCACCCGACCAAACATCATGTATAGTGTGGGTTTGTATGCTAGATACCAAGAAAACCCTAAAGTCTCCCATTTGAAAGTTGTCAAAAGAATAATTAGGTATGTTGGTGAGACTTGTACTATGGGTTTGTGGTACACAAAACACACTAACACCAACCTTGTTGGTTTCAGTGATGCTGATTGGGCAGGTAGTATAGATGACATGAGAAGTACTTCTGGTGGATGCTTTTATTTGGGTAACAATTTGATCTCTTGGTTTAGTAAAATGCAAAACTGTGTTGCCCTCTCCACAGCTGAATCTGAATACATTGCTATTGGTAGTGGGTATACACAACTTTTATGGATGAATCAAATGATCAAGGATTATGGCCTACACAGTAATGTGTTAACGATGTATTATGACAACACCAGTGCTAAAAGCATAGCAAAAAATCTTGTTCAACACTCTATAATTAAGCACGTTGATATAAGACACCATTTTATTAGAGACTTGGTTGAACAAGATGTTATTTGCATTGAACATGTAGGGATTGAAAATCAACTGGCTGATATTTTCACTAAGAGTCTAGATTTTGAGAGATTTATCAATCTTCGAAAATCTCTTGGTATGTGTGCCATGTAACCTATCACTCGCCTTTATATATATATATATAATAAAATAATAAAAAATAGACATTCTGCATTAAGTATATAGGAGGGCACACTAGTTTCATCTCCCATGTTTTGTGCCTTTTGTTGCCTGGGATTTGCATTCAAAATCTGCTGTGATTTCTTTGTACTGATTCTCAGATCTCTCTCCCAAAATTTTTTTATGAAAATTTAAAGTCCACAAAGGAAAGAGCTACCTTTAAAATCAAGGGTTGTAGCAATTTATTTTGGTACTATGGAACTTAGGTTCTCATAGGTTGATCTTAAGAAAATTGAATACCCTTGAAAGAAAAAGTGTGAAAGCTACCTAACGGAAAAGAGCTACCTATGAACAAGGTTTGTGGCAACTTTTTTTTGGTACTATGAATCCTTGGATTTCATGGGTTGATCAAAAGTTAAGTGGCTTTCCTTGGTAAATAGTGTGAAAGGTTCCGAGTGGCATGTTGTGAATATGCTTGAAATAAAGTAGAGCTATCCTCCTAGGAAAATAAAGTACCTATGGAATTTGTGGGAGATGAGTATGGCTAGAATAAAAAAAATTTGAGAATTTGTACATAAAATCACAATTTTGGCGAATGCAGCTACATTGGAAACTACATTCAGATGATCTAGACATTTTTCACATGTGTGTGGCTGCATTTACCAGATTCTGTCTGATCTACTCTTTTCATATCATAGACATAATTTTTAGGGCATATTCTTTTCTTAAAACATCAGCCTATTGAAATTTTGTCCTTATCTCAAAAATTGCAAAATAATTACCAAAGTATTCCCTGTTGAATATTTTATGTGGTTGTCTAATCTGTGTGATGCTCTAGGAGTTCTTGATAATGGATATATCTGCGATTGCATGCTTGGGTTGGTACACTTTTGGTTAACTCTTTGGTGTGTTTGTTAAGAATCCTTGGTGATTTTAAAATTCAAAAATTCAAGAATGTGATTAAGAGATTAGTTGTTATCACACACACATAGCTCTCTACATTTTTCTCAAGTCTAAATCATATCTCTTATACATGATTTGATCTACCTTGGTTTGTATTCAAAAATCAAAAATTGGTTTGGGGATTTCACAAACGCCCCTTCATATTCCTGATTTGTCACTCCTAACGCCTAATGCGTTTATAAGGTTGTTTTAAGTGTTCTTTCAGGTAGCAGGCAAGTTATCACTTTCAAATCTCTTTTGCTCAACCAATTCCCAAAAGTGCTGAAGGAACCTGCTGCCCTCTTAATCTCTCTCTTCATCTTTTCTCTGAATCCTTCCAAAATTCTCCATGGCTTCATCTCCTTCTACCTCAATAGATTCCCTAGAACAGAATCCTCCAGTCAATGTAGCTTCCAGTGCTACTTCTGCCGAAGCTACATCGTCTCCAACCTCTGCTCCAATAAATCCAGGTTCGGCCATTGTGTGCGCTAAACCCCTTCCAGAACCTCTCTCCGTCATACTACCTGGAGAAAAGAGGAATGACATATCTGGTTTTCCCCAAATAGGAAACCCTAGCACCCGAAAATCCAAACGATTGAGGGGGATTCCAAGTAATTTTGAAAATCCGAGTGTTGTTGAGGTTGAAAAGGCAAAGAAGCGCAAGGTTACCCCTGGACAGTTTGAAGAAGCTGTTCAAATTGCTATTGATAGTGACGACGAGGATTTCATTGGTACTGCCACTGAAGATCAATTTGTGGCTGAACCTCGTAGTCCTGCTCAGAACATTGAACGTGGTCAGTCTCCCATAGCCACAGCAGATGACGACTACCCCATTCCTTCCATAAAAGTGGTCTTCCAACATGACTCTCCTCCTCATAATGTGGCATCTTCTGCTGGTCTGTCTGCTGAGCCTGATGTAAATCTCTCTGACCTGAGCTATTCAGATGAGCAGAGAACCCTTGTTGATTATCTGGTGCAGCTGAAGCATGCTTCTCCAAAGATCTCCCCATCTCTTCCTTCAAGCCCTGCCAAGTCCTCAAGCACCTTTGAGTTTGATGACAGTTCTAACCAGGATTACATTGAAAGAGTTGTATCTGAAGAAGAAGAAGAAGAATATCTGATGAGGTCCCCTTAAGATTCACAAGAAGAAGAGCTACAATGACCAATGAGGCTCCCAATATAGCTTCCAATGTAGCAATTGGGGAAGCTACATTTACTCCTGCATCCTCTAGAGCTGCTTTAGGTACTCTTTTTTCTGCTCAGTTTATAACCTCTATTGCTTCCTTAAGGTATAACACCTCTAGGAAAATTATTGATGAAAGAGTCATTCCTAAGGATGACTTGATTGCACAAAATCTTGTACATTTTTTTTTCGGATAGGGGCTTTCTAGCTACTCTGTCTTCCACCTCTCCATATAATAGGAACATTGTTTTTGAGTTATATGCCAATCTTGAGAAAAGGATTACCTCACCTGGTGGTCCTGGTTTTGAAAAAGTGTTTATTAGAAATCAGTTGTTCAATTTCTCTCCCTCCATAATCAATAAACATTTTGGGACTCCTGAAGTTGGGATTGTTGGGTTAGTATCTGATTTAAATCTGTGTGCCCAAGAGCTGACAGAGGGTTAGTCTCCAAATGGCTAGGAAAAGGGGCCAATAGCACTACTTCCAAACTCTCCTCACTGTATGTTGTCATGCACAAAATGTGTTGTGCAAATTGGGCTCCTACCACCAATTCTAATGTTGTAATAGAGGAGCATGCTAGGATTTTGTTTCAGATTGGTAATGGTCAGCCTTTTGATTTTGGAGATTTTGTCTTTAGGAAAATTGTCTCTCTGGCAAAATCTGAAGGAGACAAAAGGGCTCTCATTTTTCCTTCTCTTATCTACAACATTTTGGTTACCCAAGGATTTGTCCCCACAATAGGTGAAAGACTTTCCCCCATTCTTGACCCTTTTCACATTTCCATCAAATTATTAAAAGGAGATAGAGTGGTCAATTTACCTTTAGTATATCCATATCCTGCTGCACCTGCCACCACTGCACCAGTTGTTCCTGTTCCTGTTGCCTCTGCCTCGCCTCCACGCTCCACAGCCTACTGCTCCTAATCCAGTATTGCCCAGTGTAGCATCTAATGCAGCTTCATTTGGTCATGCATCAGTGCCTGCTTCCTGCACTGTTGGACCTTCTGCTCCCATGTATGCGCCTTTCATCTCTGAACAGCTTGCTCTGGTCAACTCTCAGATTGCCATTCTTACTTCTCAGACTGTCCTTCTTCATAGCATAGCTACCCAGTACTCTTCTTGGCTTGCTCTGCATTTTGGCCAAATAGGGGGAGAAGTTCCAAGAGTTGCACATGTTCCTGATGATGAACCTGAAGAAGCTGCCTCTGTTCAAGAAGAGACTGATGTCTGAACTTCTGCTTCTGTTTTTGTTACCATTTCTTGTTTGTAATCTGAATATTTTGTCTGCTCATTGGATACTCTTTGGTTTGTAATAAGTTCTGATCTGTAGGTTTTGTGCATAACTGATTTGGGATATTATGTGCTTAGTAGTCTAATGGTTTTTAAGTTTATAACTTCAAATGTTTGATAAATTCATGGGGAGTTCTTTACTAATATATGCAGGTGTTGAAGGATCTTGTCTATGTTGAATATGTGGCAACACTTGTCATATTATTTGACCAGAAAGGCTCAACAAAGGGGGAGATTGTAAGGGTAAAATAGGCATGACATATTTTGATTTTTTGTTTCTCCTTTCTTGGCCTCTAAGTTTAGACATTTTAGGAAACAAAATATTTCATTATATTTTGGGTTTCTTGGTCCTAAATCTTAGGAGTAATTTTGGACACAAAATCTATGCAAAAATCCTTTCCAAAACCGTGTCTCAAGAGTCCATGTTCATATGGTAATAGAATCTAGTAATTATGGTGGTTTATTTAATTACTAATTCTAATCCTTTTCCATATTATAGTTTGTTTCCTTTTTGATATCTAGGTCTCTTTTGTGGTATATATATGGGTCTTGGGCAGCAGCTGAAGACACACGCGTATAGAGAGAGAGAACTAAAAATTCAGAGCAGAAAAATTCAGAGTTTCAAGAAGCTGATCATAGTTCCAGTTTGGTGCAGAATTTGAATGCAGCTTCGGATGCAACAACTAGAGAAGCTACATCAGAAGCTACATTGAAAACTGCTGGAACTGTTTGTCATCCTAACTGTTCTGGGAAGCTTATTTTTTCTTCCCACGTGTTTTGTATCTATTTTTCTGTGGGTTTTTGCTCTCCAAGACTTGTTGTCTTGTGAGAGTATTTGTTTGGTGATTTCACATTCTTTTTGTAAAACATATCATATTATTTAGTGAAATCGTTTTGGCCATGAGGCTAGATCTACAAGCATAGGCTTGTGGATTGTTTGGTAACTGTTTGTGCGTCTTTTCTGCTTTAGAAACATAAATCTTCCGTTGTTTTAATTTTTCTGACCATTGTATCTTCTATTGTAGCTTCTACACAAGCTACATTGGAAACTACATTGGCAATTTGTTGAATCCTAGCTACTTCTTTTCTTACCCTTTTATCTTCTTATTACAAAGTCACACCCTGCGATTAATCTTCTGAACAGTCACCCCTTATAAAACATCATTCCCTCAACTTTCATTTGGAGCAATGTATCCTTCAACTGTAACATTTTTTTAAATCGCACCTTCTATTTAGGCACTGTCATTTCAATTGACGAAATCAGATATACTAGCACCGTGTCATATGCATGGGCTTGAAGATCTATATTATAAAACAGCTAGATAATTGATTAGGGCTATTCAGAGGTTGAGATTAAATTATCTTAAAAAAATTAATGGTTGAGATTCACTCTAGTAGTTCGTCGGTAAATATGACGCTATTTTCCATTGAATTTACTGACGAATTTTTTTCTTTTACTGACGGAATGTTTTGGATTGCCGACGGAATTTCCGTCAATAAATATGACACCTATTTACTGATGGATGTCCGTCAGTAATTGTTAAAATTCCGTCGGTAAATACCGACAAAAACATCCGTCAGTAATTGGGCGGTTTCTAGTAGTGAGTTATCCATTTTTAATTCTCTATTTTTTTTCTTTTCCTATTACAAGTCATCATCTACAATTAATATTATGAGCAGTCACTTTTTTTTCTTCTTCCTATGTTTTATCTTTATATTATAAAGTCACATCATACGATTAATCTTATGAATAGTCACTCCTTATAAAACATCAATCCCTCAACTATCACTTGAAGCAATGTACTCTTTAACTGTAACATTTTTTTAAATCGCATCTTCTATTTAGACACTTTAATTTCAATTGACGAAATTAGATATACTGGTACCATGCCATTAACACTGTGCCATAGACACGAGTATAAAGATCTAGTTACTAATAGGAACCGTTATTTAGGTGTGATGAATAATTTTTTCATTAACAAATTGAAGTCTACTCATGTTTTAATAGTTGTCCACCTCATTTAAATGATGATTTGCTATGGATACTTGACTATTACATCAGCAACTTACATGGTAGTCTAAGGCCACTTTATATTTGGGTGATAATCAGGACCAGTCCATTCCCATCAATTACTAACGGCCGAAGGATACAATTTTTAAAATGGTAAAGGATATTTTTTAGGGTAAAAGAATGAGTATACTCATAATGAAATTTGATCACGCATGCGGTGTATCTCAATTCTAATTTGATGCATTGTAATTTTAATTTTTGTGTCGTAAATTCAAAATTCTGCATCGAGGCTTTTCTTCATGGGTCACAAAAATCAAATTGTGTATCGGAATTTATTTTTGTATTCTAATTCTAATTTTTGGATCTCAAATCCAAAATTGTGCACAAGGACTTTATTCATGGGTAATCCATTTTGTGCATCATAAATTAAAATTGTACATCGAGATTTACTTTTGTATTTTAATTCTAATTTTTGCATTGTAAATCCAAAATAGTGCATCGGGGCTTTCTTCATGCGTAATTTAGTTTGTGCATCGAAAAATTAAAATTGTGCATGTGGATTTACTTTTGTATTCTAATTCCAAATTGTGCACCACAAATCCAACATTGTGCATTGGGATTTTCTTCATGGGTAATCTAGTTTGTGCATCGGGACAAAGTTTCAGAAAGGAATGGCGATTTCATTATGCATCAATAAAAAGGAATAGCATGCTAATGGTAAGAACATAACTCGGACTATTGGGATCAATCAAGCCCAAACCAAACATGCATCACGATCTACAAATGATGCATTGTGATTCAAATTTGATGTATCGCAATTCTAAAAGGTGTCCAACAACAAAAAAGTTTTTATTATAGCATTTCATGAACAGTTTATATGCATAGCAAAACACACATGCACACAGTTCATCTATTTCGAACAACACGCGCAAACATAATGAAGAAGAACAACAACAAGAACAAGATAATTGAAATATTTATTGATGGAGCACTACTAGAAACCGCCCAATTACCGACGGATGTTTCCGTCGGTAAATACCGACGGAATTTTAACAATTACTGACGGATGTCTGTCAGTAAATATGTGCATATTTACTGACGGAATTTCTGTTAGCAGTCCAAAAAATTCCGTCAGTAAAACAAAAAAGTTCGTCAATGAATTCAATGGAAAATAGCGCCATATTTACCGACGAACATTCCGTCAGTAATAACCAATTTTCCGTCGGTAATTACCGACGACCAATTTTCGTCACTAAATACTGACAGAGAATTCCGTAATAAAAAGTGATATGAGTTTTCCCCTTCTCTCTCTCTCTCTCTCTCTCTCTCTCTCTTCACTATCCTCCGCCATCATTCTCTTAATTTCTGACCGCGACGTCCCTCCACGCCTCCGAGGCTCCCTGCCAAGCGGTCAGATACACTCCCTTCTCTATTTCCTCTTCCTTTCCATTCAAACTCTCAACTCTTTTTTTTCTCAAATCCCTACTCTCAAACTCTCTTTTCTCTCTTTATCACCAAAGCCACTACGCGCACTCCTTCCTCTCGCATTGCCTCTGCATCTAACACTCGCTAAAGCGCTCAGGTACGTCTCTCTCAAACCCTAGTTTTTCCCTCTCACTTTTTGATTTTGAATTGGATTCTCCAAAAACTGCGCCAATGTTGTTTCCAATGTAGCTGCCGATGTAGCTACAATGGAAGTCACAATGGTCAAAATAAAACTGAACAGCGGAAGACTTAATACTAAAGCACGAAAATAAGCACAAAAAGTTTACCAAACAATCTACAAGTCTATGCTTGTAGATCTAGCTTCATGGCCAAAAAGATTTCACTAAAAAGATGAATTGTTTTACAAAAACTATGTGAAATCACCAAACAAAACACTCTCACAAGACAACAAGTCTTGGAGAGCAAAACACCCACAGAAAAACAGGTATAGAAAATGTGGGAAGAAACAAATAGCTTCCTAAAATCAGCTAGGAAGTCAAAACAGCATCAACGCCCAATGTCTCTTCCAATGTAGTAACATTCGGAGCTACATTCAAAAACTGCTGCACATCTGAAACTGAAATCAGGTTTTGAACTTCTGAAATTTTTGCTTCTGATTTTCTTAATCAGCTCACTTCTCTCTAAAAGTGTATTGTAGCCGTTGCCCTTTGTCTTCTATTTATAATGAGGAGTAACCCTACACACAAGAGAGAAACCAACTCCAAGAAGGACAAGGATTAGTCTTTGGAAAGAAATACACTTACCATAATTCTTGGATTTCATTCCCTTATGGACAATGACTCAAGAGTCACGGTTAGAACGGGATCTTTGACTAGATTTAGTTTCCAAAAACAACTCCTAAGATTTAGGTTTAAGAAACCCAAAATATAATGAAATATTTTGTTTCCAAAAATTCAACCAAAAATCTTTAGGAATATTTTGTTTCCAAAAATGCAACTAAAGATTTTGTTACCAAATATCCACCAAAACTTTATGACCAAGAAAGGTGAAACAAAACCAAAATAGGTCATGCCTATTTTACCCTTACAATCTCCCCCTTTGTTGAGCCTTTCTGGTCAAATCAAAAGACAAGTGTTTATTCAACACCAATCAAACCATCTAACCTGCATTGGTTAGAAAATCTCATCTCCCCCTGAATTTGTGCAAGTTATAAAATCAGAAATCATTTACTAAGCACAAATCAGAATATACAAATAATGCAATTACATGCATACAAAACAAACATGAACAATTTATAGGATTCATCACCATCACCATAAACACTTGATCTCTCTCCCCCTATTTGACCGAAAAAGGAAGAGGGATAAACCATCTTATAGGAATTCTCAAAAAATCCAAGATTTTGAAAAACACAATTAAGTGTTTTCCATGATTTGATCACACCACTAGCAATAATTGAGCACATCATATCCAGATTCAAAACCTCTTAGTTCTACACAAAAATTAGACATCCACTAAATATTTTCAACATGGAGATTTTTGGAAATTGATTTGCACAGTTTATTTTAGGACAAAATTTCACCAAGCTGATATTCGTACCAACAATGCATGTCCTAAATTTTATGCCTAAAACATGATAACTAAAAGCTAGGCAAAAAAATAAAAAATGCAATCACACACAAGTGATAAAGACCAGATCAAAGCGATGTAGTTCCTAATGTAATTGCATTTGGAGATGCATTCGCCAAAATTGTGATTTTATGATCAATATTGCATTTTTTTTTTCTCAACCAAATTTCTCTCCCAAGATCATAAATTTTTCACAACAAAAATCCATAGGTACTTTATTTCCATAGGAATATAGCTCTACTTTATTTCAAGCTATAAAAACATGTCACTTGGAACCTTTCACACTATTTACCAAGGGAAGCCACTTTGCTTTTGATCAACCCATGAAATCCAAGGATTCATAGTCCCAAAATAAAGGTGCCACAACCTTGTTCATAGGTAGCTCTTTTCCGTTAGGTAGCTTTCACACTTTTTCTTTTAAGGGAATTCAATTTTCTCAAAATCAACCCATGAGAACCTAAGTTCCATAGTACCAAGATAAATTGCCACATCCCTAGATTTCAAAAGGTAGCTCTTTCCTTTGTGGGCTTAAGATTTTACAATAGCAAAATTTTTGGGAGAGAGTTAGGAGAATCAGAACAATGAAATCACAACAGATTTTGAATAAAATTCCCAAGCAACCACAAGAGGCACATACATGTGAAACAATGATCTAGAGTGCCCTCTAAAGACAAAATGCAATCATGTCTATTTTTTTTTTTAACTAAGTGTAAAATCATATGGCACACAAAACACAAGAGATTTCCAAAGATTGAAAAATCTCTCAAAATCAAGACACTTGGCAAATATATCAGCAAGATGATTTTCAGTCCCAACATGTTCAATGCAAACAATTTTCATATTCAACCAAGTCTCTAATAAAGTGGCGTCTTAAATTAATGTGTTTTGTTAGAGAATGATGAACTGGATTTTTGTGCTAAACAAATTGCATAGGTGTTATCAAAATACAAGGTTAACACATCAATGTGTAGCCCATAATCTTTGATCATTTGAAGCATCCATAAAAGTTTTAAGGCTTCTCTCAAAAATATTTTGATAAGCATGCAAATTTGTGAGAATCAACCTTACCTCTTCTCCCTGTGTATATGCCATCATGAATATTACCTATCACTTGAGAAGTGGGATGCACTTTCTGAATTTTGCTTGGAATGTCATGCCTATGATCAGTCAAACTGGACTGAATCTCTACTTGTTCAGGACCTATTTCAGCATCATCACAGTTTCTGACCAATATAGCTTCCGATGTAGCTTCTGATGTAGCTACATTCGGAGTCACATTTTGAATCACATCCACCGAACTTCCAAGATATGCAGGTTCTGTCTGATCAGGTGCAGGTTTAATGGTTTCAGATGCAGGTTCTGAAGATTGTGCAGGAGATTCATGATCTCCAAAGTCAGGAGATTCATCATAGGACCACTTAGCACCAGGGCATATGTCAAAAGGCTCACAGTATTTGGATTTACCCTTCTTGTCACTGCCTTTGGGAACCCACATTTGTTTAAAGGTTTTAGGTTGCTGTTTCTATGAATGTGACTTCTGATGTAGCTTCGAATGTGACTTCCAATGTTGCTGCATTGGTTGTTGCATTCGATGTTGCATCTGATTTTTAACCAAAAAGGCCTGCCTTACTTCTTCTTCATATACAACCTTTTTAAGAAAGTAGAATGGTTGTATATGACCATGCTTGTGACAAAAATGACACACAAAATTCTTCTTTCTTGTTTTGGGTTTTTCAAAGAAGTTTAGATTTTGAAAATTTTGTGTGGGATGTTTTGGTTCAGTAGACATACCTTCACCTTCTTTCACAAACGTCTTGGGCCTGAATCCAATACCAGACTTACCAGAATTACCAGAATTCAACATATCATCCATTTTGTGTTGGCTTGAATTCCATTTTTCCAAGGTTTCATTGGCTTTGATGAGTTTTTCTTTCAGATCTTCAATCTCCACATCCTTCTTGGTCAACAGACTCTCCAGCCTTGTAATACACTCCTTCTGTTCTTCATTAGCCTTCTTTAGCAAGTCATTTGCCTTTCCAAGTAAAGTAACTTGATGAGCTCGCTTCTCCCCATCTTTGTACAACTCTTTGTAACCTTCCAGCAGGTCTGATTCGGATTCTCCATCGTCTTCTGTGACAGAGGAGTTAAAACAGCAATGATCTTCCCAACTTCTGTCCATTGTAGCTTCTGATGTAGCTACATTCGAGTCACATTGGCCGAAAATCCTGCAAAATCAGATGGAGAGTTGTGTACTGCAGTGAGAGTGATGAGATCACCTGGATCTTCATCATCACTATCACTCAAAGTCGCAGAAAAATTCAAACCCTTCTTTCTCAAAGTATTAGCACATTGATTAGCATAATGCTCAAACCATTGACAAGCCATACATTGAATAGAATCAATATATTTTACTTCTAGATGTAGGCTACTTAGCAAAAGGATTGGTAAAAGATTTTTCAGGGGTTTGAAAATAACTTTCTTTGGGAAGAAATTTGCTAGACTCAGTTTTGAAAATTGTTTTGGAGATAGAAGATGGAGATCTGTTTTGCTCCTTTGTTTTCAAAATATTTTTGAACTTTGTTGTTAAAAAATCAATTGACTCTTCACCAAAATCAGATTCCTCAATCTTCTTATGCAATTCAATCAATTCAGAAGAGATATCAACAACAGAAGGAAATGCAATACTTTCCACATAAGGAGTAAAAGATGATGCACCCTTGCCTTTGTTCTTAATTTGCTCAATGAGGTTTAACTCAAAATTTTGAAGAATACCAGCAAGTCTTTCAAAACCAATTTTGTCTATATCATGTGCTTCCTCAATAGCACAAATTTTCACATTAAACCTTTCAGGCAAAGTTCGCATCATCTTACTCACAAGACGATCATTGGTGATTGGATCACCCAAAGCAAGAGCAGAGTTAGATATATCAAGTAATCTAGCATAGTAAGACATAATATCTTCATCTTCATTCATTCTAGTGTTCTCAAATTGAGTAGTAAGCATCATAAGTTTTGAAGCACGAACACTAACATGACCTTCACATAAGGTTTGAAGGGCATCCCAAACATTCTTGGCAGAGTCATAATTGGCTATAACCCTAAAGGTGTTAGCATCTAAGGCTTTGTATATGGCTGAAAGAGCCTTAGAATTAAACGAAGCAATGGTTCTATCTTGAGTGGTCCAATTTTCCTCACTAGTGATTTTAACATCACCATCATTATCAGTAGTCTTAGGAGGACTCCAACCATTTAGAACAGCAAGCCACGCTCTTTCATCAATTAATTTGATGAAGATACGCATCTTCACTTTCCAAATAGAATAATTCTCAGTAGTCAAAGTTGGAGGACGAACAACATTCTCATATTGAGAATCCATCACGGCTACAACCAGAATCAACTCTTAGTGATGTCAAAAGAAGGCTCTGATACCAATTGAAAGAACAAAAGTAACTAGGATTCTCCAAAAACTGCCAATGTTGTTTCCAATGTAGCTGCCAATGTAGCTACAATGGAAGTCACAATGGTCAAAATAAAACTGAACAGTGGAAGACTTAATACTAAAACACGAAAATAAGCATAAACGTTTACCAAACAATCTACAAGTCTATGCTTGTAGATCTAGCCCCATGGCCAAAAAGATTTCACTAAAAAGATGAATTGTTTTACAAAATCTATGTGAAATCACCAAACAAAACACTCTCACAAGACAACAAGTCTTGGAGAGCAAAACACCCACAGAAAAACAGGTATAGAAAACATGGGAAGAAACAAATAGCTTCCTAAAATCAACTAGGAAGTCAAAACAGCATCAACGCCCAATGTCGCTTCCAATGTAGTAACATTCGGAGCTACATTCAAAAACTGTTGCACATCTGAAACTGAAATCAGGTTCTGAACTTCTGAAATTTTTGCTTCTGATTTTCTGAATCAGCGCACTTCTCTCTAAAAGTGTATTGCAGCCGTTGCCCTTTGTCTTCTATTTATAATGAGGAGTAACCCTACACACAAGAGAGAAACCAACTCCAAGAAGGACAAGGATTAGTCTTTGGAAAGAAATACACTTACCATAATTCTTGGATTTCATTCCCTTATGGACAATGACTCAAGAGTCACGGTTAGAACGGGATCTTTGACTAGATTTAGTTTCCAAAAACAACTCCTAAGATTTAGGTCCAAGAAACCCAAAATATAATGAAATATTTTGTTTCCAAAAATTCAACCAAAAATCTTTAGGAATATTTTGTTTCCAAAAATGCAATTAAAGATTTTGTTACCAAATATCCACCAAAGCTTTATGACCAAGAAAGGTGAAACAAAACCAAAATAGGTCATGTCTATTTTACCCTTACAGATTTAATCTAAGTACAAAAGGAATTTCACATGTTTAATTTGGGATGTTTATGAATTGAATTTCACATGCTTAATCTAGAGGAGTCACTGTTTGAGGTTTTTGCTGGGTGTTTTGGGCTAGTTTTGTTAAGCTATTTATCAATACCAATATCCTTCCAAGCTATTTCATGAGGTCCAAACTACACAAGCAAAGTAGATTCATTATCAACATTGATCAGTATTATTTTCACCAGGACAATAAACAATGTGACCTAGGATAGTTCAATTACCCTACCCAGCATGACAACTAAAACCATTGTACTCAATCATGTGACCAAACATTTTATGTGGTTCCAACCCATGTGCATTATCCTATTATAGCCTCTCTTTTGCACAAGTAACAATAACTTTCCATTTGTGAACAGTAAAAAGACAAACATCATTGAAGCTGCCAATACGTAATTCAATTCATGTATTCTCACAAGTCACAATCAATCGGGACATTAACTTCTACACAAACACACATATTACAACCAGGCTGCACATTTACTCAACATTATGAACTTCATAAAGAATAAAAGATACTAAACATCAGCTAAAAATCATGTTTGTAGAAAAGTTGAAAGCACAATAAGAGTGTTGCAAATTTACTTGAGCCAAGATATATAGCGTGTACATACCTCTGGGTCCCAGGGAAGAAATTGAAACCATGGGCTTTATCTAATCGCCAGGTCTTACTAGCTAGCAAATCGCTGCAATCCTGTTAAAAAATTGCTACATTAGAAGCACATTAGAATAACTATTATTTTTAAGTATCAAAATTGTGATCATGTAACCACGAAAAAGTTTTTAGCAGCAATGTAGAAACGTGACAAAGCATGAAGTACCTTTTTGAAACTTTCCCATCCACAACTTATATAAATAAGAGTTTGAGGCAGATTTTCCTCATGTGTTGTTCTGCTCCGAATCTGAACTGAAGCTTCTCTAGCACGTAGAACCCAAGGTCTTTTTTCATCTTTTGCTTTGACAGACTGACTGTAACATTGACAGTTCACAAATCACAATTAAACAAGATACATTTAAGAGCTGGACTTTGGCCTAGGATTGAGTTAAATCTAATTCTTTGTCTTTTAAACTGTTAATCATCGTATCAAGTGTGATCTTATCTCTACCATACTTAATAGCAGATTTCATATCGGCATAAGATTCATGTATAGCATTTAAAAGCACAATCGAGGTATAATTATCAATGTGTTCATCACCGGTTTGTTTTATATATTCAACTAATTTGGTAAAAACATCGATATTGTCTTCCATGTTTTTGTTAAGATCCAGTTTGAAGCTGAAATTTTTTTCAAGAAGATAAATTTTACTTGGCAAGGTTATTTCAAAGTAAATTTCTTCTGATTTATCCCAAAGACTTTTCGCATGTTTATGTTTACCACATTTCCGCATAGCCGAAACAAACAAGTTCAAGATAATTGATGAGTAGGCACTTTCATCCATTTCATGGATAGCTTCTTCAGAAGTGTCTTTAGCAAATTTATGAGCTATGACTTTGAAAACTTTTTCTTTAATTAAAATACTTTTCATTTTTTGTTGCCAAATTGAAAAGTCACTTTTACCATTAAAAGGTTTCAAGCTATAAGACGGTGAATCCATTTTAAAAAAATCACCATAGAAACCACATAACAATAAAAAAAAAAAATACACAGAACAGCCACAAAATATCCAAATATTTAAAAAATATAATTTTTAAATCCCAAAAAATCCAGCAAGTAGAATGCAGATCTAAACAACACTAAACAAGTTTTAGGAAAATCACTAACTTAAGCAGGATAAGCAACGACTTAACAGATCTAAAACAGAGATAACATATTTGAAGAAACAAAGCAACTACCCAAGCACAAAATAATTACGAAACTATTTCAACAACAGATCTAGCACAAATATCGTAAAAATTAAAGCAAGAGGGACGAGGCTCACCAAGAAACTCTGGAAGAGAGTTTTTAAATTTTTGGATTGAAAGGGGCTCTACCGATTCACGGTACGAGGACGCGGGAGGCTCTGATACCACTGTTGTGGTTTTATACCACACTGTGCCCGGAACAACTCATACAGAACCGAAATAACGAACCCGAAATAATAATCCTAGCTAATACAGATTAACTAGCCCACACACACACAGACGAGTACAAAAGGGGGTGGGGGTTAACAGATTATCAAACTAGGACCAAAAATAAGCCAAGTATCTTTTTCAGATCTAAAACTGAGACGAACTGGAACACAATCCCCTGTACTAAACTACAGTTAGCACAGACAATATGTATATTAGGAGTATGAAACAAAAAGTTGCAGTCATAGGATTAGTAAAGCATAAAAGGTGACAAAACTGAAGAGGCAACGAACGAGAGCTTGGAGACACCGTGTACCCATACACGACTTGTCGTAATCAGTCACGAAGACGTCGGCTAAGCTCTCTTCGGCTTAGACCCTTTCATCGACCATATCCACCAAAAAGACCACAGAACTAGCAACCCACGCTCTCAAGGTCAGAACCACAAAGAGACATGCTCGACCGCCTATCTTCGGCAATGGAAACGAAGAAGGAAACCGAGAAGACAACTCATACAAACCCCACCGTGACCCACCCAAGCACTCTATCAGATCTCACGGCAGCACTCACAAAGAACGACAAGATTTAGGTCTCTCTCTCACTCATAATCTCGCCAAGGGTTTAAGTGACGGATGAGGATATCTAACCTAGATCTACTGGAGATTTTTTAGACAAAAGGAGAGAGAAGAAGGGAATACGATTGCAGTAATATTTTCTCACACCTGGAGCAGTGACGAAGAGAGAGTATATATATGACGACTGTTAGGGTACAGAGGCACAAAGAGAGTGATGCCATACGAGGGTGCCTTATGGTTTTGCGCAAGGGACTAAAGGGCCGCATAAGAGATGGGCCGAGCTGGGCATTGGGCTCACAGATAAGTTAGAAGGCTGCCCCGCCAAACATGGGCCTCCAATTCTAACAAGAACTAAAGATAGACTTACAAGTATCCGTTTATGAATCAAGAATAAGCATCGATCCCTCTTCTTAGAACAACGGTGACCAGCTAAGCAGAAACGCCAATTGAATAGGGCCTAGTCCATGCGAGGCAAAACATTTTTGGGCAAATCTTATGGTCTTCGCAAAGTTCTCTTTCTCATAGAAATATTTGTAGCTATTAGAGGCCAGGAGAATACCGAAGCCCGAATATCTTATCTATCAAGCCTACCCAAAAGATTGTCAACATTTCCTTTCGTTCCAAATCTTGGAGGACTTCTACAATCGAATAGGAAGACTGGCTCTGATAGATCGTACTCTATTTATATGAGATATTGCTTTTCTTCTTTCTTTGAGCTCAAAATAAAGGCTTTTAGGGGAAGTGAAAATAAGTATCAATCAGAAAGAAAGAATATCAAGCATAATCACATAAAGTTTTTATAATAAGGAAAATAGCATTCGTCTAGTTACAAAGAACCATGTTGGGATTGAGTTGACCCCTTCCTAGGCAGGAAGAAAAGTGAAGAAGAAAGAAAGTATCATTGAGATCTTTGTATATAATCCGAGGGGTGGTTTATCGAGAGCAGATGGAAGAGTATCACCACGAAATTGTGTGGGAAAATGGTGAGGTCTTTCTATCTCCTGGTACTATTGAAAGTCCACACTTTTCTACTGTTGAGTGACATTGGTCCTTAGGCCATAGCTATCATCTTTGAGAATTCCTTTGGGATTTTTGATGAAAGTCCTTATTCTTCACTTCATTCAAGTTGGGAAATTGATTCTGCTCATTTCCGTCCTTCGCTTTAGGTCCTGTCCCTCGGTCTGGTTAGTACTTGATCAAAAAGGCTTTAAAGATTACACTTGTTCACGAATGAAGTTTACCAGGGCCTCTTTCATCATCCCTTTTATGCTCACTCGTAGGGGAGCACAGCGAGATGTACCTAATTTTAGAGAAAGGCAACCAAGTACAGAAGTAAGGGAAGCTCACCAACATTTTATCTCACTAAGGTGGAAGCGATGCATCATGAAGCAGAAAAGTTAACAAAACTGAAGAGGCAACGGACGAGAGCTTGGAGACGTCGTGTACCAAGACACGACTCGTCCTAATCGATCACGAAGACCTCAGCTAAGATTTATGTGGCTTAGAAACCATTTCACCAGCCATATCCATAAAAGAGATCACAAAACTAGCAACTCACGCTTTCAAGGTCAGAGCCACAAAGAGACATGCTCGACCACCTATCTCCGGCAACGGAAATGGAGAAGGCAACCGGAGAAGACAACTCATTCAAACCCCACTTTGACCCACCCAAACACTCTCTTAGGTCTCACGGTAGCACTCACAAAGAATGGCAAGTTCTATCTCTTTGTCTCACTCATCTCACCAAGGGATGAAGTGACGAAAGAGGATATCCAACCTAGATCTACTGGAGATTTTCTGGATAAAAGGAGAGAGAAGAAGGGAATGTGATTGCAGTAATATTTTCTCACACCTGGAGCAGTGATGAAGAGAGAATATATATATGACGACTGGTAGGACACAAAGGCACAAAGAGAGTGACACCACAAGAGGGTGCCTTCCGTTTTTGCGCAAGGGACTAAAGGGCTGCACAAGAGGTGGGCCGAGTTGGGCCTTGGGATCAGAGATAAGTTAGAAGGATGCCTCTCCAAACATGGGCCTCCAATTCTAACAAGAACTAAAGATAGACTTGCAAGGATCCGTCTATGAATCAAGAATAAGCATCAATCCCTCTTCTTAAAGGAACGATGACCAGCTAAGCAGGACTGCCAATTGAATATGGCCTAGTCCATGCGAGGCAAAGCTTTTTTGGGCAAATCTTATGGTCTTCGTGATGTTCTCTTTCTTATAGAAATTTTCGTAGCTACTAGAAATATTCATAGCTATGAGAGGGCAGGAGCATACCGAAGCCCGAATATCTTATCTATCAAGCCTACCCAAAAAATGGTCAACATTTTCTTTCGTTCCAAATCTTGGATGACTTCTACAATCGAATAGGAAGACTGGCTCTGATAGGTCGTACTCTATTTATATGAGATATTGATTTTCTTCTTTCTTTGAGCTCAAAATAAGGGCTTTTGGGGGAAGTGAAAATATGTATCAATCAGAAAGAAAGAATATCAAGCATAATCACAGAAAGTTTTTATAATAAGGAAAAGAGCATTCGTCTAGTTACAAAGAACCATGTTGGGATTGAGTTGACCCCTTCCCAGGCAGGAAGAAAGAGTGAAGAAGAAAGAAAGTCTCATTGAGATCTTTTTATATAATCCGAGGGGCGGTTTATCGAGAGCAGATGGAAGAGTATCACCACGCAATTGTGTGGGAATATGGTGAGGTCTTTCTATCTCCTGGTACTATTGAAAGTCCACACTTTCTACTGTTGAGTGACATTGGTCCCTAGGCCATATCTATCATCTTTGAGAATTTCTTTGGGATTTTTTATGAAAGTCCTCATTCTTCACTTCATTCAAGTTGGTAAATTGATTCCACTCGTTTCCGTCCTTCGCTTTAGGTCCTGTCCCTCGGTCTGGTTAGTACTTGATCAAAAAGGCTTTAAAGAATACACTTGTTCACGAATGAAGTTTACCAGGGCCTCTTTCCTCCTCCCTTTTATGCTCACTCGTAGGGGAGCAAAGCGAGACGTACCTAATTTTAGAGACAGGCAACCAAGTATAGAAGTAAGGGAAGCTCACCAACATTTTATCTTACTAAGGTGGAAGCAATGCATCATGAAGCAGAAAAGTTAACAAAACTGAAGAGGCAACGAACGAGAGCTTGGAGACGCCGTGTACCAAGACACGACTCGTCGTAATCGATCACGAAGACCTCAGCTAAGCTCTCTGTGGCTCAGAAACCCTTTCACCAGCCATATCCACAAAAGAGATCACAAAACTAGCAACTCACGTTCTGAAGGTCAGAGCTACAAAGAGACATGCTCGACCACCTATCTCCGGCAACGGAAACAGAGAAGGCAACCGGAGAAGACAACTCATTCGAACCCCACTTTGACCCACCCAAACACTCTCTCAGGTCTCATGGCAGCACTCACAAAGAATGGAAATTTCTATCTCTTTGTCTCACTCATCTCACCAAGGGATGAAGTGACGGAAGAGGATATCCAACCTAGATCTACTGGAGATTTTCTCGATAAAAGGAGAGAGAAGAAGGGAATGCGATTGCACTAATATTTTATCGCACCTGGAGTAGTGATGAAGAGAGATTATATATATGACGATTGGTAAGGCACAAAGGCACAAAGAGAGTGACACCACAAGAGGGTGCCTTCCATTTTTGCGCAAGGGACTAAAGGGCTGCACAAGAGATGGGCCGAGCTGGGCATTGGGCTCAGAGATAAGTTAGAAGGATGCCCCTCCAAACATGGGCCTCCAATTCTAACAAGAACTAAAGATAGACTTACAAGGATCCGTCTATGAGTCAAGAATAAGCATCAATCCCTCTTCTTAGAGGAACGATAACCAGCTAATCAGGACTGCCAATTGAATATGGCCTAGTCCATGCGAGGTAAAGCTTTTTTAGGCAAATCTTATGGTCTTTGTGAAGTTCTTTTTCTTATAGAAATATTCGTAGCTATTAGAAATATTCATAACTATTAGAGGGTAGGAGCATACCGAAGCCCGAATATCTTATCTATTAAGCCTACCCAAAAAATGGTCAACATTTCCTTTCATTCCAAATCTTGGATGACTTCTACAATCGAATAGGAAGACTGGCTCTGATAGGTCGTACTCTATTTATATGAGATGTTGCTTTTCTTTCTTTCTTTGTGCTCGAAAGAAGGGCTTTTTGGGGAAATGAAAATAAGTATCAATCAGAAAGAAAAAATATCAAGCATAATCGTAGAAAGTTTTTATAATAAGGAAAAGAGCATTCGTCTAGTTACAAAGAACCATGTTGGGATTGAGTTGACCCCTTCCTAGGCAGGAAGAAAGAGTGAAGAAGAAAGAAAGTCTCATTGAGATCTTTGTGTATAATCCGAGGGGCGATTTATCGAGAACATATGGAAGAGTATCACCACGTAATCGTGTGGGAAAATGGTGAGGTCTTTCTATCTCCTGGTACTATTGAAAGTCCACATTTTCTACTGTTGAGTGACGTTGGTCCCTAGGCCATATCTACCATCTTTGAGAATTCCTTTGGGATTTTTGATGAAAGTCCTCATTCTTCACTTCATTCAAGTTGGTAAATTGATTCCGCTCGTTTTCGTCCTTCGTTTCAGGTCATGTCCCTTGGTCTGGTTAGTACTTGATCCAAAAGGCTTTAAAGCTTACACTTGTTCACAAATGAAGTTCACCAGGGCCTTTTTCCTCCTCCCTTTTATGCTCACTTATAGGGGAGCGAAGCGAGACATACCTACTTTTAGAGACAGACAACCAAGTACTAAAGTAAGGGAAGCTCACTAGCATCTTATCTTACCAAGGTGGAAGCGATGCATCATGAAGCAGAAAAAAAACACAACCACAATTCATCTTTCCCGCATCATAGGAAGCTAAGGAGCTAAGACTGGAACGTGTTAACTCAGAAATGCTCTTTTCTCTACTCATATCTCGCAGCTAATGCTCTAAACCAACGATTGCATTTCCACCACAACAAGGATAGACATGGATTTCCCTTCACCCTACTTTTTGCCATTCTTAATGTGTGGAGAAGTGAAAATATAATTAGCTACTAGAAGCTCCCCAAAAGGACATTTCCAGAATTTAAGATATTAGATTGATACTTCATTTAATACCAAACATAATTTTGATACCCTTCATTTTTTACCATTGGATAACCTAGTATTTACACATTGATATAATTTTTTTTTGCTTTTGACCCTTATTATTGGACTTAACTGACGTTTAATACTCCCTCCGTTCTTGCAAAGAGTCTCCATTTAAAAGTCAATTTTTTTAAGAAAAATGATATTTTTAGTAGCTTATTAGTAATAAAATGATAATTTTATGCTTTAATTTTTAAAATAAATTTTTAAGTTAAACATCTCAAAATTAAATAATAGGCTATTTGTTCTGTTCGGAAGAAGTAATAAATAATCTTCAAATGCATAAGTGAGTGTGGAGAGTGTGCCGTACGACTTTGTGCTGGTTCAAACAAATAACAGATTTAAAAAAATATTAATAATGCAATGCGTACAAAGATTCATTGTGTGGCAAAATATATGGCGGCCGTACGGGGAAGATATGTTTGATCATCCCAAGTATGAATATGAACTATGAAGTATGAAGAAGTGCACAGTAAGGCAAGAAAAGTGGTACAAACACCTTTGAGTCACCGTAATTTCCGAAAACAAATCTTCCATATTCATTGAAACTAACTAACTACCTTAAAGTTGTTTTGATTTTTGGAAGTCGTCACCTCTTCCTCTGCAGTTTTTATTTTATATATTTTTTTATGTTATATTCTGTCAAGGACAAATATAATTCTATAAATTAATAAAGGGTTAATTGCATTATAGGTCACTTGATTTTGGACCATTTTCACCATTAATCCCTTAAAAAATTTCGTAATTTTTGAATCCTAAAAGTTTCAAAAATTCACAGCCTTGGTCTTTTTGATGGATGCCGTAAGAAACATACCGTTAAGTATCCCAAGTTCCACTCACATGTATTTGGGTAACGGCTAAAATGAAATTTTCAACACCCTTCACATAGATTATCGTGTCTCTAATTGCTTTCCTCTGCCTCTCTCCCCCCTATACTAAAATGAAATTTCATATTCTTTGCAATAGTAGTGGTACTGGAATTGGAATCAAAGTTAAAGAGTGGTGAATCGAGGGGGACTAGTGGATGGTGGTAATAATGGGGAAAGAGTTGAAGCAGTGGCAAGTGGAGGACTCTAGTGGTAAAGACAAATAGAAGAAAGCTAGTGAGAGAAAGAGAAGGGAATAGGATGAGGAAGACAGAGGCAGATGAGAGCGATTAGAGAGAAAGAGATTTTTATTGAGAGGTGTGAGAAATTGTATTTTAGCTCTAACCCAAACTCGTGTGGGTGGCACATGTATACTTAACGAAATTTTTCTAACGACATTCATCTAAAGGACCAAGGTTGTGAAAATTTAAATTTTTTAAGACCCAAAAGTTACAATTTTGTTTAAAGGACTAATGAGAGAATGACCCAAAGTCAATAGACCAATGGTGTGTATATCCATTAATAAAAAAGTGCTCTCTAGACAACAAAGTCAAGATTTTTTTTTTTTTTTTTTTGTTCGAATGATTGCTAGTGTCATGGATCAAACTCTTCTCTTATAAGTCCAAGGAGACGAGTTAATCGAGATCTCGTGTATCGCATAATGTACAACTCTATGTGTAATGCATCAATTAACGGATAATCCATGACTATGTTAAAATTTATTTAGTGACACATGGGGTACAATCATGTTATTCAATAATCCTCAAGCCATATTACAGGTGAATGACATATTGAGATAATATATACATAATCTCACGAGAGGTAATACTAGTAACTAATTTTATGCAAGTCAATATTTAATTTCTTAAGCTTGACCACATTTGTTAGCATCTTTTCAACGGTCTAAGGGGCGGTAGCCATACTAGAATAAACGTTACATTATTATTAATACATTCGTTATTAATTCTGACTTATATATTGTGGGTAATTTTGAGATTAAAAATGTTAATTTAAATATATTTTTTTGTTAGGGAGCTAATTAATAATACCACCCTCTCATTGGTATTAATAGTGAGGGGATAATGACTTTATCCAAGTAACTCATGCTATTAGTCCCAGACCACTTCACTTATTGTATACCAAATATCAGACAACTCGTCTTATTAATTATATATGATATTTACCCTGCCTACAAAACGACACCTAAATTTTTAGAAGAATTTGTAAACTAATACAGTATGGGAGCTATGGTACGGAAATAAGAAAAACTTGACTTAAAATCATCTCCTTCCATTTTACTCGCTATATACTAAAAAAGAAGTGCATAATTGTTATATATATATATATATATATATATATATATATATATATATATATATATATATATATATATATATTATAAATTAAGTAGGTAATTGATAATGATTTTTAAGAGATTGAGATTAAATTATTTTAAAAATTTTAACAATTGAGATTCACATTCATCTTCACATTTGTGAGTAGTTATCCATTTTTAACTCCCTATTTTTTTCTTTTCCTATTACAAGTCACCCCCTACAATCTATATATAATACATCTAGGTAATTGATTAGGGCTATTTAGAGATTGAGATTATATTATCTTAAAAAATTTAACGGTTGAGATTCACTTTCTTTCCCTATTACAAGTCACCCCCTACAATTAATATTATGAGCAGTCATATTTTTTTCTTCTCCTTATATTTTATCTTCATATTACAAAGTCACACCATACGATTAATTTTCTGAACAGTCACACTTCTTTATAAAACATCAATCCCTCAATTATCACTTGAAACAATGTATCCCTCAACTGTAACATTTTTTTTTTTAAATTGCACCTTCTATTTAGGCACTGTCATTTCAATTCACGAAATCATATATACTGGCACCATGCCATAGGCACGGGCATGAAGATCTAGTTTATATTATAAAACAACTAAGTGATTAACTATGACTATTCAGAAGTTGAGATTAAACTATCTTAAAAATTTTAATGTTCTCTCTTATGTTTTATCTTCACATTACAAAGTCATATCCTGCTATTAATCGTCTGAACAGTCACCCTTTATAAAACATCAATCCCTCAACTATCACTTGAAACAATGTACCCCTCAACTGTAATATTTTTTTTAAATCGCACATTTTATTTAGGCATTGTCATTTTAATTGACAAAATCAGATATACTGGTACCGTGTCATAGACACGAGCATGAAGATCTAGATTGATTTAGATTAACATGTGAATATGACAAAAGATTTAGAGATACATGTTAACAAGTATTTATGGGAATTATATTAATATTCTTAATTTGAAACGATGATAGCAAGAAGTAATAATGAGATAAAAGTAGCGTTACAAATGGTTGCTAGAATTAAGGTAAGTTCATGAATAATCATTAATTACAATTTGTTGAACCCGCACATTTGAAATCGTCGAAAGTAGAATTAATTGGCACTCCACGTCCACGATATCAAGTATCAACCATAAAACTAAAAGTGTCCAAACCAATTCCTATTTCCTATATATATATATATAAATATAATCCCCCCGCCCCGCCCCGGCCCTGAGAATAGCTAGCTAGCTAGCAAGCATGAGTGGAGCAATGAGAATTTTGATAGTAGTGGTGGTGGTGGCTATGGTGGGAAGCACGGGGGCACACGATTACGGAGACGCCTTGTCAAAGAGCTTTCTCTTCTTTGAAGGCCAAAGGTCAGGGAGGCTACCTCCTAGCCAGAGATTATCTTGGAGGAAGGATTCCGCTCTTCGTGACGGTTCTGATCATGGTGTAAGTCCTCTCTCTCTCTCTCTCTCGTGATTCTACAGTGTTAATTATTAATTTATTAAATCTATCCATCTATCATTACAATTTATGTGTAAGTTATATCTTGGTTGTTATTTTTTTTCAATTACGCCTTTGGTACATTTCATGCATGACATACCTAATACCTTCTAATTACCGTGAGCTGTGATGTGCTTCGTGTTCAAAGATTTCACAATATATCACACAAAAACACACATGTTCGGACTTAGAATTAATATATATATGAAAAGTAAAAACAAAAAAATTTGTGAAAAAGTCTGTACATATTTGGGGTTTTTCTCAATTTTCACAATTCGAAAATACGAATTTGATATCTTCATACCCTCTTGGTCCAGGAAATATATACTCGTTTTTTACAAGTCAAACTATATAAAATTTGTACTTTTATCTTTTTTTAAAAAAAATTAAAATTAATATTATTTTTAGAAATTAATGAATTTTTGTGGGACATATCAAAAAGGCCGGAAAAAGATACCTTTTTTTCTTCAGGACGGAGGGTATAAAACTTGGTATTTTTCATATTTACTCTGGTACTTTTGATATATTGTACTAGTGTTTTTTAATATAATACCAACAATGGTACTTTTTCACCAAAGCTTTTGCTCTATTGGATCGTTTTATTAACTTGTACCACATTTTACACTCTTGGGTGGTCAGAATTAAAGAAATGGATAGATTTTCTAAATTTATGTTCGATTTTTTCAAGTTATTTTGACTTTTATGATTTTGAAAATAATAATAAAAATATACGCTAGATTTGCTTTTGAAAATTGTTAGTTTGACTTTTGAAAAGTCATACATGATAATATTAAAATAAAACTTAAAAAGAAAATTTGATTATTTATATTGTTAGTTAATGACTTAAAGTGACCTTCTAAAAAAAAGTCATACATGATACATGATAATATTAAAATAAAACGAAATAGTAAGTGTAAATGATAAATGTAATTTGCTAAAAAGAAACATTTACAAGCTTATTTTGAACAAACGAAAAATGAAAGTATGATAATTATTTAGGAATATATGGATTACTTGTTTTTTAAAATATATTTCCTCTGTTCCGGTCAAAGACTCTTTGTTTGAAATTTAATTTTTTAAGAAAAATGACACTTTTAGTATTCAATTACTAACAAAATATTATATTTTTATGCTTTAATTTTTGAAAGTTAACTTTTTAAATGAAACATTTAAAAATAAAATAGTAATATTTCTGTCCGGAACGGAGTGAGCATGTATTATTCTAACAACAACTTTAGTATGTTTTCAAATTTAAAAAAGGAAATAAAAAACAACTATAATGTACTTTTTTTTTTGAATTTAACGAGTCGTGGATTTTTTTAAAATTGTATTTCAGCTTTTTTCTTTTCATTCCATGTCATAAATCAAAAATAAAAAAATCTATAAGTCATGTCTCCATCACCACAACAACGAGCCCTTAGGGATTGTGTTTCCATAACAATAAAAATCTATGAAATCTAGCTCAATATTTCCTTTTGTGAAGATTTCTTATTGACATGTGGCAAGAATCCGACAGTGGAACAGGAGATGAAATACAATTTTGGAATAGAGGATCCGGACTCGAATTTAAGGCTTCTCTACAATAGGATGCAAGACTTTCGGATCAATTGTTGTCAAAAAACAAAAAAAAAAAAAATGGCCAGTGCCTCTTCCCTTTATACTTGAACCAAAGGCTTTTCAAGATTTTTAGCCAAGAAAAAAAATGCTCCCTACTATGCATTTTTTGTTAGCACGATATAGTAATATACAAAACCAAGTATTCGGCACTTAAATTCAGAATGGAATGTCAGATTGACTTGGCAGGTGGTTACTACGACGCAGGGGACAACGTCAAATACAACTTTCCTATGGCATTCTCAACAACAATGCTAGCATGGAGCGTAATAGAATACGGCAAATCCATGGGTCCTGATCTACAACACGCGTTGGATGCCATTCGTTGGTCAACCGACTATCTACTCAAGTCCACCAGCATTCCCGGTGTAGTCTTTGTTCAGGTTGGTGATGCTAATGCTGATCACAATTGCTGGGAAAGGCCCGAAGATATGGACACCCCTCGACCTTCCATTGCGGTTGACAAAGACGCTCCTGGCTCCGAGGTTTCAGCTGAGATCGCAGCTGCTTTAGCTGCATCTTCCATTGTCTTTAGGTCATCTGATCGCCAATACTCTCGTTTGCTCCTACATAGAGCTGCAAGGGTACCTTTCATTCTATTGATTTCATACTTGTTTGTTGCCCCTTTTTTGGGTTTAGCATCACCCATTTTTATTTTTGTTTCTTTTCCCATTTGGTTAGGTTTTTGATTTCGCAAATACATATAGAGGATCTTATAACAACAGCGTTGGACAATGGGTGTGCCCCTTTTATTGTGACTTTGGCGGCTACGAGGTATTTCTTGAATCCCAACTAGTTACCAACAGTCCTCACAATTAGCGGCCTAGGCAGCTGATGACAAACACGGGAAGCTAAAAAGTGCCACTTTTTGATATCTGACTGTGGAAGTAGGCTCACTAATACATTGGCATACTCTGCTTGCCTTTAACAGGATGAATTGCTTTGGGGAGCAGCGTGGTTACATAAAGCAACAAAATCGCCTTTCTATTCCAATTATGTGATACAAAACATTAAAGATTTCGAAGGATATGGCTTTCTTGAGTTCGGATGGGATTCAAAGCATGCTGGGGTCAATGTACTCATTTCTAAGGTATTAAAATTCCCAGATATTATAATTCCCTCCACCATTTATATATTGTAATAATTCTGTTTACTAAAAGCTTTTGTAATTACTTTCCTTCTGGTTAATTTCTTTCACAGGATATATTACGTGACAGCCCCTTTCCTTCTGCGGATCAGTTTGTATGTAGCCTAGTCCCTGAATCGCCAACCAGAATTGCCACCTATTCAAATGGTTCTTTACTTTACCTCATATTAAGGAATTTGTTTTAAGAATGATTAATCAAAACATCATTATATTTAGACATTCTCAAGGCCGATACACTGCATTTTCTTACATATAATGTATTAATCTATGCAGGAGGTCTTCTATTTAAACCGGGTATGTGTAACTTGCAACATACAACAGCTTTGTCGTTCCTCCTCCTTACGTATGGTCGCTACTTGAGTTATGCTAAAAGGGTGATACAATGCGGTAATGTTGCCATCGACTCATCAAAACTTGTACATCTTGCAAAAAGTCAGGTATATAAATTGGCAACACACAAAAACACCCAAGTATATGTACTTAATTGTTACTAATTTATCATGAAATTAATTACTTAGGTGGATTATGTACTGGGAAATAACCCGATGAATATGTCGTATATGGTGGGATATGGACAAAGGTTTCCGCAAAGGATACATCACAGAGGGTCATCTCTGCCTTCAATTGATCAACATCCACAGCAGATTCAGTGTAAAGAAGGGACACCTTATTTCCTAAGCGAAAACCCTAATCCTAATTTGCTGATAGGAGCTTTGGTTGGAGGTCCTGATAATAACGATTGGTTTGCTGATGATAGGGTTGATGCTGCTCATTCGGAGCCGACTACATATGTCAATGCACCTTTTGTTGGTCTTTTAGCATATTTTAAACATCGTGCTTCAAAATCTAATTGAAAATAGTAGATCTTAGTATGTATTTTCTTGGTGCCCTATAAACAATGAAGGGGTTGATTAAATAGTATGCTAGCCATGAAGTCAAGAGGTGCAATTAACAAAGATTTGTGGGCTTGTTGAATTGAAGCTGCAGCAGTATTGGAACATGGGTTCAGAGTATGCAGTGTCATTGTCTCAATATTGATGGTGTAACTAGGAGTTTATGTAGGTTGGGTCCCTAGTTATAGCCTTTTGCAATTGTTGGTTAGTTAGGATATCTGATGATTGTAGTGTTTGGAGAGCTCCTTGAGGTTTTGAAGATCGGACCCAGGCTCATTCATCTATGTCAAATGTAATGTTACTGTACCAATAAACATTTGAAGTTCTTAGTGAGAAATGCCAGTTTAGGCGGTATATGATTATTAATCTATAATGATGGGGGTGCGTGTCTTAGCTCTTGCTCTCCAAAGGAGAGAAGAAGGGAGAGTAAATGTGAATGCGAAATAAATTAGATAATACAAAGTTTATGTTATTTTTGAAATAAAAAACATCTTCGATGCAAATGTGGATGGGTGGTGTGAATACGACGTGTTAATCAAATTTATTCGCACAATAGATAATAATATCAATTTTTTACATTCTATTTTGAGCATATGAATACAATCTGATCAACATTTGTCTTACTTCAATCTCTTTCTATTGGTGTTGTTCCTTTCCCTTTTATTTTTTGGTCAAATTTTATTTTTGTGGTGGGATGCATTTGAATTGAATGTAAATGAAGAAATGAAAATTATCACATATAATTAATGGTGCTGATTACTCATGATCAATTATTATGAATAACTAATGAGAAAAGTAACTCTATTAATTAACTTAATATGGATAAGTAATTTAGGGGTATATTTGTTTATATATGTAAACATTTAAATAACTAATATTTCCTCGGTTCTAAAATTACACTATTGCTCTTTTTTTTCAGACAGTACGAAAATAATTGTCTTATTTGAAACATTTTATTTTATGACAACACTTTTTTCATTTTATCTTTATTTTTACATCCTACTTTAATTATGAGCTAGACACACGGGCTTTAAAAAAATTAATCATCAAACTAATACTAACAAGCAAATCAATTATTTTTCTTAATCCATGTGTGATGGGTTAAATATGACAACTATTTTATGACAGAATGCGTACTATAGTGGATAAGTAAAAAATATAATGAAAGTAGTCTCTCCCTAAATTCATTAGTAATGTGAGAGAGATGACAAAGACACTCAGGCAAATGCCTTGAGATCCTTGGTTCCAATCTATACGCCAATAAGAGTTCACACTTATAAAAAATAATAATTCATTAGTAATAAAATGATATTATTATTTTCCACTCCCAATTACAAATTATGTAATCGTATTGAGTCTATTGACAACTAGTAAAAATTTTAAATTAATAAATGTATATTATTTTTAGGAGTAAGTCTCATGTAAAACGATCTTACGGATCTTAATTCGTAAGACGGAACCCCATTCTCTCACATCTCAATCCACCAACACACGATAGGTCTAGTAAATGGAATACCTCTTACAAAAAAATGATCGTAAAATCGTTTTATTTAAGTTTTTACTGTTATGAAAGTCATGAAAGTATACTATAACATTTAATGAATGTGTGGGCTTTAGTCAAATGAGTTAGGGAGTTATATCCCCTAGCATTAAGAAAAGTGTAACACTGTTCGGCTATAAATATATAGCGGGCAGTGTGTAGTTATATGTGATTACACCTTCTCTTCAGCTCTCAATGAGCATCATCTCTCTCTATCTCTTTCTTTAATACACTTGTTATCCAAAGTTACTGGTAATTTTATAACATGTTATCAGCATGATCGTTCTACTCTTAACATTCTCACCAAGAAAATTTTTTGCCGATATATTTTATTTTATGTTACTAATTTACTTTAATATATACTCATTCCGTCCCTAAATTATCGTTTTGGTGGACTTGACGCACGGTTTAAGAAAACATATTTGAATGGATTATTAATATTAGTTTGATGTGTAGTTTACTTTAAAGTCTACGTGCATATGACTCATAATTAAAGTAGGATGAAAAAGTATGGTAAAGTGGTAAAAGTGTTGTCCTAAAAAAGAAAATTTCAAACAAAAGACAATTATTTTGGGACGGATGAAAAAAGAAAGCATGACAATAATTTAGGGACAGATGGAATATATATATATATATATAATAATTTATTTTACGCATAAAATATATGTTCATTGATGTTTGAGCGGAAGTAACCACAAGCTACAAACTGAATATATATTATGTATTGATATGATTTCTATTTATTATATTTGATAATTTATTGCTAACCTTCAAACACCCACATAAAAGGCTTGACGAGTAGCGTGATGTGAATAAATGGTATGGTGGATAATAGCTGTATAGAGTGAAAAAAATATTTATGCAGAGTTATTTTATTTGTGATCAACTTATTGCTCCTAATAAGATTTATATTTAGACATAATATAAATGTAATTCTATTAAATCAGATTTGTTTACATTTTTACCACTCTCTTCCAACAACTAGTTAACTAATTTTAATCTCTCTCCTCCAACGGCTACAAAACGGTCACTATTACTCCATAAAAACAACAACATTCAAATAATTCGCTCACATTTTTACTATCTCCTTACAAACTCTCAATACCATACCATTTTCTACAATATGTTTAACCCAATGTTGATGATTATTATCATACTAGTTATTGTGTGCACCGTATTGGTTTTCGTTGTTGAATACTCTTCAAACGATTTTTAGATTTTTATTACTTATCTTTGTATCATGTATGTCCTGTTAGCAGTAGTAGTAGCTTTCAACATACATTTTAACATGTACTGATTATTATAGTATAAATAAAATTTTCATGTCATAATTTTATTAATATATATATATTATTTTTATAGTCTTTTTCTTCACAATGACAAACATCGCTAAGCTCGAATTTAAAAGGCTGGACATATCCGAACAGAATTATATGGAATGGAAAATAGATGTTGAAACCCACCTGGTCGCCAAGAGCCTCGAAAATACTATCCAATGACATAATAATGAATTGATAAGCAATCAAAATAGGGCTCAAACCATGATTTTCCTTCGACACCACGTCCACGAAGATTTAAAGATGGAGTATCTCACGGTTAATGATCCACTCGTTTTTTTGGGAAAGTTTGAAAGAAATATATGACCATTTGAAAACGGTCATTCTCCCCAAAGCACACGATGATTTGATTCATATCCGCATACAAGATTTTAAAACCATTAGTGAATATAATTTTATGATGTATAAGATAACCTCACAGTTGAAATTATGTGGGAAAACCATCACTTATTATGATATGTTGGATAAGACATTCTCCACACTTCATGCCTCGAATATGCTCCTGCAGCAGCAATATCAAGAAAAATGTTTTAAAAGGTACTCTGAATTGATCTCTTGCTTCCTAGTAGCTGAACAGAATAACGAGATTCTAAAGAAAAATCATGAATCTCGTCGAAATGGTTCAACCCCATTCCCTGAAGCAAATGAGACTATGTATAATAAAGGGTAAGAGTATGGGCGAGGTAGTGGTCGCGGTCGTGGTCAAGGTCAAGGAAATCATGGACAAGGTCGAGGTCGTGGTCGAAGTCAAGGCCGAGGAAGAGGCCGGAAGGGAATAACTATCATCATTATCATCATCCATATAATGAACATTTTTCTCATCACCTGAAGTGAAACAGAGATGACGATAGAGACAACTCTTTGAGTAGATAAAATGTGTGTCAGAACAATGAAGGAAATTCATGTTTTAGGTATGGCATGAATGGCCAATGGGCACGCACATGCCGTTTGGCGAAACATCTAGTTGATCTTTATGAGATATCACAAAAAGGGAAAAATGTTGAGACAAATTTCCTTGAAAATGATCTTGAAGATCTTAATTTTGACTTTGGTGATATTGTAGACATCCAAATTTCGTACCCCTGATATGTAACTCCGGAATATGATATTAAGACCTGTTTAAACTTAACAAAATGTCAAGTTACAGGGTTGAAAATGCAAAAGGAAAAATAAGATGCATGAATAGTGAACTGCAGGGGGGAAAGTGTCAAAAAATGAAGATGGAATAGTGGCTTGGCGCCGCGCCACGTGTCCTTGGCGTCGCGCCCAAGGAGCTTTTTGTCCGTGCCAAGGTCTTCAACAGTGCCCGCTTCGTTAACGCATTGTACAAAATGTCAAGCACGAGGTACAAGCCGATGAAGCACGGATCCAACTATAAATAGAGGTGTCGGCTCCCCATTTCGAAGAAGAATTTGGCTAAAGGCTGAAAGCCCAGAGTGACTCTGCGTAAATTTTACGCAGCGTCCGATCCCTCTCTCATAAAGCCTCAAAACCCTGTCCAAACTCCGCCAAAACACAAATCCAACCGGTTAAATTGATCCCTAGCCCTTTAGTTAGGTATCCACCTTGTTTCCCCGGCCCAAAAATCCCAAAGTAAGCCGTTACTCTGCCTGAGTAAATAGGCTGAAATCACCCGAAATAAGTCGTTATTCCGCCCAACCAAAAAGGTCAAAACCACCAAAACTAAGCCGTCATTCCGCCCGAGTGAGTAAGCCAAAACTGCCATATATAAGCCGTCACTCTGCCCAAATCACATCAAGAATGCAATAAAGTCTCCCTCCCGAGAAAGGCGAGCACACCCCGCTCTAAAAGGTAATAGCCTTTAAGGGCGTTTTTATTTATTTATTTATTTGTTTGTTTATTTATTATTTGTAAAGTTGTTATTTAAATCCGACCCAATGTAGTCAATATAAGTCGTTGTGCTGCCTGGATTAGATTAGGAAATATTATGTAAAAGAGCCGTTATAATGGCCAAATATTTTTAAGTACATTTGTAATTATTGTAAGGAAATGGCTGCAAGTCCGTAAATAATGTAGCCACTGATGTATTTGTTTTATTTTCTTGTCTTTTAATGCTTTATTTATCTGCTAAATAAATATAACAATAAGCATACTTTAGCCAAAAACTATTTTGAGACAGAAAGGGCGAGCTGGGTGCCTAGCACCTTCCCAACTCGTAACTTAGCCTCCGAACCCGTTTTCTTTATCTCTGGTTTTCTTTTTCTGGTTTTGCTTTATTTTTGCCTTAAAATAAAGATGGCGATTCTAAAACTTTTTGGATCCAGTGGGGCCTCGCAACACTCCTTTTTTGCACTTTTCCATTTTCCCCTAAAAAAGGGAGAATGAGAATGGAAGGGTGATGTATTCCCATATCCTGATATCCCCTGAAAAAAGGGATAACTTGATGCGCGAAACCCAAAGCTCCCATAGTGATCCGAAACGGGCCATAAGGCTATTTTTAATAAAATCCATAGTGGGGGCGTCGCAATATCTGAAAGAACGTGATAGCACAGATTCTTAATAGATGTCAATGTGATTACCAATGTTACTGTGATTGTAGCAACAATGGCAAACACAATGAGACAGCAAATAATGGCAAAAACAGTAACAGCGGAAGATTGTTTAAATAATACGGGTTCAAACAGAAGGATTGAAAACAGGTGTTTGTCAAAACAATCTACAAGCTTAATACTTGTAGATCAAGCCTCAAGGCCACACAAGATTCACTAAAAAGATTAATGTTTTACAATGAAAAACTTAGTGAAATCACTAGTAAAAATTCTCACAAGACAAAGTATCTTGGAGAACAAAAATCCCACATAAACTAATAAACCAAACGTAGGAATAAACAAACAGACAGCCTCCAAATCACATGAAACAGAAGGCACAAAAACCAGTTCTTCAGAATTCAATGTAGCTGCTGATGTTGTAACATCAGAAACTACAATCGACTGCTGTTCGTCTGGGAAGAAAACTGCTTCTGAACTATTCTGATATTGCTCTCAGCTTATGCCTTTTTCTTCTCTTTCAAGCTCTAACCTACTCGAATTCCAGCCTTCGATATATATACAACAAAACCTACAAACACACGGCAAGAGAGATACACTCCTACAAGGAAAGGGATTAGAACTTTAAAGGTAAAAACAGCCACTTTCCAAACATGAAAGATTTTCTAACCAAATATGATAAAAGTCAAGAGTCTAAAATATATCCCAAGATTTAGTTACTAAAAAAGTGTAGCTGAAATCTACAAAGAGATTTTGCTACCAAAAATAAACTAAACTAAATCTAACATAAAATCCTAATTCCTAAACAAACATTTACTAATTTAAAAACCTTCTTTGACCAAGAAAGGTGAAAACAAGATAAAATAGGCTTTGCCTATTTTACCCTTACAATATCCTTTTTTGCACTTTTCCGTTTTCCCCTGAAAAAGGGAAAATGGGAATAAAAGGGTAATGCATTCCCATATCCTGGTATCCCCTAAAAAATGGATAACTTGATGCGGGAAACCACAAGTTCCCATATTGAATCAAAAATCCACTAAAGGCAACCGAGACGCATTCCAACGCGCTATCATAGACAGCACTTCTCTTGCACTTTTGACCAATACCATTAGTGAAAATAATGGTCATGAACAATAATTTAACATAGGAATAAATCTATGGTCCGAGTTCGAGGAAAAGGCTGTGGATAAAGTAACATGTTGTTATGTACGAGTATTATCTGTTTTTCCTATGTGTACCAGCATGTTAACAATGAAGTTTATATATGTATTTTGTATTCAACATACGTATCATATTTATTCATCTTTTTTTTTTCTCTCATATTGAAATAGATCACAAATATGTTTCAATCTTCCAAGGAGGATATTTATGCCTTGCAGACAGCGCTACTACATATACTATACTTATAGATAAGAAGTATTATATCAAAGTTGACAAGGCTAATGTCAACACTATATGTGGTAATGCCAAAATAATTGAAGGATTTGACAAAAACAATTTTCCGAATGCTTGGAGGCACGAAATTCATGATAAGTAATGCATTGTTCTCTCCTAAGTCTCAAAGAAACTTGTTAAGTTTCAAAGACATTCGTCTGAATAGATATCATATTAAGACTATAAAAAAGGGGAATGATTGATATCTTTGCATTACCTCAAACACTTTCGGAAGCAAGTGTATATTGGAAAAATTGTCAGCTCTATTTTCTAGATTGTACATTACAATCATAAGAATATTTGAATCATATTATACAGTAAACCTGAAGTTTAATGAAACATTTAAAGTTTGGCATGAACGGTTTGGTCACCCCGGTTCAATAATGATGTGAAGAATTATTGAGAATTCTACTGGTCATCCATTGAAAAACCAGAAGATTTTTCAATCTAATGAACTCCATTAATTGTGATGCTTGTTCTCAAGGAAAATTGATAATTAGACCATCACTAGCTAAAGTTGGAAATGAATCACCATCATTTTTTGAACAGTTTCATGGTGATATATGTGGACCTATCCATCCACCAAGTGGTCCATTCCAATATTTTAAGATATTAATTGATGCTTCTAGCAAATGGTCGCACGTATGTCTATTATTAACTCGTAATATGATATTTGTCAAGTTCCTTGCACAAATAATCAAACTGATCAACACAACTCCCAGATTATATGACCAAAAAAGTTAAACTTGATAATGTTGGTGAATTTACATCTCAAGAATTCAATAATTATTGTATGACAATAGGAATTGATGTTGAGCACCCAGTAGCTCATGTTCATACACAAAACGGTTTAGTTGAATCGTTGATCAAACGTATTCAACTCATTGCCAGACCATTAATGATGAAAACAAAGCTCCCTACTTTTGTATAGGGTCATGTTGTTTTACATGCAATCGCACTGATTCGCCTCAGGCCAAGTGCATATCACAAATACTTCCCAATATAACTGGCATTCGGGTGAGAGCCGAATCTATCTCAACTAAGAGTTTTTGGTTGTGCGGTATATGTACCAATTCATCCACCGCAATGCACAATGATGGGACCACAAAAGAGATTAGGAGTATATGTTGGGTATGAATCTCCTTCCATAATAAAATATCTTGAACCAAAAATGGGTGACATTTTTACAGCACGCTTTGCCAATTGTCAATTTAACGAAGACAAGTTTCTACCTTTAGGTGAAGAAGGGAAACAAGTGGGAAGATAGATCAAATGGTGCACATCATCATTATTGCACTTTGATCCTCCACTACTAGAAACAAGATTGCCTTCAAAAATTCTCACGTAAATTTAGCATTAGCGATTTTAATTTAGCATCACGAATTTAGCAATGACGAATTTTCGTCGCTGAAGGTCACCTTTAGCGACAGAATTTATCATCAGCGACGGAATTTGTCAGTGACGGAATTTTCCGTCACTAAAGGTGACCTTTAGCGACAGAATTTTCCGTCGCTCAAAATAAACCGAAATTAAATTATGAAATATTCAGCGACGGAAAATTCCGTCGCTAAAGGTGACCTTCAGCGACGGAAAATTCGGTCGCTGAATATTTCAGAATTTAATTTTCAATTTATTTTCAGCGTCGGAAAATTCCGTTGATAAAGGTCACCTTTAGCGACGGAAAATTCCGTCGCTGAAAATAAATTGAAAATTAAATTCTAATTAATATAAAATATCAATAATATTTGAAATTAAATTGAAATTAAATTAAAATAAAATTTGAAATATTAATTTAATAATATAATATCAATAATTAAAATGATTAGCATCAATATAATTACAAAAATTAAAACATTCACATTACAACTTAACATAACTTAACGTAACTTAACGTAACGTTAATTTAAATTGAAATTAAATTAAATTAATATTTAAAATGTTAATTTAATAATAGAATATCAATAATTAAAATGATTAGCATCAATATAATTACAAAAATTAAAACATTCACATTACAACTAAACTTAACGTAACGTAACGTTAACTTAAATTGAAATTAAATTAAAATAACATTTGAAATGTTAATTTAATAATATAATATCAATAATTAAAATGATTAGCATCAATATAATTACAAAAATTAAAACATTCACATTACAACTTAACTTAACGTAACTTAACGTAACGCAACGTTAACTTAAATTGAAATTAAATTAAAATAATATTTGAAATGTTAATTTAATAATATAATATCAATAATTAAAATGATTAGCATCAATATAATTACAAAAATTAAAACATTCACATTACAACTTAACTTAACGTAACGTACGTTAACTTAAATTGAAATTAAATTAAAATAATATTTGAAATGTTAATTTAATAATATAATATCAATAATTAAAATGATTAGCATCAATATAATTACAAAAATTAAAACATTCACATTACAACTTAAATTAACGTAACGTAACGTAACTTAACTTAACTTAACTTAACTTAACTTAACTTAACTTAACGTAACTTAACGTAACGTAACTTAACTTAACTTAACGTAACGTAATGTAATGTAACGTATCGTAACTTAACGTACCGTAACGTAACTTAACTTAACGTGACATAACGTAACGTAACGTAAAGTAACGTAACGTAACTTAACTTAACTTAACTTAACTTAACTTAACTTAACTTAACTTAACTTAGTTTAACTTAACTTAAATGAACTTAAACGTAACGTAACTTAACTTAACTTAACTTAACTTAACATAACTTAACTTAGCTTAACATAACGTAACTTAGCTTAACGTAACGTAACTTAACTTAACTTAAACGTAACGTAACTTAACTTAGCTTAACTTAACTTTACTTAACGTAACATAACTTAACTTAGCTTAGCGTAACGTAACTTAACTTAACTTAACTTAACTTAACGTAACGTAACTTAACTTAACTTAACTTAACTTAACTTAACTTAACTTAACTTAGCTTAATTTAACTTAACTTAACGTAACATAACTTAACTTAGTTTAACGTAACGTAACTTAACGTAACGTAAGTTAACTTAACTTAACTTAACTTAACTTAACTTAACTTAGCTTAACGTAACGTAACGTAACTTAACTTAACTTAAACGTAGCGTAACTTAAGTTAACTTAACTTAGCTTAACGTAACGTAACTTAACTTAACTTAAACTTAACGTAACTTAACTTAACATAACATAACATAACATAACATAACATAACATAACTTAACTTAACATAACTTAACATGAAAACACGCTACGCCTATTAGCGAAATGGTATAATGGACTACAATGGACCATTATAACATGAAAACATGCGACGACTATTGGCAAAATGGTATAATGGAGTATGATGGACCATTATAACATGAAAACACGTTACGCCAATTAATGGCGAAATGTTATAATGGACTACGATGGACCATTATAACATGAAAACACGCAACGGCTAATTGCGAAATGGTATAATGGAGTACGATGGACCATTATAACATGAAAACACGTTACGCCTATTAATGGCGAAATGTTATAATGGACTACGATGGACCATTATAACATGAAAACATGCTACGCCTATTGACGAAATGGTATAATGGAGTACGATGGACCATTATAACATGAAACACGATACGTCTATTAGCGAAATGGTATAATGGAGTACGATAGACCATTATAACATGAAAACACGCTACGCCTATTGGCGAAATGTTATAATAGACTACGATGGACCATTATAACATGAAAACACGCGACTCGCTTATTAGCTTTTAATGGTATAATGAAAGACGCATTTACGGACCATTATAACATGAAAACACGTTGTACGTTTATTAATGGCGAAATGTTATAATGGACTACTTTATGGACCATTATAACATGAAAACATGCTACGCCTATTGACAAATGGTATAATGGAGTACGATGGACCATTATAACATGAAACACGATAACGCCTATTAAGAAAAATGGTATAATGGAGCTTTTACGATAAACCATTAATAACATGAAAACACGCTACGCCTATTGGTGAAATGGTATAATGGAGCAACGATCAAACCATTATAACATGAAAACACGCTTACGCCTTATCGGGCAAAATGTTATAACTTAACGTAACGTAACTTAACGTAACGTAACTTAACTTAACTTAATTTAATTTAACTTAACTTAACTTAACGTAACGTAACATAACTTAACTTAACGTAACGTAACTTAACTTAACTTAACTTAACATAACGTAACGCAATTCAACTTTAACTTAACTTAATCTAACTTAACTTAACTAACATAACCCAATCAACTAACTTAACTTAACGTAACGCAACTTAACTTAACTTAACTTAACTTAACTTAACTTCTAACTTAGCCAACTTAACGCAATCCTTAACTTCAACTTAACTCAACTTAACTCAACTAACTTAACGTAATCTAACTTAACTTAAATTCTAACTAACTTAACTTAACTTAATCTTCAACTTTAAAGAACTAATCCTAACTTAACTTAACTTAACTTTAACTTAACTTAACTTAACTTAACTTAATCTTTAACTAACGAATCTCAACCTAACTTAATTAACGGTCTTAATCCAACCAACTTAACTTAACGAACTTTAATCCTTAACTTAACTTCAACTTCAACCTTAACTTAACTTAACTTAACTCCCACTAACCAACTTAATCAACTTAACTTAACTTAACTTAACTTAACTTAACTTAACTAACTTAACTTTTCAACTTAACTTAACTTAACTTAACTTAACTTAACTTAACGAACTTAACTTAACTTAACTTAACGAACTTAACTTAACTTATCGTAACTTAATCCTTAACTAACTTAACTTAGCTTTTAAAAACTTAACTTAACTTAACTTAACGCAACGCAACGCAACTTAACTTCAACTTAACTTAACTTAACTTAATTTTAGCAACCCAACCTTAACTTACTTAACTTAACTTAACTCTAACTTAACTTAAACGCAACGTAACTTCAACTTAACTTAATTTAACTTAACTCAATCTAACTTAACTTAACAATACTTACTTAACTTAACTTAACTTAGCGTATGCAATTAACTTAACTTAACGTAACATAACTTAACTTAGCTTAACGCAACTTTAACTTAACTTTAACCAAC
>CM028379.1:11184826-11237457 GCA_013146195.2 Codonopsis lanceolata
ATGCATAGTTATATTTGACCCTACGGAGATAAATGGGGCTATATGATGCATGTTTACACTAAACATATTTTTTGCATGCGATAGAATTGCTTGAAAACTGAATATTCGGAGTATAATTTACATTTTTCGAGCAGCTTTTTCGGCATATCTTCGGATAAGCTGGACAAAACAAGATATTTTTCATGCCCTTAGATTTATTTTTCAAGCATGCAAGCTATTTGCAGGGGTATAATAAATGCCACAAAGATATTTATTTTGATGATTGGTGGTATTTTATCTCTTTTTAGCGTACTCCCTATGGCAACTTATTGGACAAATGAAATGTACATAATGAATGCATGAATTATTCTACTTGATCGGATGCAATGCGAGAACACTTATAAGATGATGCATGAATTTTTCACACTTTATTATATACATGGCAAATAGTTCTAATATGCATTTTTATGACATTTAAGATGCAAAATGAATTATTTGTGTGCAAAATATATTACAAAATTGTTTTTTTTTATTTTTTTATGCTTATGAAAAAAATGATGTTTATTTTATGTAAATTTATGTACATGTATGAAAATGGTATGTAACAATTTAAAGAATTATTTATTTTCTCTTTGTTATGAACAAGTATTATTATTATTTTTTTAAAAGAATTTTTGTTAAAAATTATGAAGTATAAAACATGCAATATGTTCATTATTTATTTAAAAGGGACTGTACAGAGAAGGAAATAAGGGTAGAGAACTTACCTTTTTTTTTTTCGGGTTCGCGAGGGAATTTGAAAGAGTCGGGTATCATATATCGATGTGGTGAGATTTTTGATATGTTACCGAACCGCAAAGTCGTTGGTAGAGGGTTCGGGTTTTAGCACCTTCTGCACTCTTTTACCCATTTTACCAACTTTCCTTCCCATCTTTGATGTGCCTTGGGGACTTCGGTGGGATACCACTCACACTTTTCATTTTAGGCGGGGCGACCATGACCCCTTGCGATTTATTTGCGATGCAGGGAATCCCTACCCGGCATAGGGAGACCACGGCTCTTGATTTTACTCTCCGACATCGTAGGGAGGAGATTGTGGACCTCCTGGGCTTCGAGCCTCGTTTTAAATCATCGGACGAGATATATATCAGCAGCGTTCGGAAATGGCTTCTTAATAATGCCGGGCGGGTGATGATGAAGGCTTTATTACTCGAGTGGCGAGCGTTTCTTTTCTTCTTTCTTGGCACATCGCTCTTTGCCAACTCCTCTGTCACCACGAGAGCCTCGAGTCTTAGCTTGTCTTGCAGATTTTGATCGGATCCCTTCGTATGATTGGGGACAGGCTGGTTTGGCTGAACTTTATGCTTCCATGGATAGGGCCAGCCGGAATGATTCACCGACCCTGAATGGATTTGCCCCGGCGTGGGAGGTACATGCCTTTTCCTGCTTTTTCATCATTTATTCATTTTTTCATCATTTCATTTTTTTTGTATGCATCATTTTTTTTCAAAATTTTTATTTTTCTATTTTTGTGCAGTGTCTGGGCCTTTTCATTTTTCGATTTTCACGGTCGCCTCATTCGGCGGGTCTACTAACCTCCGTATATGTCCCAATATGTTGTGACAATAGGGTCGATCCAAGCGGCGGCGGTGGTTGTAATACTAGGGAAAGAGTCTTTGGAGCGGATTGTTGGTTCGAGTCGGGTTCGGTGCACTTTCTTCCACAGGAGGGCACTGGAGGGACATTATTCTACTACTCGATGTTCGGCATTGCCGGATATTGATGGTTTCCATCATGGTGGATTCTTTGTATATGGGCGGCGGGTGAACCGTCGGTCACCGGCCTTTTCTAATGGCTCCGGTGGTGCCTCCTTGGCCTCTGCTTGGGTGATAGAGCCGATCGGCTGCGTGGAACAGTACTTGGGGAAATACCTCGTTCCTGACAGTTATCGGTGATGTCATACGAGGATTTCACGAGATTAGAGCTGCATCCCCTCCTCTGCTCTGTTGTGCCCGAGCGGCATTCGATGCTTGCCGGGCACAGTTCGGGTCATCTACTTCACTTCTCGACGAGAACATGATGTTTACGGAGCCCGATGATATTTTCTCCACTTTCCAGTATGAGTGGGGCGGTGGATTAGTAGAGCAGGTTTTTCCCGTCGTCAAGATTCCGGAGGAGCGTCGCGTCCCGGAGCAGGCTCGTTCGGTAGACACATCCACCTTTATTGTCTCTTTTCTTTATTATATTTTTTTATTTATACACATTTTTTTATACACATTTTTTTTATGCACACTATTTTTTTTTGAAACTAACGTTTTTTGTTTATTTTCGTTTTTCTTTTTCTTTTTTCAGGTGAACGTGTCTACTTATAAGAAACTGCTGCGGGGCTTCTTCAGCATCAGCAAGCTATATCAGAAATTGGCTGATGAATTTTCTTGTAAGGGGAGCAGCTCAGTGCGGCGGCCCAGACGTCGAGATGACGATGATGATGATGATGACGACGATGATGATGATGGGTCGAGCCGCGGCCGGGGCAGAGGTCGAGGATTCGCAACGGGTCCCAGGGTCAGGGGTGGTGGTTTTCCCAGAAGCCAGTCGTCCCGAGCACATTAGCTTTGGACTCCTGCGAACATTAGTATCTCTTTCTCTTTTTTTTATTTATATATTTTTTTTTTTTTATTTCTGTAAAAGAAACCTGTACAAACATTATGATATAATGCAATATAATGTATATGATGCAATATGTTACACATGCAAAAATAAATTCATGCAGAAAATAAAACTATACCAGACATCTAAAATGTAATGGCACGCTGTACTTTGAGAATAGAGATTTTTAAGAATACACCTTTGGATAAGAGCGGGCTTTTCGGGTGATATCGGAACGGGAAAAATGGCCGAATCCCTTATTCTTTCGGCGCCCTGTGGCTGTTGAGTCCGTGGTTGTAGCCGTCTTTCATAGGTTTTCTTTTTCTTCCACGATCAGACGCAGGAATAGCAGAATGTCGGATCACCAAACCAGGATACCGGGCAGAATTTTCACAAAACAGTGCACATTTCTGGTGCCGCCTTTTGAGGCCATGGTGCGGCACCAAGAGGCTTCTTGGTGGCACCATGCTTTTCCCATGCAGCCACTGTTTTCTTCACTATTTGGACACTGTGCACTGAATTGTCCGTCTTCTTGATTTGTAGTATAAATTCTGGCGGAAACGAGCTCGGTTCTTCATCAATTCAGTTCATTCTCTCTTTCTAAATTCACCAGCTTCTGTCTTGCTTGCCATAGCCTTATTCAACCACCATAAAACTTCTCGCATCTCTTACAAATGGCCGCCCGCATTCCTACGGCTCTGGAGATTGAGGTTTATGAAAATGCCCTGGATTTCTGGATCCTTTCTTTGCGATCTGATGAAAGGGATTTGTTCGAACATCTTTTCGGGTTCAGGTGCCTTTTATCCTGGCGGAATGTCATAATAAATTGGGACATGTTGAGGGGAGCCGCCAGGTTTTGGTCTCCTGAGGATCACTTGTTTAATTTTGGCATGAACGAGATGTGTCCCACATTCGAGGAGTTCTGTGCTATGCTTGGAGTGGCACCTACTCGTCAGATCGCGGTACCCGCCTACAGAAGGCATCCGTACATGGCTATTCGGGAGCTCTTCAATTCTACCCGTCGGGCTACTCCAGGATTTATCAATGGGGACTTTTTTAACTTGATGGTTCTTCCTGGAGCCTTCACAGAATATATTGAAGATGACGTGGACTATCAGCGGCGTAGATTAACAGCACTTTTTCTCTGCTTAGTAGGGAGATATTTGATAGTTGGTCTACCCGGATTAGTAGATGAGCGGGTCGTAGACTTAGCATTACAGGCTCGGGATCGCCGGCTGAACATTGTTCCTGTGATTTTAGCGAGACTTCGGCTTTGGCCTTTTCTTCTTGGGAATGAATTGTTCCCTCTTGGTAGCCCTATTCGATTCACATGTGGTGGAAGAGCATTTTCTTTGGGTCCGGGCTCCGTGCGCTCGGAGCTTCTTATGATCCTTCTTTTTATGGAATGCGTGGGCATTTTCCCAGACTAATTATTCTGATATTGACTGGACCGATCACTTCTATCGTCGGGGCTCAATGGATATAGTCTGGGTCGTTCGCCACTGGGAGATCCGGCTTTTTCTTCGTCACTCCGATGAGTACAGCCAGGTGGTGATGTTGGGCCTTTATCGGACTTCTTTTTATCAGCCCGACCGGATCTTGCGGCAGTTTGGAAGGGAGCAAGTGATCCTGCGGACACTTCCGCCCCGCCCTATACATGGGAAGGGAGTTCACTAATGATCGCCCTGGGTTCCACTATCCGTGGCATGTGGCTTAGAGATGCCGAAGCGGAGGTAGCATACCCATATTCTGATTATATGCTTCTATCTCTTGGGTATCTAGCATGGGTTATGGTTGCTGCTGAGGGGCCGTCTCGCGCCATCCGGCATGATTTGAGACATCTGCTGGGCCGTCATATAACCAATGGAGTGGATGTTCGCCTGCTGGAAGTAGGCGAGGACATTGATAGTTCAGGGTTGGTTGTTCCTCGGGCTTTGGAGGCGAGGAATTTCGGCGGGTTCATGGCCTTGATGCTCGGACGGCCCTGGATCGGATCTGCGGGATCCCCAATACATCCCTGAGTGATGTTGGTCAACAAAGACAACCCATGGGAACAAGAAATGCTGCTCCTCCCCTCGGGCGGTTGGGGTATGCGCCTCGAGAACCGGCGGTCATGAGCTTCCGGTGAGTTTGGCAAGCGAGCAGGACAACCCACAGGAACAAGAGGTAGGCTGTTCCTCCTCCCCCTCCTGTATGGGGTGCTGGTCTCAGAAATGATGAAGCGGGTCCGAGTGGTACGGCAGCCCAAGAGAACGGAGATGCCGATGATGAAGAGGGAGACACATCTGGTGGCTCTCATGCTGATGAGTCCAGAGCTTCTTCTGCGCCTCGCAGAAGGAGTATATGGGCCCGGCTCGGTGGGGCCCAGCATTGATGGACCGCTCGGGGCTAGAGCGCAAGAAAAGGATTGTTTCTGGGGAAAAACAAAGGGGGTATAGGCAATATATAGATATGTACAAATGCAAATAATGTATAATATAGACGTCTTAATAAGTATTCCTAAGTTGCACCTTAGGACCTGTAAAATTTATATTTTAGTGTTTTAATATGAGCTGCTTTGTCGTGGTTTTTCTCTTGTCGGTCGAGCCTCGATGTCTTTGTCAAGATCGGAGGTAGGTCGAGAGTTTCAAATAATGCCTTCCCTCTCCCCTTTCTTTTTTATTTATTATTATTATTATTATTTTTCATCAAAATTTTTTTTGTGCTCTAATTTTTGCCTAGGCCGCCCTTTCGGGTTTTCAGCCTAGCGAGCCTTTATTATTATTATTTTATTTTTATATATATATATTTTTTTTATGCCCTAACTTTTGCCTAGGCCGCCCTTTCGGGTTTTCAGCCTAGCGGGCTGGAGAGGGAAGCATTAGCTGGATAGGATGGCTCAGGCGTAGTACCTTTTGAGCTTGTCGAGATTGAAGGGCTGGACAAGATCTTCCCCATCTTGGTTCGTGAGAAGCACGGCACCTCCTGATCGGATCTCCTTAACAATGTATGGTCCCATCTAGGGAGACTTCCATTTTCCCCTAGTATCAACATAACTAGGGGGTTTTTCTCGAAGCACGAGGTCTCCAACTTGGATATCACGGCCTTTGACTTTTTTGTTGAAGGCTCGGGCGATACGCCTTTGATATGCCCGGGTATGCTCCAAGGCTAATAGGCGTCGTTCATCAATTAGGGCCAGTTCTTCGTACCGCCCTTTGACCCAGTCAACTTCTGCTATATCAGCTTCCATCATAACTCTCAATGATGGAATTTCCACCTCTATTGGTAGTACCGCTTCCATGCCATATGCCAGGGAATAGGGGGTAGCCCCAGTGGGTGTGCGGACTGACGTGCGGTAGCCCCAGAGGGCTAGTGGCAATTTTTACGGCGATCTCTTCTGTATCGGCCATTTTTACGATGATGTTCTCGAGAGTTTTGTTGGTGCTTCAACGGCACCATTGGCTTGTGGCCGGTAGGGGAGGATTTGTGTCTTTGGATTTTGAACTCGTCTAGCAGACGGTTCACGTCCCCTTCAAAGTGAGAGCCGTTGTCGGAGATAATCTCGAAAGGTACTCCATAGCGGTATATGATGTTGGCCCGAATAAATTCGGACACCTTTCGGGCGTTTAGTACCTTGTAGGAAGAAGCTTCTACCCACTTTGTGAAATGTCGGCGGCTACCGGGACATATTCATGGCCATTAGATCCCTTCGGGTGAATTTGGCCTATGGCGTCGATACCCCATGTTGAGAAGGGGGGGTACGTGGAGTTGTATAGGACGTGTGGGGGCACATGATGTAGATTAGCAAAACATTGACATTTGTCGCAATGTCGCACCCACCGAATACAGTCGGTTTCGAGCGTACTCCAATAGTACCCCTGTCGGATGACTTTCTTTGATAGCATATGGCCATTCATGTGGGGCCCACAGGTACCACCATGTAGTTGATCCATAATTTGCTCAGCTTTGGCCTGATTGACACATAGAGGTTGAGGCCTTGATAATGCCTCTTATACAAGCCGCCGAGTGCAATGGGAGGCCCATCTTCAGGGAGACTCTTCCCCTTTTGTCTAAGCCGGGAGGATAAAGATTTTTTCGGAGCGATTTAAGATGTCGGCATACCGGGGCTCGTGATCCGCCGGAGGCTGCGTTGATTTTGAAAGCAGTATCGGAGTGACCTTCTTCCCGACTATAAATGGCTGAACTTTAGTTTCGGCGGGAATCTGGACTAGTGACGCCAGAGTGGCTAGGGCGTCAGCGAATTGATTCCTATCTCGTGGTAGATAATGGAACGAGATAGAACCAAATCGGGCGGCGACTGTTATTAACTTGGCATGATAGAGGCTGCGGAGGGATCTGGGTCCTTCCATCTTCCTTCGACTTGATTTATGATTAGGGCCGAGTCTCCGTAGACTTCGAGATCTTTAGCTCCCCTTTGGAGAGCTTCTTCTAGGCCAGCAATACAGGCTTCATACTCCGCCGTATTATTTGAACATTCGAACTCCAACCTTATAGCCAGCGGAGTATGAGAGTCGGCGGATCGATTAACAGATTCCTATGCCAAAGCCTCTTTTGTTTGCGGCTCAGAAAGAACATCGCCAGGTGTCTGGTCGGTGATTTCGAGGATACCTTCATCTGGGAAACCGGGCTCGGTTGCATCTTCGGCCTTCAAAGGTAGATCGGCTAAGTGGTCTGCAATGACGCTCCCTTTGATAGACTTGAGAGTGACATAAGTTATGTCAAACTCATTAAGAAGAAAGGACCACTTGGCTAGTCTGCTGGACAGTGATGGCTTACCGAAGATGTATTTGATAGGGTCCATCCTGGATATGAGCTTGATGGACCTTCCACGGAGATAGGTTTTGAGCCTCCGAGTGGCCCGCACTAGGCCGGTGCGGCTTTTTTCCAAGTCGAATAAGTTTAGCTCGCTTCCTTGTAGCATCCTACTTATGAAATATATGGCATTTTCAACGTAGGAATCTTCTTTCCTTTGGGCGAGCATAGCCCCTACTGATGTGTCTGTGACGGTTAAGTATATGAGGAGAGGTTTATGTGTATGGGGTGGAGCTAGCACAGGGGGATTGGTAAGGTAGGCTTTTATTTTCTCGAAGGCTAGCTGGCACTTTGCGTCCCAGACTTGGTTGGTATTCTTTTTCAAGAGTTTAAAGAGGGGCTCACAGGTGGTAGTCGGTCTCGATGAAAGCGGCCGATGTCTGCAACCGGCCTAGGAAGCCTTTGACTTCGGTGGGAGTTTTTTTGTGGCATCTCTAGGATGGCTTTGATCTTTCTTTGGCTCGATCTCGATGCCTTGCTCGCTACTAAGAATCCAGGACCTTGCCTCGGTAACCCCGAATGTACATTTGGTGGGGTTAAGCTTCATCGGTGCTTTACGAGTCTTTCGAAGAACTTCCGAGATCTTTAATGTGAGCACCATAGGCGTCATTTGGAATGCACGATCATATCATCGACATAGACCTCCATCTCCTTGTGGATCATGTCGTGGAAGAGGGTGGTGGCGCCCTCCGGTAAGTGGCTCGGCATTCTTTAATCCAAATGGCATGACAAGATTGTAACGATAAGTCCCCAGGGAGTAGTGAATGAGGTCTTCTCTCGGTCTTCGATGCCATTTTGATTTGGTTGTAGCCCAAAGATGCCGTCGACGAAGGATCGGACTTTGTGAGCTGCGACGGCATCTACCACAATGTCAATGTTGGGCAGGGGGAAGTCATCTTTGGGCGACGCTTTGTTGAGGTCGCGGAAGTCTACACAGATTCTGACTTTCCCGTTGGGCTTGGGAACGGTCACTATATTGGACAGCCAGGTCGGGTACTCAACTACCCGAATGAAGTTGACGCGCATCTGCTTCATGATTTCTTCTTTGACTTGTAGTGACCATTCTGGCTTGATGCGGCGGAGCTTTTGTTTGACTGGGCGAGCATCCGGATATGTGGGAATCCGGTGCTCGACTATAGCTGGATCTAGGCCGGGCATATCTTCGTAGGACCAGGCAAAGATGTCTACGAATTCTTTGAGGAGATCGATGAGTGCCCTTCTTTACGGACCTTGGAGGTAATCGCCGATTCTCGATTTCTTTGATTTCATTGTCCGGCCCGGTTGATAGTGGACATGTCTTGATATTTGCCGATGAATGGCTGTTCACGGTACTCGATTAACTTTGCAAGCTCAAGTAGATAATTTTTATCTTTTGGGTCCATTTTATTAAATGACTCATTATCATAATTATTATTATTTAATGTGTCTTTTAAAGTAGGTGCAACTAAGGAATAAGCAAAGACATCCATATTATTATTAAAAGCACATCGTACAGGGGTTATTACATTGTTGAGGACCTGGGGTTTGAGATCCTCAACTATAGGTAGCGGATTGGTAGATGACCAATCCGTAAAGCTAGGGAAAGGATCGGGGATAGTATATCTGAAACGGTCTACCAGGTCTGCGGGTGTCAGGAGCGGACCGGTCGTGGTGTGCCAATTCTACAGAGGCTTATTTGAAATAGACTCGAACTCAGCAGAGAGCCTTTCATAATTATTGCCTCTGTCTATCATACCCAGAAAGCTGTCTCCTAGTGAACACTTATTGGGAAACTCCTTTATTGATTGGCGTATTTTACAACACCTTTTATTCATACTTAATTTAGACTAACTTGCTTTTCTTAGACCTCCTTGGCTTGGCTGGTTTCAAAGATTTTTGTACTCGCCACCGTAATTTCTTTGTTGTCGATGAGGTCCTGAATGGCGTCTCTGAGCATGTAGCACTGATTGGTAAGATGATTGCATTTATGATACTCACAAACCGGCATGGTTCCGTGATAGGCAATGGTTTGGGTGGGCGGTAATTATCCATAGGTTTCAGTATCCCATGGGCACACAGTGTTTGGAGTATTTCGGATCTTGGTGCAGGTAAGTCATCATAATGTCTTTCTTTTCGGCTTCTGGGCTTTGATATATGGCTAGGTCGAGTTTTGGTCAGGCAATTGAGCGGGGTTTTCTTCTTTGGGTATAGTTGGAGTGAAATTGGCTTGTCTGGACCTGGGCCCAGTAGGGATTCTTTTTCTGGTATGCAAATGATTCTTTTTAAGTTCCCCGGGATCATGTGGAAATAGGTATCTGAAGGATCAAAAGGGGGATGATTTTCTTGGTCATGGTAATAGGCATTCAGGTGGGGAGGATCAAGGTTGATTTCTGGAGAATATGGGTTAGAGTTATGGGCATCGGAAATCATGTTTCCTTGATCAAGGAGGTCATCACCGGGTTGGTAGCTGGCACTTGATGGTTTTTTGGAAGCTTGGAAAAGGATATTTTCGGTGGTATCAGGGGAGTTTATTTCAGGAGAGTGGGAAGTATTAGGAGCATATTCTGGAAGTTTGGCTTTTTGTGAGAAAATGGCAAGAGTTTCTGAAAAACTGGCCAAAAGGTCACTTACCACCTGATCCATTATTCTCTTTGCATGGGCGTCCAGTTCCTTTCTTAACCAAGCCTCAAGCCCAGGAGGAGGTGCATACGCGGAGTTTCCCTTCTAGTTCCCGTTCCAGCTTGTCACTATCTCCGTTATAGCTTGTTTGTTCCTTCTTTGCCATACCTTGCTCGGATCGTGCCCTCGAACCGATTCTCGCCCCGATCGATCTGAACCGATACCCTCGATCGATTTACGCATTATTTTCCCGTATCAACCGGCCGATATTATTTGCCTTTCCAAATTCGGGCAGTTTCGAGGAAAATGGGGTTTGGTAGGTATCGAAGGCCGGTGGAGGTCTCTGGCTTGGAGTACAGCGTGCCTTTTTATTAGTATTTTATTATTATTTTTTTTGTTCCCTACAATTGACCGGATAAGCACCTGCTTTATTTTGACAGTCTCAGGACTTTTCCCTGGAACAAGTGGATTCTTTCTCCGCAGTATAGGACCAACGTATTCCACGCCTTTCGACTCCCGGATCGTCCCAGGCGAAGGACCTATACTCTTTCCAGGATCCACCATCCGAAATGGTCTAGGTTGAGCATCTGAGAATTATAAATCAGCCCCTGTTTACTTATTTATATTGATATTATATTTTTTTTTTGCGCACTAATTGTATATATATATATATATATTTTTTTTTTGAACTTGCGCATTTTTCTTATATATATATATATATATTTTTTTTTTTTTTTTGTTTTTTTTTTTTTGACCGGCTCATAATTCAAAATGCAAAACCGGTCTGCGTGAAGTGTCCTGAAAAACTATATGCATTCTAACGTTGGCTTATGTAGGGGGTAGGCTGGCCATGGTGTAGGGTAACAGTTCGGAATATTCCTATATGCGTTCACGTGTGTGAGGTATCTAGAAAGCAGTAAAGTCTTTATTTATTTTACAGATATATAAACAGAAAATAAAATAGATTTGGCCTGTCTTGCTGTTATGTGTGGATTTTCTCGGCTTTTTATTTTTTGAGCGCAAGCAAGCAAGCACACCATTTTAAGAAATGGAAAGAAAAGTGGGGAAACTATCTATTCCTATTAATTACAAAATTTGGTCCTATGTCCCCAAAATAAAATGACAGAATGAATGCAGATATGTATAAATGTACAGAATAAAGTGAAAAAAGAAAATGAACTGAAATAAAAATAATATAGAGCCGTAAGTAAAGCCCCAGCTCTCCTGTTGTGCTGCCCAGAATTTATTGTAATATATATAATATATATATATATCATTGTTTTTTTTTATTTTCGAAATTTTTTTTGATATATATATTATTATTATTTTTGAATTTTTTTTTATACTCTTAAACATGCCTGTAACAGTTATCGGAACGAAACTGCTGCAAGATGGAGGATCATATCCACAAATATAGCCACGGCCGTATGGGAACACTTTATTCAAATGCGTAAATTAATATGACAAGCATCTAAACAAATAAAAACAAAAAGTTTTATTTTACGAGTCTAGCCCTCCATTTTATTTAAAATAAAACAACTCCCCAGCAGAGTCGCCACCGTGAGGTTCCCGGATGTGCTCCGCGCCCTTGGATAGGGGTGTGCGTGCGTGCGGCGGGACACCGCTTCTCGTTCCATCCTCCCTTGTTTAGGGGAAGACGAAATCAAAAGTGCGAGAGGAGTGTTGTCTATATTAGCACGTTGGAATGTGCCTCGGTTGCCTTGAGTGGATTTTGTATCCAATATGGGAACTGATGGTTTCCCGCATCAAGTTATCCATTGTTTAGGAGATACCAGGATATGGGAATGCATTACCCTTTCATTCTCATTTTCCCTTTTTAGGGGAAACGGAAAAGTGCAAAAAGGATATTGCGACGCCCCACTATGGATTTATTGAAAATAGCCTTATGGCCCATTCAGATTACTATGGGAGCTTTGGGTTTCCGCATCAAGTTATCCCTTGTTTAGGGGATACCAGATATGAGAATGCATCACCCCTCCATTCCCATATCTCCCTTTTTAGGGGAGAACGGAAAGTGCAAAGAGGGAATGTTGCGAGGCCCCACCGAATCCGAAAGTTTTAGAGTCGCCATCTTTATTTTAAGGCAAATAAAGCAAAACCAAAGAAAAGAAAAATAACCGAGAAAAGAAAACGGGTTCGGAGGCTAAGTTACGAGTTGGGAAGGTGCTAGGCACCCAACTCGCCCTTCTTCGGTCTCGAAAATGGTTTTTGGTCAAGTATGCTTATTGTCACATTTATTTAGCAAATAAATAAGGTATTAAAATGACAGGGAAATTTAAACAGATACATTCGTGGCCACATTATTTACGGACTCGCAGCCGTTTCCTTCCAATAATTACAAACACATTTAAGAATATTTGGCCATTATAACGGCTCTTTTACATAGTATTTCCTATTTTAATCCGGGCAGCACAACGGCTTATATTGGCTACATTGCGCCGGATTTAAATAACAACTTTTAAAGATAAATAAAAGACAGAAAATGTAAATAAATAAAAATAAACGACGCTCTTAAAGGGTTTACCTTTTAGAGCGGTGTGCTTCCTCGTGGAGAGGAGTCTTTTTGTTGTTTGTGTGGTTGTTGTTTTGATTTGGGCGTAATGACCGCTTTATTTCGAGGGTTTGGGCTTATCAACTCGGGCGAGTGACAACTTATTTGGGTAGGTTTTGGCCTTTTTGGTTGGGCGGAACCTAGACTTAATTTTTTGACTTTTCAGTTCGTTACTCGGGCAGAGTAACGGCTTACTTTGGGATTTTTGGACTGGAGAAGTGAGGTGGACACCTAACAACTAGGCTAGAGATCACTTATAACCTATGGGTTTTGATTTTGGAAGAGTTTGGACGGGGTTTGGAGACTCTAGGGGCTTCCACTCACCTATCTCGCACCTCTCGTACTAATCCTATTGAAAGATCGCAGAAGCAGAGCTTTGCTGCGATTTTTTTATCGCGGAACTGAGCAGCCAAAATGGGGAGCCGGGGCCTCCTATTTATACTGGAGGAGAGGGCCTGGCATTTCTTGGTTTCTTCTCCGTGCATCGCCAGCTTGTACCGCTTCAGAGTTGTATAATTTGTTCTCTGAGACAAGCTACAGTAAGTAGCATGGTGCGGCCAAGGAGACCCTTGGTGCGGCACCATGCTGCCTTCCAGGTTTCAAATTTGTGCACTTCCCCCCTAGCTTCATTTGCTTTCAAGCGATCCTGCTTTTCTTTTTGCATTTTTGACTCCTGTAACTTGACATTTGTTAAGTTTTAACAGTTCTTGATATTTTATGTCAGTCACATACTAGGGGTACGAAATTGGGGTGTCTACACACGTCCCGACATGCTCCTGTGTCAACTAACACTCGATGCACCCGCCAATTATTTATCAATGCTGATACAACCAAAGTCTGCTCGGAGGCTAAAGTTGTGCTCGCTAATTCACTGCGAGTGAAGTGAATAGTCTGCTCGCCTAGCTGTGTCACTGGTGGCATACTCATCACCTTTGAGAGTGAGTAGATTTGCTTTCCGAATTGAGTGGAGGTAGGCTCTTCCTCGAGAATCATGTTAACAACTCCATGTATTTTAGGGGCATTTCCTCCCCGAGCAGGAGGGTCACGCCGATTATTTCCATGGTTGTTTCCCTACTTAAATCTATCAAGATGTCCTTGATTGATGAAGCACTTGATTTCCTTCTTCAGGATAAAGCATTCTTCAGTAACATGTCACACATCATTGTGATAAGCACAAAATTGTGTGTTATCCCGATATTAAGCTGTGTCTGGATTCATGGGGTAGGGAGCAGGAAGATCATTTTGGATCTTCATCATAATTTCTTCCTTTGAAGTATTCAGGGGAGTAAAATACTGCTCTTTAAATCGTTGAGTCGAATCAGAAGTCCTGTTCCGATCTCTCCGAGAATTATTGTTATTTCCTGAGCTAGGTGCTGCAGCTGCTGCCGAGCTACTTTTCGATTTATCCTTTCCGTTTCCTTTCCGGTCCACCTCTGTCGATCTGAATAACTGAGCCCGGGCAAGCATCTCGCCCTGAGTTACTAGCGGATGCATTACCAACTCTTGTTTTAGGCCCCCACTTCACATGTTATTCAAAAAACAAAGTGTGACCTCTCCTTCAATCATGCCCATGACCTGCTCGAGCACCTTTGTGAATCGTTCCACATAACTGTGGGAAGATTCATCAACTCTTTGGACCACCTTGCAGAGGTCAAAATGACTTTTTGGTAGTGAACCGGTAGAGCCAAATTCAGCTAAAAATTTTACCCTCGGATCCTTCCATGTTGTTATAGATCCTCTTGGGAATCTTCCCAACCAGCTCTAGGCTTTACCCTGAATAGCCCCTGCAAACGCTTTCATTTTTAAGGCCTTTTTGCTAGTTACCAGGTCGACTTATGCCTCAAACGAACGTAACTAATCTCCTACTAGGGTCTTTCCCGAGTATTTGTCAAAGTTGGGAAAAATAGCCCAAGTTAGAGGTGTGTTCTCAATCCAGTCCGTAAAAGGACTACCATCTGTTGGTCGAACTGTCCCATCAGGTCGGCGACCAGCTTCCCATCCATCCATCCTCGCCTATGCGATTGCCAAGACCTCAGCCATTGTCTCGAGGTCAGGTCTGGTCATGGTGTTTACGAGCTACAACAACCTGAGGTGCCATAATTGATCAGGTCTACCATTTGTTGGAGAACCCTTGGTGGTCTAAGGGCTTCATGATGATCTGCTCGATTGTCATGCTTACGACGAGGTGATGTCCTGCGAGATCGATAAGAGTAATGAGAACGAGAATGATAGGAGCGTTCATGCTCATCTCTCAGGCTCCGCCTGTTAGCAGGTTGTGACTCAGTGACCATACTAGGCTCTTTGGCAAGACGCCTATCTCGTCCATGCCTTTTCTCGTGCATTTCGACCACACGAGTTCCTTGATTGTGGCTGTATCACTTTCTGCTCGGTTTCAAGTTAGTGCTTGATCGATGGCTAGGGGGTGTGTGTAGGGCATGGCCACCAACACTAGGCGCCCTTTCAACCATTTGTGGAGCACTTACTATGGGCATGACTGGGATTAGTTGTTCCTCTACGGGAACCGGTGGTTGACCCAGTACCGCCAACTGTTGGTTCACTATGAACATCCTATTCAAGTATTGAGCCTGATTGCGAAGAGCCAGAGCATGTGCTTGATCATTCAGTGGGGCAAGCTCTGCCACCTGATTAAGTCGAGCAGCCTATTGACGTTGATTCAGTTGTTCACGTAGCTCAATCAAATTGGCCCTCTGTTGTTGCAACTAGTTTCTCAAATCAGGCTGAGGTGGATCATTCAGCGATGAAGCCCTTCACCAAGTGGTACATGTTGAGCTTCTTGTGACTGGTCATTACCCCTCCGCATAGTGGGGGAAGCCCATTCCTCAGATGATCGGGTTAGGGAACCCCCTCGGGACAGTTGTTGATTGATGTAGCCAATCTCCCTGGTGTACAGACACATCACCTCCAACGTTCTCACTTGCTCCAACATGCCCCTTACCATTCTTAGCCATGTTAAAAGAGTTACTAATATGTGATATGAAAATTTCGATTTCCCGGCAGCGGAACCAAACTGATGCTACACAATTTGGTCTTAGGTTGTTTCTTGTGGTTTGTAGGATATCTGGGCTTATGTGAAGGTATGATCTTTTTGGAAACTGTCAAAAGAAAGATACCTTAGAAGGAATGCAAAGGCCTCATGAAACCCTTCGGGCATAAGAGTAAGTTCTTAAGCTTGATTGAAAGCAAAGGGCGAGTTTCGTGTAATGTGGCGTACCTTTGAAATGAAGCATTGCAAGGTATATATAGCCCTTTGAGAGTGAAATTCGGGTTGATTCATTATTGTGGAGATATTAGGCCTTTATGACCATAAATGCGGGTTGGCCGCGTAACTGACGGAGTCGTGGCTTAAATCTCGGGCTCGAGAGTTATCAAATAGTTGTGTTTATGATGAGTTTTGATTGTGTCTCGACACGCCTATTTTAATTATTTCCTTGCAAATGGACAAGACTATCGTAGGACGGCTTGGGAAGCAAGGGGTCGAACCACGAGAGACAAGAATAATACAATTAGTAAGAATATCGGTAGCAATTTTAAACTAAGAGGGTTATTTATTGATTTTATCTAAACTAATTATTCTACTAACACAATAAATCTAATTAAACTACGCATTAATCACAGTTGTAAAGATCGATGGAGGAGGAAATCTAGGATTAGGGTTTCACTTGTATCTACTCTATAGCTTATTTAGATAAAGTTTCATTCAATAACTTGAGTTCGTTCATAAAGATAGATATAGCACTGTCAAATTACCGTTCGTCTCCATCTCCAAATAATTCATCCACTCTATATCATAGGCACAAGAACATATGGATCCTAAGCGTCACTTGGGTCATATATAGAACGACCCTAACTTATCACTCTCGTGCATCGATAGGTTCAATTAATCATGATGATGAGCGATTAATGCGACATATGCATATGGTCGTGCATATCGCACCTCTAGGCCTTTATTACTTGTGATTCCATTCCTTTGGTCAAAGCTAGATAATAAAGGGGTTGATAAACACCATGATCAACAAGAATTGAATGAATAAAAATATACATTAAGCCATAGATTCGATACAAGTTACCTCCCAACTCCTAGATTAATGGCGTTTAGTTCATCCTTGAAGATGAACCTGCACGGATGAAGGAATACATGAATCGATCTTCAAAGCTGTAATTACAACAACTAATACGTAATACAATCTAATTCCTAAGCTAAAGCTGTTTTGTAACACTTCTTAGACGTCCTTTGGAATTCTTTGGCTACCGTCCTTTATTTATACCGTGGTGTTGTAGGGGAATAGGAGGTTCAATCCAAGTCAAAAACCAGTAAAGTCGGTTACGGGGACCTTGCGGCGCATGGGTCTTCACCTTGCGTGAGGTCTTGATCTGGCTCTTCATGTTTACGCCTACCTTGCGAGGTCTTTTGACCATCTGCGACGCAGGAGGCAAATATTTGCGTCTTTCCCAATGTTGCACTTTGCACCCTTCCTCAAAATCTTCACTAAAAGCTTCATAAATCTCATAAATTTCACTTAAAACCCGAAACTCATAAAATAGCTCAAAAACACAATGGCTAAAGCCTCATGGAATTACTCACTTTAAGAAAGTCGATCTACGTAGTGCTTCACCCCCAGACTTGAACTGTCTTCCTTACAAGACTTCATAAATACTTTTACAAAAATTAAGAAAATCTTTTTTGAATTTAATAGATTGCAAGTGCTTGTTTTAGGAATTTATACGAAAAGTTTTAAGTGTCTAATAAGCTATTCAACCCCCCCCCTTCTAGCTTATTGTTGTGCCCTTTGGGATTAACAGTGTGATAATCAGTCATAGAGAATATCTTAACTAAAACAGTTTTATCAAGCTAAGCACAACATTCATTCCAAAAATCAGGATTTTCCATAAAATTAATGCAACATAGAGTGTGAGATCTACCATCCAAACCCGGTGTATTACAGAAAGAGAGAACACCAAGGATTACAAGTACTTATACATCCATCCCATGCATTTCTTATGTATGACATACAATGTTTTCATGCCCCAATTACTTGCAATAGCTAAGATTATGCTAACACAGTGAGCTTGCGAATGATATGAGTATGTGAAGTGGGGATCAATTTACATGCATTACCATCAAATCATCAAACACAAGCATTGGCAAGAAGATCAATAAGTCTTTAATAAACTTGTAATGTAAGGCCAATGTGTTGGGGGATATGATGGAAAGGGAATAGAATACAAAGTTAGAGAGCAATACTACCCTTTATCCCAAATACTTCCAAGCAAAAGAAAGTTTTTCCCAATTAGGCTAGGACCTACAAAGACCACAAGTGGGGACTTTTCCCCCAAACTTGTTTTGTACAATATATCAAGCTAAAAATAACTAGTGTTCTATTTTCAAAAAAAAAATTTATCATATTTTTCTCTTGAAAGCTATGCTTTCATTTGAATCTTTTTGCACTCTTCTTCTTCCGTTTCATTTTTCGTCGAATTATTTCTTTTCTTTTATCTTTTTCTCCCATTTTTTTTATCGACGGGGAAGAAGAAGTCTTCGAAAAACTTTTCTAACTGAAAATTGGTCTCATAAAATTAATTCCCCACCCACATCCTACTCTCTCAAAGAGTAGGTTAAAGTGTATAGGCTTTAGGGCTAAGTTAATGTGGGTTCAAGAAACGAAGTTGAATGGGGGTTCAATGTGTGCTTAACACACTCCATTCTTTTTAATAAAGCTCAAAGGGGACACTAGGGATATTTTTAGTAAGGTCGGGAAGTATTTAGGCTCAAACAATCCAAAGATAGCTTACATCATATCTTAATGCCAAAATACTCATGCAGTTTTTAAGAAAGTAAAACACAAAAAAATATCATATCCATTATGAAAGTTGTGGAATTAAAGATTTAGCATCATCGGATTTCACATAAGCATTCGCTAGAACAGATGGTAGGGGCAATCAAGACTAACATGCAAACACGGTTTGAAAGTGTGCTTGAGATATATTAGTAAGAAAAATCAAAGGGATCTCACTTATCATGCAATTGACCCTAAGTTACAATTTAATGCAACAATCATGTTAGGACGGCTATTTATCATATTCGTGTGCATATCTTGTTGCTAGAATGAAATTTGTGCTATAAACTTAGTAAAAATGTTCAAATCAATCCATAATTATGACTGTTATAAGTGCATAGAGATTTGGAGAAAATCAAGAATTTTGCAGAATCAAGTAAATTCCAGAATGATCTATGGAAAAGTTATGTGGTTCATTGTATTAACTCCTCATCGACCGAAATGACTACACCAAGACTCGAGATTGAAAATTTTGAATTAAAACATTATTATTATTATTATTATTATTATTATTTATAAAGAAAATGGAGATGTGGGATGACGATGACTCTTTTAATGGGTCCCCGAAAGAACCAAATATTATAGTATTCTGGTCAAGGCAACATCTCCTAAAATAAGAAAATATAAAAAGCAAGAAAATAGAGTGAGGAAAAGACACGATAGAGGGACAAAAAATTTCCCTCATCCTAAAAAATGTTGCCCAATTCCACTCTTCCTTAGGCTGGGACCTGCAAAGGCACTGGACTTAGAATTTCCCCCCCCCCAAACTTAAATTTTATTTTGTCCTCAAAATTGAGGAGTATCCTATAAGAGGGTTGATAGAGGAGAAATATCAAAAGGAAATAGGTGGCCCGCCTAACGAAAGAGGAAGAAATTAGGGCTTCGACTCATGGTGAGTTAGGACGGAACAACGAAGGAGGACGAAACTCGGGGATCGTGCCAGGTGGCATCCCATAGAGTGCGGAGACATTTTGCCCCACCTGGTTGACCCAGCCAAAGAATTGAGTTTGGTCGGCGCGCTTTTGCGCCAACTGCTGACTCATCATCTCATTCTGCAACATAATCTCCTCTTACCTATTGGAGATCCCCTCCAAGGGGTCCTCCTCCTCTTGAGGCTCCTCACGTGGGCCTCTCTCACGTGGCTGGCGAGGGTGCGCAAACAGAAGTGCCCTAGTGATGTCGGGAACTTCCCGAACTCTCTCTGAATCTAGAGTCCAAACGACTCCAGCCTCACTACATAGTCCAGTAATCAAACTTGGGAAAACGAATCCCAAGTTGGTTGTACCTCTAATGAGGGTCTAAATTTGGGTGGTGATCAGTCGCCCAACTTTAACAGACCCACCGGTCAAGATGGTGTAGATCAGAATGGCTTTATGCCAAGACACCGTGTGCTGGTGGCTCGAAGGCATAAGGCATGCACAGTGAGATGGGTTTTGTCCATGGTGCGGGGGCCAAACGGTGGACCTTGATAGAAAGTCCAAACCGCGTCAGGTGTTGAGATTTTCACATTTAACACCTGGAGAGGGGGAGGGTTAGCGATGTGGATACTGTACTGGTCAGTACCACTCGCAAAGTTAGGAGTGCCGAAATAATGGTTAATGTTACGGGACGAAAAGTCGACATTGCTACCCCTAACAGCACTAACGTCAAGCACCTCATCAGAAATAGAAATACGCCCGTTGGCGTAGAATTCACGGACTAAGGCCACGATGGCCACGCCCGGGGTCGCACAAAGATTGCCCCACCTTCGACGGGCAAAGTAGGCAAGGAGAGCAAAATCCTTAGCTTTAAATCCCCTCTCAAGGATTATGCTCTTGGAGAGCTTCCTAGTGTAGCTCTCTGATGCCTCGTAGGACACAAACCTATAGGCGTCATAATGTTGCTCCTCATCTTCGGAGTGGGACGAGGACGGGTGGTGTTTCTACGCTTAAGGGCCATTATAATGAGCACAAAAATAAATAAAATCTACTCTCTTTTAAAAGTTAAAAATAAACAACCAAACTAAAACAACTAAAGCCTGCATGTTAACAAAAAAATAATAATAATTCTAACACCCTAACATGCAAAAATTTTGACAATTCAAAAATTTAAAGAGTAAGTGATAGAAGATACGTGGTTTGTGCAATGCTTTAACTGAGATGATGGGTTGACCAGAAATCTGAAGCTTTCTTGCCGGAAAAATGGTGGCTTCCTTCTTCAAAGCTTGAAATGGAGGGAGATGGAAGGTGGAGATGAGGGAGCTTGAAGGGGGGAAGCTTTGATCTTAAGTTGACCGAAAGGAAGAAGAGCTTCGCCGAATTCTTGAAAGGGAGAGAGAGATTGTTGGAAAGCTTTGGAGGAGGTAAGGCTTTGCAAATTCTGTGTCTTGCTGAACTGCCATGATCCAACTTATAAAGAAGACCTTGCGGTAGCAAGGTGTTTATACCTTGCGTCCGCAAGGTACCCAGTCAAAGGGGCACGGATGTTGAGGCAGGCTTGCGGGGGCAAGGGTTTTTTGGGCATGCCGCCGCATGAATCACGCGTTTTGTCATTAATAGGGCCTTGCGGCCGCAATGCATTTCAGGCCTTGCATCCGCAAGGTCCACAGAATGTTCGCCTTGAGAGTTGCTTCACAGATTTTCGGCAGTTTTCGTTTTGGTCCTTCCGTTATGTTCCGTTAAGTCCGTTTCTTTCCTGCACTCTGAAAATTCTACACAAACTTCTAAACTAAAATATTAGAAATATATAAATACAACACTAAGATGCTTTTCTCCCCCAAACTTGAATTATGCCAAAACTGGAAAACATTTAAATGTCCATAATTGAATAAGACGGAGAACAACATATTTAAGATACTTTACGAAAGCAATTGAAATTTCATCATAGTGGGTTGCCTCCCACCTAGCGCACTTGTTTAATGTCTTTGGCTTGACCCAACTGCAAACCTATTCTCTTGGAGGTTTAGTGTCAAAGAGACAAATGAGTTTGATTGTTCTCTCTACTGACATGGGTTCAAAGTATGGTTTGAGTAGGTGACCATTGACTTTAAATATCTCATTAGTCTTTGGATTCTTGATATCGACTGCTCCATGTGGGTAAATTAGTACTATAATGAAAGGATCTGACCATTTTGATTTTAATTTACCTGGGAATAATCTAAGTCTAGAATTAAAAAGAAACACTTTCAATCCTGGACGTAACATCTTTTTAGAAATTCTCATATCATGATATCTTTTGGTCTTTTCTTTACAGATTTTTGCATTCTCATACGAATTTAACATATGCTCTTCTAGCTCATTTAACTGAAAAAGACGTTCTTCACCAGCTAAAGCTAGATCAAAATTAAGAGCTTTAATGGCCCAATAAGCTTTATGTTCAATTTCCACTGGCAAATGGCACGCTTTGCTATACACCATCCGATAAGGACTCATACCTATTGGGGTTTTATACGCAGTTCGATATGCTCAAAGAGCATCTTTAAGTTTTGGTTCTCAATCCTTATGATTTGGTCTAATAGTCTTTTCTAAGACTGCTTTTATTTGTCTATTGTTAACTTCTACTTGGCCAGAAGTCTGAGGAAGATATGGTGTAGCTAGCTTGTGAGTCACACCATGTTTTCTAAGGCTAGCATTTAACAACCGATTAGTGAAATGCGTTCCTTGATCACTAATTACTGCCTTCGGTACTCCATAACGAGACAATGAATCCTCCAAGAACTTGACAACAGTTCGGCCATCATTATTTCGAGTAGCTATGACTTCTATCCATTTGGACATATAATCAACGGCGACTAAAATATATTCACAACCATTAGAAATTGGAAAAAGACCGATAAAATCAACTCCCCACAAATAAAAAATTTCAACAACTATATTTATATGCAAGGGCATCTCATTTCCTTTACTAATTCCGCCAGTCCTTTGACATTTATCACATGTTTTGCAAAATATTTCAGAGTCTCTAAAAACAGTAGGCCAATATAAACCAGATTGCATGATTTTCCTAGCAGTTTTGCTACCACTAAAATAACCACCACAAGAGTATTCATGCCAAAATGTCATAATACTTTGTTGTTCTTGTTCTGGAATACATTTTCTAATTATGGAGTCTGAACATATTTTGAATAAATGTGGTTCTTCCCAAAAATACTTTTTTGCATCAGTTAAAAATTTCTTTCTTTGATAAAAATCAAAATCAGGATTAATAATATCTGCCACATGGTAGTTAACAAAATCAGCATACCACGGTTCCAAATTTTTAATTGCTAATAATTGTTCATTAGAGAAATCTTAATTCATAGGAATTTTATTATCAAAAAATTGACATTCAAGTAAGGGCAAAAATTCCAACCTAGACAAATGGTCGGCAACAACGTTTTCTGCTCCTTTTTTATCTTTAATAGTAATGTCAAATTCTTGTAATAACAACATCTATCTAATGAGCCTAGGTTTGGCCTCCTTTTTACTCAAAAGATATTTTAAGGCTGCATGATCAGAAAATATTATAACTTTTGAGCCTAACAAATAGGACCGAAATTTTTCTAGAGCATACACAACTGCTAAAAATTCTTTTTCTGTGGTTGTGTAATTGAGTTGCGCATCATTTAATGTCCTACTCGCATAATGAATCACATGAGGGTCCTAACACATCTCCAATTGCAAAATATGATGCATCGCACATGATCTCGAAAGGGAGAGACCAATCGTATCGGTTAAAATAGAGTAGATGTTAATTGTTCTTTTAACAAATTAAATGCATTTAAGCATTCTTGGTCAAAAATAAATTCGATATCTTTAGCCAAAAGATTACATAAAGGTTTACAGATTTTGGAAAAATCTTTTATAAATCGTCTATAAAAACCCGCATGTCCTAAAAAACTTCTAACACCCTTGATTGAAGTTGGGGGAGGTAATTGTGCTATAACTTCAATTTTGGCTTTATCAACTTCAATTCCTTTGTTAGACACAACATGACCTAAAACTATTCCATGTTTAACCATGAAATAGCTTTTTTTCCCAACTTAGGGTCAAATTTGTTTCGCAGCATCTTCTCAGAACAGATGTTAGATTTTCTAGATAATGGTCAAAAGAATTTTCGAACACTGAGAAATCATCCATGAATACTTCCACACATCTTTCAACTAAATCAGATAATATAGAGATCATGCATCTTTGAAAGGTAGCTGGGGCAATCCAAATGGCATTCTCCTAATCGCAAATGTACCAAAGGGACATGTAAATGCGGTTTTCTCTTGATCTTCCGGTATCACTGGAATTTGATTATAACCAGAAAAACCATCAAGAAAACAATAATACTCATGGCTAGCTAATCTTTCAAGGATTTGGTTAATAAAAGGCAAGGGAAAGTGATCTTTCCTTGTTGCCACATTTAGTTTCCTTAAATCAATGCACACCCTATAGCCAGTAATAGTTCTAGTGGGAACTAATTCATCTTTCTCATTCTTAACAACAGTAATTCCTGATTTCTTTGGAACTACTTGGACTTGGCTAACTCATTTACTATAAGATATCGGGTAAATTATACCCGCATCAAGAAGTTTAAGCACTTCTTTTCTAACTGCTTCTTCCATATGAGGGTTAAGTCTTCTTTGTCGTTCTCGAGAAGGTTTACTACCTTCTTCAAGGTGAATTCTATGTATACACATAGATGGACTAATTCCCTTCAAATCTGCTAAGGACCAACCTATTGCTTCTCTATATGTCCATAAGACTTTTAATAGGCTTGATTCTTGTTCTTCTGTTAAATCTGCAGCAATTATAACAGGTAAAGTTTTACCTTCCCCTAAAAATGAATATTTTAAATGAGATGGTAATGACTTTAATTCTACTTCAGGAGGAGATTTAACAGATTGAATAAATTTAGGAATTTCAGGTTTAACTTTTTCTTCTTTTTCATCCTCCTTAAGAATTTCTTCTTCTACGTTATCCTCGTCAATTTTTAATTTATCAGAACTACTTTCTGATTTTTGATTTTTTTCTTCTTCCTTATCTTCACTATCTTTCTTAATAGCTTCTAATCTTTCTTTCTCTTTCCTAGCATCTGTCTCTTGGAGTTCTCTTTCTAACTCTTCTATGTCAGTTCTTATATGGGAGAAGGTTCTATCATCATCTTCTACATACATATCTTTTTCTAGCTCATCATCATTTAAGTTTGCTTCAAAGCTTTGGGCTGTAAGATTTTCAATTTCATCAATTGAGAAACATGCATTCATGTCACTCGGTCTATCTAGAGCATCAAAAACTGAAATTTATACAGTTTCTCCCATAACTGACATTGAAGGCTTACCATTCTTCACATTAATCATGGTATTAGTTGTGGTCATAAAAGGTCTTCCTAACAGAATAGGAACTTCATTATTGGTGCATATCTTTCTTTCCATCTCTAGAACCACAAAATCAACTGGAATGATCAACTTATCAACCTGTACTAGAATGTCCTCTACTATACCCAAAGGGTGTTTGACCGAGCAGTTGGCTAACTGTAAAGACATAGTAGTGGGCTTTAATTTACCTAGTCCTAATTGTTTATAAACAGCGAAAGGCATTAAATTGATGCTCGCTCCTAAATCTAGCATAGCTTTCATCTTTTTAGAACTCCCCAAGGAGACTTGGATATTAAAACTACCTGGATCTTTTAATTTAGGAGGAAGTTCAGGTTGTAAACTGCACTAACATTTTCATAAACAATTATTTTCTCATTCTTTTCAAATTTGTGTTTCCTTGAGTGGAGATTTTTGAAAAACTTGGCATATGACGGAATATTTTTAATGACATTAAGCAAAGGGAGATTAATAGTCACTTTGGATAACATATTATAAATTTCCGTAAATTGCCTATCAATTTTGTTTTTCATTAATCTTCTAGGGAATGGTATTGGAGGAACATATGGTGGAGGAGCAACATATGGTTCCTCAAGGGGTTCTGCCTCTTGCTCTTTTTCTTTTTCTTGACTTTCTTTATTCAAAATCTCTTTTTCTACTTCTTTATCTTTTTCTTTTGCTTGATTATCTTCAACTTTATTACCAGAATTATCTATTTTATCGGGAACATCAATAGATTGAGTAGGATTATTTACCTCTTCTCCAATGATTCTACCACTTCGCAGAGTAGTGATATATTTTGCTTGTTTTGTCTGACTAGGGAACTTCCCTTCTTCTCTTTCTTGAAATTTTGCAAGATCTTTTTGCAATCTTTCCACAGTTTCTAGCAAATATTTATTAAGGGCAACTTGTCCGATGTTTGATCCTTCCGACTTTGGAGCTTCTTCAATCTGTAACTGTCCTTGCTTAGGAAATTGTTGAGGTTGTAAGGGCTTATTTCCTCCCCATGAAAAGTTAGGGTGATTCCTCCAACCTGGATTGTACGTGTTGGAAAAGGGATCATTCTTTTGTCTTTGAGGGTACATGTTCATCGCATTAACCTGTTCAGGATATACAACACTCGATGGACACAAATTAGTAGCATGAGAATTTATTCCACAAATAGAGCATGCTTCTGGAATTTGTGATTGTAAAAGTTCAATTTGAGCTATTTGAGCTTGAGTATCTGAATTTTCTTGGACTTGAAACAAACTTCTACTTTTTCCTCTTGTACTTTTTTATTGGGAATTTGCACTTAGCATCTCGAACAAATTTTCTAACTCAGCTGGTGTCATTCTATTAATAGAACCACCGGTTGCACTATCAGCTATAGTTTGCAAGGCAGGCGAAAGAGCATGATAGAACTGAGTTACTAACACATCTTGAGATAGATTATGATGGGGACACAAAATAAGTAAATTATTAAATCTATCCCATGCTTCATGGAATGTTTCTCCCAATTCAGTTTGAAAAGACATAATTTGCTTCCTATATTCCGAAAGGGATGCATATTGATAAAATTTACCCATAAACAAATCATATAATTGAGCCCATGTATAAACACTTCTAGGTGCTAGATTCATAAACCATCTTCTTGCCGCATCTTTTAATGCACATTGAAAATATCGCATTTTTATTTAATCTTCAGTCAAACCTCATAATGGAAAATTTTCAGTCATAAAACCATATTCCTTAACAAAAGTTACTGGATCTTCAAATGGCAATCCATGGAATGAAGGCAACATGTTATAAAAATGACTTTTAAGTTCAAAATTTCTTACCGCTTCTGGTAAAACTAAACATGATGGTGTTGCATTCAACATGGGTCAACCATAATAATTTATAGTTCTTTGATTGATTACTACTTCCATATTTCTATCAACACGTTCTTCTCTTCTTTGATTCATATTTATCGGAGGAACCAAATTTTCAGGATTTTGATTGTTGTTGTTATCCATTGGAGGATCAACCAGAGGATCCTCTCGATTCAACTGTTCTTGATTAACGGGCTGGTTTTCCAAATTATCAGGGTTTTCCTGATTCTTACCAAGATTATTTATGTTTTGATTTAATTCTGCCAGCTTGGGATTTAGAGATCTACGACCGTGCATATAATAACAAAAGCAAATTAAAACAATTAAAACTAAAAACTAGAAAAAAAATCTTTTTGTATTTTTATATATATAAAAAATTGAATTTAAAAACAACGCTACCAACAGACTAACTAAGCAAACTAGCAGATGTGGACTCTCCTCCTGCCTGAGAGGATTGGTTGCCAAAGATAGACAAGTATTTGGCAGTAGCAAGGTCTACCTTTGTCTTGATCAACTTCATAGTCTGTTCTTGAATAAACTTGAGTTTCCTCTTATTCATTGGGACAATCTTCCGACTTCTCTATCTGTGGTCACAGTAGCTGGTCTGCCAACAACATAGGGGTCATCTGCAAGTATAATAGGCAGGCCATAGGCTTTATTGTAGATTTCCCAAACATCCAGTACCAGCTCATCTTGCATAAACTTGTCTTGTGCAAAGTAGAAAGCATTCCACTCCTTTGTCAGTAGGTCGAAGTATTTGCCATAATTGAAGGCAATTTCTTATGCAGTCAGATTTTCTTGAGGGTTTCTGTAGAGAACCCATTGTTTTCTGTTTCTGTTTAAGTCCACAAATTTTATGGGATCTATTATTGGTTTTTCCTCCTTCTTCTCCTCGTAAAATGATAGAGAATAAAGTAGGGTAGGTGGTCAATAGGGAAAGCCCAATCTGCATGAACAGGTTCTTGGTTTTCAGAAAAGGGGCCATTTTTTGGATGAAAGGTTGGGTTGAAAATGAGAGGGAAGTATGGTTTTTGTGTTTGTTTGGGTTTTGAGGTGGATGAAGCAGTAGGTATTGAAGGTTGTTGATTTTGGGGTTCATGAGATGTAGGAATGGAAATAAATGTGTCAGAGTTTGTTTCAACAGTTGTCCTTTGCCTTTTCCTCACATATTTCTTGGCAGCAGGTTTGGCAGGTACATCACCTGCAGTAGGTGCAGTAGCTGCAACATCAGCCATTTCAATTTCAGTAGTTTCTTCCTCAATTTCTGCTATTTCATCTAGAAGGCGTCTTCTTCTTCGTGAGCTGGCAGTAGATACATTTTCTTCAGCATGTATGGCAGTTGCTGTGGCCGTAGTTTCTTCAACAACCTCTTCCTCAACCATAGGAGGGTTTCTTTTCTTCCTTCTGTCAGTTTCTCTCAATGGGGCATTTACAGTCCTTGCAACGGTAGGTGCTATATACTTACTGGATTTCTTGGCCCATATAAGTTCAGTAGAACCAAACTTCCTTCCTACCAGATTGTGAACTACATCGTCAGTAGCCACACTCAGAGTAATAGCTAGATATTACCATAAGAAATGTGTGATGATGAGATGGTGGGTCATCATGTTCTTATTGATGTTGTCGTGGACTAGTTCCACCAGAACAGCTGCCTAGTTGATGTTGTGTCCCAAAACAACTGCAGCCATCAACACCAGTTGTAGTTCAGTAATTTTTTCCTTTGCCACAGATTTGATAATGAGGCACTTGTTTAGCACAAAAGCTAGGGCATAGTGGAAGGGCTGGAATAGGTTTTTCTTCCTATCAGCAGCTACTGGTTCAAGAACGTTTCCCATCATACTTATCCATCACCCAGAGACAATTTCCTTGCTAATTCTAGAGATGGGGGAACCAACAGTTCTGAGTATTGGGAAGGCGGCTAGAATGGTTTGAGAATCAAACACCATATTGGTCCCTCGAATGTTTCCAGAGAGAGAGAGTAGGGAATGTTTGGAGTCGGCTTCATCGACTGGAAGAAGAGATTCGTGAGGGTTTCACTATAGGTTTGATGTTGAAGGTAAGAAGGGGAAGGACGTCAGATTTTTTGAGAAAAGTAACCCGTTTTTGACCAAGGTCCTGTTTGAGGGTAGAGGTATCAAGGATACATCCTAACTCGGTTTTATCTGCCATTGTTCCTAAAGTTTGAAGAACTGAGGTTAGGTATTGGTGAAGAAGATGAAGTACAGGTAATGACAGAGAGACGAGAGATAGAAAACTTTAGGAAATTTCAATTTTTTGAGATTGTAAAGTTTTCAAAAAGATTAAAGAGGGGTTTTATCAAAAATCCTTGAAGTAAATGAAGTAAAATTATGAGGACCTTTTTGATAATAAGTTTTTTAGATACAAAAAGGAATTTTGGGTTTTTGAACTAACATTAAAGAGTTTAATGATGAGTATTGAAAAAGGGTTTGCTCAATTAATGTTGGGGGCCGTTTGTATGCACGCGTCTTGTCAACCGTCAGATAAATAGTGTATTAGTGGGGGACGGCTGAGTTTTCACGACTAGAAAAGGCGAGAACCAAAATATCCTTAATATAAATGATTAATATATTTAATGAGCATTTAAGTAATATAGATAATCAACAGTTGTAAGGACCCGAGCCCGAGAGCCCGGTCCACTACATGTAGCCCACACACTGATCCACTGAGCACGCAGCACCTTGGGTCATCAGGCTCACCACAAGTCGATCCAAAAGTCCATGGATGATGTTGGTGCCCAGTAGTAGCGCATGACTACCTTATAAATCACTCACAAGTCTCACATCTACCTGATGTGGGATTGTGGTATTATAATCTCCCCCATTTAAATCTTTGACGTCCTCATCAAGGTCGAATCATACCCTGGGCGATGCAGTATTCAAGAGGTGGCTCATACGGGAATCAAGAGGTGGCTCCCACCTTATGTGGTGTAGCACTTTGGCCCGCACAGCACTTTATTCCCACATTTTCGGTCGGGACTCGTTCTAATACCATTTGTAATCCCCTGAGCCCGAAAGCCCGATTCGATACGTGTAGCCCACACACTAGCCCACTGAGCGCACAACACCTTGGGTCATTAGGCCCACCACAAGCCGACCCATAAGTCCATGGATGATGTTGGTGCCCAAAGATAGTGTGTGGTCACCTTATAAATCTAACACAATTCCCACACCTACCCAATGTGGGATGAGGTATTATAACAGTGATACTTATCAGTTGATGTCTCAGTTTAGAGTCTACATGCTTAGTGACATGATGACGTGTCACTAACTTACTTACCTGCATTGTTTAACATCAGCTGGTAAGATATTTTAATTAACAACTAACTATCGTTCTAAATATGCAAGACTTAATTATCTCAATCATATTGAATTTCACTTAGATATATCTATTAGAGTGATTTTAATTCAGTAGGTGAGTTTCTACGAGTTCTTACTAATTCCCTAAAGTCTAATTAATGGGTTTAAGTAATTTTAAACATTTATGTTTCAACACTTTAAATATAAAAATAAGAAATCTAACAGACCTTCCTATGAAATGGTTTGATCTGATTTAACTTTGGTTGGGAAAATCGACGGATAAATTTTTGAAATGAAGGGTTTGAATAGATGAATAGTCATTCTCTTATGTTCACTGGAGGAATTTGCTAGGTTTACTGCTATATTAATAAGAAAGGTGACCTTTTAGACGACTTGATTGAGTGAGAGTGAATCGATGTGTATATAGTTTAGAGTGAGGGGGTGGGGTTTTTAGGTTAGAGAGTGAAAAGCTCTCTATCTATATGACAAGGGAAGATGCTTGTGTTTCTTTTTGGGTCAGATTGGTTATAATTTGAGTAATATTTGTAATCCATTATTAATAAGTAAGAATAATTTGGATGAAATCAATTGAGAAATTTGGGCTATGTGAAAATTTGAGTATTTTTAGTTCTTTTTTGTTGTTTGTTTTAGGGAGAAATTCGGGCTTGTCAACTATGTGAAGTTTTTAATCGCTACAATTTATTTTATATTTTTTAACCAAAAAAGACACTTTTGAAGTAAAAAGACTACGATTCTAAATGAACAGAAGGCGCGCTACCGATCAATTAATCAATGGATCAATTTAAATCACTTAATCCAATTTATGCATCGTGCCTTAAATCATAATGTACCAAACCTTCATCTCTATTCTTTCATGTACACAATCAACAAATGATTCAAAGTTAATGCATCTTACCTACATCCCACATCCAAATTGATGTTTCACAATTTACAAATGATGCATTGTGAATTTGTGATTCAAAATTTGATGCATGGAGTTTCAAAAAGGGTGTCTAAAACCAACAAATATCTATTTGAACCTTTCATCAAACAGTATATGCACATTAGCGCAAACATAAAAGTAAATTTATTTTGAATCATACACATAAACACAAAATGAAGAAAAAGAAGACGAGATATGAAGAAGGAAGAGAATGTGAAGACACAATTATGTAGTAACCACCATTTTCACCACCCAACTTCCTACTATATTTCCTCTTTATACATAACCACAATATTTTTTTAGGTCTTTGGGTGGACGAATTTGACGACGAGGGAGAGGGAGAAGAAGAATTTACATCAACTATGTGATTTTGGTATTATTGGAACAACTGAATGAAAGTGAACTTTTTCTATTTAAAAATACAATCTACTTATGCTGTTGAAAATTTTGGAGAAAGGACTGGCCTGCAATCACTCATTTGTTTTATGTAATTGAAATGTCATGTATACATTATGTTGTTGCATTTTATAATTTTGTTTGTTTGTGTTTTTTAATTGAATAGTCATATAAAAATTATGTTGTAGAAAATGTTGTTCTAGAATATTTTAGAATTGGAGGTTATTTTTAGAGTGTTATACCAGACTTTAATTTCTTCTTTTTCGGATATAACAAACAGTGTTGTGTTTGACTATTTAGTAAAGTAATTTTCATTTATGTATTTTTATATGTTTGTATTTTCAATAACCAACAATTTTTATAACTACTACATTAGTACGAAATATCGGAAACTATCATCTCTATCAAATTTTCCCATTCACGGACACATGTCTATTATCAATTATTGACTTATCGAATGACGAAGATGGTCCAATTCTATCAAAGCCTCCCTTTCTGAACAAGGAAATACATTTAAATACATTCATAATAACTTTTTTCAAATTTATGTGATCTATCTTTAATTTTACTTTTTGTTTATTTTTTCATATTAAAATTTTTAATTGTATATTATTCAACTTTAATTGAGTATATGATTTTATACCCGTGTACAAACTCTACAACGCACGGGAGCATCACTAATGTAACCAAGAGAACAAGCTTGCGAGGTTGACACACAACTAATTATTTGATGATCCTATCGGCCAGAGACAATATAGGAGTTCATGTTCCCAACTTTAGTTTGTCCTAGCTATTTTATTTCTTCTTCTTACTTGTACCAATAAATAAAATATATTCTTTTTATCTTACAAAAAATAGTCATATTTTGACTATATTTTGTCAACTTAAGCAAGGTTTTACTCAAAATTTCTACAAGTTTAGTTATTCTTTTGAAATTTCTATGAATTGTTATTGATTGTATTCATAATGTTGCATCAATTTTTGAAATTTCATTATCTAGGGTATAATAAATATATGTTGAATTGTGATTTAATTTTGTAATATGTTGACGTTCCAAAAAAAATAAAATATGATTATTTTTTTGGGGGCGAAGAGAGTATTATTATTATTATTAAATTTTACCCCAAATAAAAATAGCAAAAACTTGTGTAAGACGGTTTTACAGATATTTTTTGTAAGACAGATCCTCTTTACCCGACCCACCGTGTATTGGTGGATTGAGCTGTAAGAGAGCGGAGCTCCGTCTTACGAATTAAAATCCGTAAGACGGTCTTATAGGAGACATACTCAATAATAATACTAGTAAACTAGCTTAGGGTAAATTTTATAATAATAGTAATACTAGCTTTGGGTAAATTTTATACATATGAAAGTTTACCCCAAATAACAAAAAACTTAAGAAAAATAAAAAATTGAAATTGAAATTGATATGTGAAATCTTTAATAATTACTACTCCACTTGATATTAGAAAAATCGAAGTTGGTGATAAATGATTATATATTCATAGCTTTTTTAAAACAATACATTAAGTAAGTTTTATGTACGTCTTACGGATTTTAATTCGTAAGACGAACCCTCATTCTCTCACAGTTCAGCCCATTAACACACAATGAATCAGATCAAGGGGATCAATATTATATGAAATACTCATAAGAGCGTCTTTCATTCATTTTTGCCTGATAATTATTTGGTGATTTGGTCATTTATACACATTTCAAGCTTGTGTTTCATACTTTTATGCGCCATTTGAGTTCCTTGTTGCTCTTGCTCTTTGGGAAGTGACTAATGTGAACTGTCAAGTTGCCTTTCATATTTTGAAGATTCTTCAATATACAGAACATGAACAATTATTTGCATTTCTATATATTTCAAGAAAATATGTGACGATTAACGATTATAAATAAGTCAAGAAAATGTGAATGGCCAAACCAAAATAAAAACATAATAAGGATGCTAATATACGAGGATCGAATGTAGGACAAGTTAAGAAATGACACAATCCTAATCAAAATAAGATTGTGTCTCCCATAACTGGTAAAATTAAAGAAATAGAAAATAAGTAAAATCAAAATAAAAGAGATTATTATCAAATCTAAGAACAAGGTTAGCGTTAAAGTTTGTCATAATTACAAAAATGCTTGAATATAATCAATATATTAATAGCAAATGTGAGGGTAAAGTTGAAATGGTATGAAGATGATAAACATAATTTTTTGAAATTGACTCTTAAAATTAAATTGTTAGCAAATATACAAGGAGATACTATACAAATACATAATAGTAAAGTAGAAACAAAGTAATTGTTACTGCTTTGATGTTTGGTGGACTGGAGGAAGACTGATGAAGCTTTGAAAGTCTCCTGGTGGTCTTCAAACTTGGTGTATGAAGTTTGTGAAAGTCTGCTGGTGTGCTAAGTTTTGTGAAGTTTGTTAGTGTACTAGGCTTTGTGAAGGTTGTTGTTGCAAAACTAAAGTCTGCTGGTTCGGCCTGTGTCCAACACAGTTTCCTTAAAATAGATTCGTTCATTTCTTGTAAGTGCTTGGAAGCTAGTATGGACGTCTGTCTCCCAGCATACAATAGAGACACCTTGCACTTAGGTTTCCGGCGAACTAAATTCATGTTTGGACTCAATCACCAACGATAACAGGAAGCGAAATGAGGTCGCTAAACAAAATGCAAATGCAAGTGCTTAGGAGAAAGTCAAAAAACTATGTATCAAACTTGTGGAAGACTGTTTTTAAAGGCCTGAATCAAGAACGTTTTGATTACACCCATTAATCAAAATTGTTTTCGATTTGCCTATTAAACACGAAATTAAAAGCTGTGGTAATCAATATTGTATTGATATCACAATCAATCACAGTTTTGAATTTTAGAATTACAAAAACCAAAACGTGGTTTTGTCTGAGTAGACAAATTTGGTTTGACATTCATGTCCACAAGACGCCTCGCACATGAGTTTGGTAGCCCCAAAGCTAATTGGACCATGCTTTGCACCCCCATGTGGGCACAAGAGAAAGTCTCTACTCTACATATGCTTACCTCTTACACATAAGAAGCTTACTTTTAAACTGCTCAAGACTTTGTTATTTTCACAATGTAGGACAAACCCACTTTCAACACCACACTTTAATAAATCATAACTTATTTATCCAAACACCAAATTAGGCAAACAAATATATGATTTTGAGATTCTCACGAAGTATAACACATTTCCATAATTGCCCTTGTCATTACATAAATGACTCATAGAGAAATTTATGTATCAAGTTTGCACAATTTCCTTCACAAAACATAATTTTTCCCACATAAACATCCAAAAATAGTACGATGGACTCTATGCCAGGATGGAGTGAGTACCTATTATACATATACATCCTTTTACTACTGATTTAAGGGAGGAAAAATCTACTATCAGTGACAAACCTATTATTTTAATTTTCTATTTTTACAAACTCGCACACACATAATTGTTTTTTGTATTTTTTATGGATTTGCTCCAGCCTTGTTTGATCAAAGCAATAGGTGAATTTTATTCTTATTTATTGTGCAATCCTTCAACTTTTTTCTTCTTATTTTCCTCGTGCAAGGGAAGACAAAAGACCATGAAAGAGAGATCATGTTTTTTCTTTACTTAATTACTTTCTTTGCACCATGATGAACATATGCCCCCTTACCTGATTATGGATCCATCTATGAAAATATTACTTCATTCCTATATAATCATCTTGTTTAAACTGATACAACGTTTACGAAAAACTAATTGACTCTATTATGAATAATGATATGAGTTGTAGTTTACTTTATAGCCATTGTGTATGCGATCATAATTAAAGTAGGAAGAAAAAATATGAGTAAAGTGGTAAAAATGTTTCGTAAATATAACAATTTTTTTTTGGAATTGACGAAAAAGGAAAGCATGACTGTTGGAAATATTCATGAAGGAGACTGATGGGAATAACCACCAGTTCTCTAAATTATAATATTCATTATGAATATTCCTTAACTTATTTGATTTTCTTGTGACCATTACCTAATTAAGATTAGATTACGTTGTAATTATATTTATTAGTATCTTGAGTGCTACCATACCGACCATATGACAGACTAAAGATTAGAGTACTAACTAATAAAGACTCAAGGTTTGCTTACGAATAATTAATAAGAATCAAGATCTTATTCGAAGAAAAGTTGAAGACCACTCAACAATCATCACATTAGTTACCTCCCTACGCTTGTAACTAATAAAAGGCAACTGACATTTATCACACCAAAGAGTCTTCAGTCAACTAGCACATCTCGTGAATTCATATCTTCTTCAGATATCTTATATCCGTTCGAAGTATTATTCTTTACATGGTCTCTGCCATACAGTACATTATCATGTGACAAGTCTTCGAAAGCTTTTCAAGAAGATGCTTAGCCCTTTTGATACGCATCTCGAGATCTTTCTAAAAACAATCGTGAATCTCGAACCTATCAAGCACATTGATCAAAACATCTACTCAACCACTCCAAAACAAAACTCAACGGTTGAATAAATACAATGACCCAACATCCACCTTATTGGCGCGATCTCCTCCGAGAATCACTCACGTAATTAGTGTACATTCTATGTATAGGCAGTAGTCTTTGGCACAATCTCCTACGAGAATCACTCACGTAATTAGTGTACATTCTATGTATAGGCAGTAGTCTTTGGAAAGGTCTTGGAGAGCAAGACATGTATCTGTATATATATTCATTGAAAGCAATGCTAGAAAGTGATCCATTCAACACACTGATATTGTAATTCTATATGGTATCAGAGCCCTCTTGCTTAAAAGTGCAACCACCGTCCGATCCAGTCATGGCAAGCAAGTCACAGCCCACCATTGTTCAACTCAATGCTCCTACACATCTCCCCACAAAACTAAACCAAAACAATTTCATTGTATGGCGCAGACAATTATTCTCCACCCTAATCGGATTTGATCTTCTCGGGCTCATAGATGGCACAACACCGGCCCCTTGCAGACATATTGACAACGATCAGACGAAACCCAATCCAGATTTTACGATCTGGCATCGTCAAGATCAGATCATCATAAGCGCGATGCTAGGAAGCTGCGTGGAAACAATCCAGCCCCATATTTCCACTGTTGAAACATCCAAAGAAGCATGGGAACGACTATCTGTCTTGTATGCAAACAAATCTAGAACAAGGGTCATGTCTCTCAAGGAACGACTCTTCGACAATCCCAGAGTCACACGTTCCATCTCCGAATATCAGCAAGATATGAGGGCCATTGCAGATGATTTGGCACTAGCAAACAGTCCCGTTGACGAAGACGACCTGGTAATTCAGATTCTCAAGAACTTAGACAGTGATTACAATGAAATATGTGCTGCAATTAGAGCAAGAGATGCAGCAATAACCTTTGTTGAACTCCATGATAAGCTTGTCGATTTTGAGACGCAACTTACGAAGCGTGTAAAGGAAGTGGCTCCAGTGATCCCAACAGCAAACTACACCCAGCGACAGCCTTCTAAATCTTACCCCAACTCTAATCATGGCACCAAAGCCCCTCCAAAAATCAACTGGCAGTAGAATACTCAATTTTCAAGCAACCAACAGAGGTATAACAACCCTAATTCTCGCAATCAGTGGTAGCAGAATACTCAAAACTCCAACCGCTCTTCCTCCTATCAAGTGAACACATACTGCCAATTTTGTGATCGTGCAGGACATCAGACTAAAGAGTGCAGAAAGTTGGCTCGATTTCTTCGAGAGAATGGTGTTCAAACTTCTCCAGTCTCTACTGCGCAACCAATGGTCAATGCAACATCCACGAACTCCCAACCTATTCATCCTTGGTTGTTTGATACCGGAGCATCCAATCATGTGACATCCTCCCCAACAACCTTGCATAACTTTTCTGACTATGGTGGTCCGGACGAAATTATACTTGGTGATGGTAAAGGCTTATATATTTCTCACATTGGCAGCACAACACTTAACACGTCTCACAAATCACTCACCTTAGATAATGTTTTGTGCGTTTCTTCACTAAAGAAAAACTTGATTTCCGTTGCTAAACTCTGTCAATCTAACAATGTCTCTGGTGAATTTTTCCCATCTTCTTTTGTTGTGAAGGATCTTCGCATGGGGGCGTCACTACTTCAAGGGCAGAACTCCGGTGATGTGTACTATGCACAATCTGTTACTCAGCCTGAGATAAACATAACCACAAAATCAACTATTTCACAATGGCATCACCGTCTCGGCCACCCTGCCAATAACGTACTTCGTTCTCTTCTGCAATCTCGTAGTTTACTTCCAAAAATCCCAACTGATTTGAATTTTTCATGCAACTCATGTTCTTGTTATAAAAGTCATAAAATGCCATTTGATACAAACTCTCTTGTTAGCACGAAACCATTGCAATTAGTATACACTGATGTTTGGAGACCTTCACATATGACCATTGATGGCTTCTATTATTATTTGATTTTTGTGGACCATTTTACCAAATACATATGGTTGTATCCAATGAAAAAGAAATCTGATGTGTCCATCTTATTTCCCCAATTCAAATTACTAGTGGAAAAATATTTTCAACTTCCTTTGATCTCAGTCTATTCTGATAATGGTGGAGAGTACGAAAAATTAATTCCTATTCTTACCTCATGCGGTATCTCACACTTCACTACACCACCCCACACCCCTGAACATAATGGTACCTCAGAACGACGCCATCGTCATGTTGTTGAAACGGGGCTCTCCTTACTTCACCATGCATTTCTTCCGTTCTCTTACTGGTCATATGCCTTTCAAGCTGCGATCTATCTAATTAACAGACTTCCCACTCCTATCCTTTATAACAAAACACCTTTTGAGTTGTTATTCAATCGTCTTCCCAATTATACACGACTCAAAACATTTGGTTGTTTGTGTTATCCATGGTTGCGTCCCTATTCGCAGTCTAAAATACATCCACGGTCCACACCATGTATCTTTCTTGGTTACTCAACCTCCAAATCTGCATACAAATGTTTTGATCCAACTTCCAATCGGTTATATCTGTCACGGCATGTTAAGTTTGTGGAAGATACCTTTCCCTTGCAGGCGCAAAGTACGCATCACTCGTTCTCCCAACTAGTACGTGAAGCCTGTCATGCGACCTCTTCACAAAACAGTTTATCATCACACCATTCGCCAGGTACAACCTTCACTCTTGTTTGTACTTCTGTTGCACCACCACCACCTGCACTACCTCCCACAACACCTCATCTTCATAACTCAACCCCACCACCATCATCTCCCTCATCTCCTTCTCAACCTATAAACAATTCATTAGCTCCACTCCCAAGTCACTCTCCAAACCAATCAACACCACCATCACCACCGCCATCTTCTTCTACACATACACCTCATGCTTCACCATCTCCACCACCAGATAATGCACGCCCCGCCCGCTCGAACATTAAATCGTCGATACTTTAACGATACATTTGTTAACATCACTCGCCCATCCCATGCCACCATCTCATGAACCTCACACCGTTGCCCAAGCTTTAAAATCCCGAGTGGCGTCTTTGCCATGGATGATGAAATCAATGCCTTACTTCAAAATGGCACATGGGACCTAGTTCCACCCTCAAACTCACACTCCCATTGGTTGTAAATGGATCTATCGCATTAAGCGAAGCCTAATGGAGATATTGACAAGTATAAAGCGCGCTAGTTGCTAAAGGGTTCCTTCAACAACGTGGCTTAGATTACTTTGAGACATTCAACCCTCCACAAAGCAGGTAACTACTCGTCTTGTCTTATCTCTCGCTCTTTCTTACAATTGGCCCATTCGTCAATTTGATATTAATAATGCGTTTCTCCATGGCACACTTCATGAATCTGTATACATGATGCAACCACCTGGATTTGTTCATCCGCAATACCCCAATCACATTTGCAGACTTCGAAAGGCATTATTTGGTCTCAAGCAAGCTCCTCGAGCTTGGTACCAAGAGCTAAAGAATTTTTTGGTTCAAGTTGGGTTCACAAACTCTTTTGCTGATACTTCTCTGTTCATCTATCAAAGTCAAGGAATTGTTGCTTATTTTCTTGTTTATGTTGATGATATAATCTTAACTGGTAGTGATTCCAAGTTCCTCGAGCAATTTGTTGCGCAGCTGTCCCATCGGTTCTCTCTTAAGGACTTGGGGTCACTCCATCAATTTTTAGGGATTGAGGTCATAAACACTACAGAAGGATTGTTCCTTTCCCAACACCGCCATGTAACTGATCTATTGGAGTAATTTAATATGAGTGGCGCTAAAGAAGTTGTCACGCCGATGAGCAGCTCCTTGCCTCTTTCACTCTCACCAGCCCCAGTTGATCCCACTCCATACGAGAAAACTTGTTCGCTCTCTTCAAGACTTGGCATTTACAGGCGATATTTCTTTTCCAACAAACTCTCCCAATTTATGCATGCTCCAACAGAAGTTCATCAAGTGGCGGGCCTTGAAAAGGATCCTTCGCTACCTCGAGGATCAATTCATCATGGACTTCTTCTCCGCCGTCAGCCTCCTATCACATCAGCCTTCTCCGATTCTGATTGGGGTGGTTCACCAGACAATGGAAGTTCCACCACGGCGTACATCGTCTATCTTGGATCTAATGTGATCTCTTGGCGTTCAGCTCGTCAAAAGTCAGTGTCTCGATCCTCCACCGAAGCAGAGTACAAAGCAGTAGCTAATGCTGCTGCGGAAGTAATCTGGATTCAACATCTACTTCATGAATTAGGTGTTCATATACCTCAGCCACCAACTCTTCATTGTGATAACATGGGTGCCACCTATTTATGTGCAAACCTTGTATTTCATTCGCGCATGAAACACATTGCCCTGGACTATCACTTTGTTCGCGAGAAAGTTACAAATGGTTCTTTGCAAGTTCGCCATATCAGCTCCCGTGATCAGCTAGCTGATATGCTCACTAAACCTCTCAACAAGTCTCAATTTCTTCTTCTTCGGTCCAAGATTGGAGTCTCCAATGGAGCCTCAATCTTGCGGGGGCGTATTGGCACGATCTCCTCCGAGAATCACTCACGTAATTAGTGTACATTCTATGTATAGGCAGTAGTCTTTGGCACAATCTCCTCCGAGAATCACTCACGTAATTAGTGTACATTCTATGTATAGGCAGTAGTCTTTGGAAAGGTCTTGGAGAGCAAGACATGTATCTGTATATATATTCATTGAAAGCAATGCCAGAAAGTGATCCATTCAACACACTGATATTGTAATTCTATACACCTCTCATATAAAATAACAAATATCTTCTCTCATTAAAAAAAGTGCGTAGAGCACAGTGTGGGAGAACATAGAACACAATAACAAAATAGATAAGAAAAGTACAAGATTAAAGTGAAGAATCGCGCTTATCCATATTTCTACATCAATCTTCAACTCATCATTTAAACAACTCACATCTCTCAGCCTCTTAAAAGATTGAAAGATGGATACTTCACTGAAGGAAAGAAAGATGAGAAAGGATTGCCAACTGGATGCAGGGTCGTTCCTGACATTTCAAAGGCCCGGGGCAAAATAACGAGTAAGGGCCCCAACAAATTGATAATACACAATTGTATAGTTGTGAATACCAATAACAATGAAACTTTCAATTTCCAAATAAACTTCTTGATGTATTAAAAAAATCAAGAGCACCTGCACCTGGAATATGAAAAATTTGTTCAGCAGACTGCAGACATCATGCAATTCAGGAGTTCAGTCAGGCTCAATCAACAACGTAGAGAGATTCACAGTCCAGTATCCAAAGATCAAATCAAGTAATCAAGCTCGATTGCTTGCGGCAATGCTGCACCAATATATAAGAAAGAAAAAGTATTTGTAAATTTCTAATCTATTATCTACTGCACCAATATATAAGAAAGAAAAAGTATTTGTAAATTTCTAATCTATTATCTACTAACAATTTTTAGACTATGAGATTTTGAAAAAAATTGTGGATCAACAAAAAAATTAATTTACGAAATGTGAACTGAACTGAAATCTGAACTAAAATCTTGTGAATCAGACTATTTGTAAATTTTTAGACTATGGGTTTGAGCCTTTGAGGGTTTAGGGTCTAAACTGAAATCTGAATGTCTGAAGTAAAAGTAGAGAAGGGCTCGAAGAGGGGAAAAATTTTGAAAATTGAAATTGAAATAAGGAAAATTGGACAAGTACTTGCATCATCAATCCTTCACCGGCGTTGGCGGCTTCGAGTTCAAGGATGAGGAACGGCAGAGACGCAGAGTGACTGAGTGAGTGAGACTGCGAGAATTTTTCTTGCTTTGAGCCTTTGAAATCGAACTAAAGAGGAGCCTGAAGGTGGAGTGGAACTGTGGAAGGAAAAGGAAATTAATCTGGCGGCCATAGATGCATAGGGAAGACTGAAGAGTGAATCTCGAGGTCGAGGGCCGCCGTTGATTCGTTCGATCCTTGATCCTTTCGTCTTCGTCTAATCGCCCTTTCGCGTCACCTTGACCGCACGCTTCGCTTGCCGTTTCATGTTTCCAATATTCCCTATTTATATTTATTAATATTATATTTATATATTATATATATACTATACATATAAATAAATTTTGGGCCCCTAATTTTTTTGGGCCCTAGGCGGTCGCCCCTTAGGCCTATGCCCAAGAACGGCCCTGACTGGATGCCCATCTTATAGTGTCAGTCTTAAAGTCTAGATATTTACTCCAAGTCTTATGCACATCATCACACTTACTAACTATTGCATTGTCTGTTGTGTGAAAGACTACACAACCTCATATGAGAAGTAGTCCATGTAATTAGTACTATAGTATGAGTTAGCTAATATACTATAAGACTTGATTGAATTTAATATATGAGATGCCTCTAATGCACTGACTAATATTAGTCAGCTGCTAAGTTCTATCATGACTTATGTTATATCATATTACTTTATCTTTCTTATTTCATATGCTAAGTTACTATGGACCATTGGTGGGCTGAGCACATTGACACTTTTACTGAGTCTTTGCAAACATCAAACTTGACCTTAAGCAAACCAGTCTTAACATTGTTCTCCTAGTGCTCATATTGTTGACTGATTACATAGTCAAGAGACTTATAAGTCGATATGTCAGCCAACTCATCACATGTATTACCTCTAGATACTGAGTCTCCTTGTTGAACTTTTATATTTCGTTGCACATACTAACCTTAGTATGTTAACTTTGAGTTCAAACAACTGTACCTCTACCTTGAAGCTTCAACTCATAATTTTTTTAGAAGGTTGGTATAGGCTATTCACCTTCCCCTCTAGCCTATAGTCTAACATTAGTGTGGGACCAATAAGGACAATTATTTAGGAATGAATATAAATTTCTTTAAATAAACTATGATATATACATGTTTTAGGGTTTAAAAAATCAACCGAAAATCGTTTAAAGAATAAAAACATGATAAGAGGGACAAATGAAAGAGAAAGTCGCACGTCTTTGAGTGGATCCATCAAAAGACATACAACTTCGATTGAATTTAACCTAAAATATTATTAAAAAAACCTCTCTATTTATTTCCTTTAACTAGCTAGTTTCAAATCTATTATTAAACTCGAACTTGAACTACAGTGATAGAAATGATTTAATATAGATATAAAATACGTGTACAAATATAATTATCCAACAAGTGGCTCCCAGAACGGGGGTTTAAGGTATCAAACTTAACAGTGCTTCTTGAATACCGTGTTACTAAACCTCAATGGTGAAAAAATAGTCTTAATTGGCCAATAGTGTCACCAACCCCAAAGTGGCAGGTTGTTCAAACTTAGAGATCATAGTACATTCAAATAAACAAATGTGTCCAAAGACTATTATGTGTATCTTGTAAGTGCTTGTTTGGTGGAGCGTTTTGGTCAAAACGCTAGTAAAAAACGCTGCGTTTTCTCTTTAAAAGTGTTTCAATGCAACATTTTTAAAATGTGGAGCGTTTTAAAACACTCCAATTTGTAGCGTTTTAAAAATATGCTACATTTACAACTACTCTGTTTATGAAAAGTAGTGTTTTGAAATAGTTTTCCAAACGTGTTTACAAAAAGAAAATTACGTTTTGAAAATGCTGCGTTTTAAAAACACGTTGTGTTTTGAAAAAGCCGCGTCTTCAAAACACTGCGCCAAACGAGGCCTAAGTCAATAACCTTTTAGAACGCATTCCTTTACTAACTCAAGCGTGCGTAAGATAAAGTAACTACCAAAAACGTTCAAGTACAAATTCATGAATTTACCCTAGAAGATCATTCAACTTCTTCAAATGTTAATATCTCATACTTTGTGACTCAAAAAAGAAATTGATTTTTATTTCGACTAAAAGGTGGTTGAGTCCTTTTTGCAAAGTCACAAAGATTACACCAAGCAAATGAGGGACAAGAGAAACAAATCCTAAATAATTCAAGTGCGGTTTTTAATTAAATCTAAAAACGTCCTACAATTAGTAGTGTCGTTGGTCAGATGTGCCTCTCTTTCGAGACCGACACCTTTTATCTTGACTTGTGCTCGTTTCATCAAGACTATACGCATAGCGTCTCATGCTATGGTTTCAGCAACAAATGGCGATCCTTTTTGGTTACTCCGGAAGCTGCAAATACCGACAAAAGACGAAGAAATCACTCGACCCTCTATATCGGTAACAATCACAATGGTATATATATATACACACACACACACACACACACATATACACACACAATTCTGATACTAATATTTTCTTCTTTCACACTTCATCCCAACAAGTAAGCTAACGACACTTCTCCTTTCTCGACAAACTAACTATCTTAACAAGTAAGCTTACCTCAAATGTATAGGAAAAAAAAAACTTCTTACCTCAAACTTGGTAATTAGCATGTGACTAGATAAGCTAACCCTAGTGATAATCACATAAAATGCTAAAAATTGGTAGACATAAATTCCATAAAAGCCCTCGAGGTTTTTTAGGTATGCTACAGATCCACGATTTTATCATTGCTTGCGTGCCGGTACATGTAATTGGTTCAGTATTACATCACTAAACTACAATCAGATTTAAACAATCACATATGGTATGTATAAACTTAGATTAAAAGTTAAAACAAAATATTGAAATACTAACATTTTCCAAGTATTTGTTAACTTTAACCAAGTGTTAAATATATTTTTTAATTTTTGTTTGTTTGAATAGTGAAGGAGGTCAATCTTGTAAAAAAGAAGAGTATGGGGGGCCCTAATAAAAATTCTATCTCATCACCACCGAGACAGACCAAAAGAAGAGCTGGATTCACATGGGAGTTGTTTGGCTAATGGGGCCTCCCCTTCCCCTCCCCTCCTCCAATCTCTTTCCCCGACAATTATGAGCTGAACAAAAAGCTCTTTCCCTTCCCCAAGAACAATAAACAAAAACCAAAAATATTACTAGTGCATCAAAAAAATTTAAAAAAATTTAAGAAAATTTTCCTTCTTCCCATCGCTCCTCAGGACAAAGAAGATTCATGGCTGACGATAAGGTAATCTATCCTTGTATTTATTTTACTTCAGAATCCCTTGATCTGTTTCCCAAATCTATTTATGTTTTTTTTCTCTTCCCAAATCTTGAAACCCTAGTGTTTTTCGTCTTACGGAACCTGAATTAAGGTTAAATAGTTGCCTTGATACTTCAATTATCTCAGCTCAGGTGAGATTGGGAATTCCATATCCTTTTCTTTTTTCCCTTTTTTCCTCAATTTTCCGAACAGCCAAACGGGAAATTGGGTTAGGGTTGTCCTGGATGAACTACTTTTTTTCTACCAGGTTATTGTGTAATCAGTTTCTTGTCTTTCTTCTCTCGTTGGCCTTGATCTTAGCTGAATCTGGTCAGGTCACTGTTATTTTGTAGTATGATTTTAGTTTAATTTTGTCATTTCTGATGTGCTTGGATCAGTTTTGTGTAGATGTCCCTGTTCATGCTTCAATTTTTACAAATTTGCTTTTTAATTTTTTTCCTTTCATTTTCCCGTTTTTTGTTCTCCTTTGTTTTGGATGTTATATGTGTGGTGCCTGATCTGATTCTATCCTGTTGTTTTCTGCTTCACTTATTTTTGTGCGTTTGGGTAACATTTATTTTGTGAAATAAACTCAATTTCAGCTTTGGTTTTGTTTCCATTTGTATGTTCCGTTTCTGATGTAATTCAACTGAGGGCTGAATTTTTAGCTGTTTGTAGGCTGTTAAGTTTGTGGTTGGTTGTAGGCTTGTTGTATTTTGACGATCTGGAAACTGCTTGTATTACAATCTGCATCTGATGAATATTGCAGGAGATGTCGACTCCTGTTGTCGACGGGAATGAAGCTGTTACTGGTCACATCATTTCCACGACTATTGGAGGCAAGAACGGAGAGCCAAAGCAGGTATACCACTTTTTCATTTTCTTTTATAGCTGAGCCAACACGCTTTTCATACTGTGAGAATATGCATGATTTGGATTTGAAAGTTTTAACTGATAACCTTTTTAGCGTCCCACAATAAATCAAACTGAACTGGTTTACAGACAACCTGGTTGATGCTGTTGTTTGATGTTATCCTTTTGTTTTAATTTTTAATTTAAACCGTGACTATCTTGGTATTTAAGATCTTTTTACCTTTTTGGAGCATTTTCTGTTCTATAGACTATGTTCTTGAACTTTATTGGTGGTGTGGTGCTTTATGTAGACTGTTAGTTACATGGCAGAGCGGGTTGTAGGGACTGGATCCTTTGGAATTGTTTTCCAGGTATGTAGTATCAAGTCTTGCGTTACTTTTCTGGTTCTAGCATCAACTTTGAATCTATTTTAACATATTGGTTATTTTCTTACGTTAGGCAAAATGCTTAGAAACTGGAGAGACTGTTGCTATAAAGAAGGTTTTGCAAGACAGAAGATACAAGAACCGTGAATTGCAATTGATGCGCACAATGGATCATCCAAATGTAGTTTCTCTTAAGCATTGTTTCTTTTCAACTACAAGCAAGAATGAGCTTTTCCTGAACTTAGTGATGGAATATGTCCCTGAGTCCATGTATCGGGTATTAAAGCATTATAGCAATGTGAACCAGAGAATGCCATTGATTTATGTGAAGCTCTACACATACCAAGTATGCAATACACTTCTTTGTAAGGCTTGATTTTAATCTTTTTTGCTTCTGCCCATGTTAACTTGCGAATGCTTGCCAGATTTTCAGGGGGCTGGCCTATATGCATGCTGTTCCTGGAGTATGCCATAGGGACTTGAAGCCACAGAATGTTCTGGTATGCCTTTCAACGCTTGAGATTAATATTGCGACTTGTGTTTATTTTCTCCTCTTGATGTCTTAACTGAATTTCCACAGGTTGATCCTCTTACTCACCAAGTCAAGATCTGCGACTTTGGAAGTGCAAAAATGCTAGTATGTTCGCATTCTTTACATTCTAACAACTAGGCTTTGGATCTGAATCTTTTTGTATCCTCCTCTACATAATCTGTTCATGTTGAAAGTGTGTGTGTATCATATGGAAGAAGCTACTCTCTATTTTGAAGGTTTTTGTGATAGGGCCTATGATTGATCAAAACAAGCATCCATAATGTTGAAAGTAGCATAGTCATTCCAACAGTGTGTTTCATATTTTCACTGTTAATCTTTTTTATCAGGTGAAGGGTGAAGCAAACATATCGTACATCTGTTCACGATTTTATCGGGCTCCAGAGCTCATTTTTGGTGCTACAGAATATACAACTTCCATTGATATCTGGTCAGCTGGTTGCATTCTTGCCGAGCTTCTTCTGGGCCAGGTCAGATGCTGTCTGTTGCCCTTCTGTCATTCTGAAATTCTACATCACTATTTTAATATTCTGACTTCTTGTGGTTTCGTAATTCTCTAGCCATTATTTCCTGGAGAAAATGCAGTGGACCAGCTTGTAGAGATCATCAAGGTGAAGTTGTTAATTGACACATGAAACTTTGCAAGCCCTATTAGATGTTGTATCTAACACTTGAAGTATCAGGTTCTGGGCACGCCAACTCGGGAAGAGATCCGCTGTATGAATCCAAACTACACTGACTTTAGATTTCCTCAAATAAAGGCACACCCTTGGCACAAGGTATGCTTTCTATTCTACTGGTACCACGTATTCAATAAGTCACCATTTGCTGAAAAGTTGTGACTAAACAACTCTATAACTGAGAGATGCAACTCGTTAAATTCGAAAGTTTGTTGTCTTTGGTATTGGATGTATTTGCTTTGAGTTTCACCTGACTTTTTTTCAATTTCAAGAGTTGTTTTGTTTCTTTCTCTTTTCAGTTGGGATATATATTAAACTTCTACACAAAGCAATTACTACTACTTTCATAAAAATTTGTGCAATAATGAGTGTACACGAAAATTCTAAATGACACTACGTCAGACATACCATACGTGTGTTTTCCTTTCTTTGAATCATTAATAGGAAGCCGAGGAACATTCTCCGACAAGGTTTAAGATTCAATTAATCTTAGAAAAACTTTAGTAGGAGATTATGGGCATGGTATTGTTAGTTTGTGGTGGAAGAAGCAAATTGAGATACAAGTAATGTATGCAAGGTATAGAGATTTGGTTTTAGCTCTACTATTAAGTATTAATGAAAGAAAAAGGTTTGTTATTGTTGATTTTGTGGCCTAGATTTCAGTTAAAGTTTATAATAGAATGTGAAGGTTTGAACACACCCCATAGCCACAATGGTTACCACGAATGCCTCCCAAAAATCTATTTAATCAAGTATTTATGGTTTTGGGTGGAGCTCAGTGTTTGGTGGAGATGGTTGGGCTTGTCAACCTAGCTTTTCGGGTCCGTATTATAAGGTGCATGTATAAAAATGGAAGAAATGAGACGTAATGCAAAGAAGAAATTAGTCTGAAGAAACCTAGGATTTGGGGTGCCCATCTAGCCCACGAAGCTTCAAAGATAGATCAGAACTGATCTTTTCCAATCGAATTGAAAGATTACAGGTCAATACATATTCTTTGCTACTTGTTATAGTAAGACAAACTCCTGTTATAGTAAGACAAACTCCCGAGTATATGAATTTTAACTTGTTAAGTTCATAAATAATATCCAATAATTTATCTATCAATGAGATGAAAAATTGAGTCACTACTTCAACTGACACGAGCTGCGAAAATAAGGTCCTCATTGACCATTCAAGTCGGTGGATTTGATTTTTGACCATTCAAATCCTTATTCAAAATTGGGATGAATTGTCGAAGTTTTTCTTGACAAATTCTGGCTCATATTTACGTATGTGGTTTCAGGTTTTTCACAAGCGGATGCCTCCTGAGGCTATCGATCTTGCTTCACGTCTCCTGCAGTACTCCCCAAGTCTTCGCTGCAATGCTGTAAGTTTTATTATGCTTTTACTTGAGTTGTGTCAGGATTTCTTCTTGTTTTTTTGTAGTGATGTCTGTTATTAAAGGTGGTATATAGGAGTCATTTTTGTACCAAGTGTTTCACTGCAAATTCATTCACACTGCCTTTCATTATAACTTGATATTAATATCATAGCAAGGAAATAATTTTTACTGGGTATATATATGTATGTATAACTTTTGTGTTTGACAAGGCATCTTGTTCATACAGCTAGAAGCGTGTGCACATCCCTTCTTTGATGAGATTCGGCAACCCAATGCGCGATTACCAAATGGTCGTCCATTACCACCTCTTTTCAACTTCAAACAGGAGGTTTGCTCTTTGATACAATATTTATTTTCATGTTTGTCAGGTGACTGTTTTATTAATGGAGGCATATATTTTGTCTCCATTACCATAATTTTCTCAACTCCTGGTGAAAGTCTTCTTTTCCATGCTGTCGGTGATGCATCAAAATCTGATTTTAGTCAGTGCTGCGATCTATGAAGCTGACCAACTCATAGCCTGTTGTACCACCAACTAGATGCACTAGCTTTTTATTTTTTTGTTAGAGTTAATCTAGGTTTCAAAAGTTGACACTGAGTACACATATTATTGGTCGCTAAATTAGGCAAGTCACCTGAGAAATTAAAAATACTTTTTAAAGTAGTCGGTTATAAAAGAATCAAAATCTAATGTAGTCGACTGGCATATTTTACAAATACGTTGCCACTGAAATTCCAAGTAACTTCATAGCAATTATTAATAGAGTAAAGTACCGTCGCTTCCATAAGAGAATGAAGTCTGGCGCCTTGCAATCATAGGCCCTAACCATAATTGATGGCATTCAATTCTGAAGTTGCTTCACTATGTTTGTCAATCAGCATGTTTGAGATGAGTAAGAATCATAGGACATCATTAATAGAACATTGTACCCACAATTTCAATTCTAGTAGTTCTTAATGAAAATTTTCTCCTTAGATTATGTTTTGATCGTGGTAATGGTTTTACAATATTTTCATAATTTCCAAGTTTGAATATTTAACATTCATTCTACAATGCGTAGTTGCCTACGTTACTATGGTACTTCTCATTTGTATAGTGCATCTAAATCTTTGAACATGCAGTTATTGGGGAATGACCAGGTTTCAGGAGGAATTACGTTCATGTTCTCTATCATGATGTCAAAGAGTCCAATAATTCAATGTCAAATAACAATGCACAGTCCACTTGTACATTCAAAGGATTGGGCCTTCAGTCAGTAAAATGTAAAATAATGTAGTGAGCAATTTCAAAGTTGAGGAAGACTTGCTTCTTGTTCTTTTGATTAGGCGTTCCATCTAAGATAGATCATATAGTAAATTCAATAAATTTGGATCTATGCAAATCAATCATGAAATGACACTAATTACATATAAATGATCATGATGAATATTTTAAAATCATTGGCAACTAGTGGATGATTCTCATGGATAAAGGCAAGTGGATTAGGAAACAGCCGACCAAAGCATTTGATTTGTGTAGAATTGAGTTTGGATGGATGACATATTCAGAATTTCATGGTTCATGATTATTTTCACTTTATGAATTTTATCACTTGTAAAATTAGATTGATCTGTGTTTAACTTGTCATTCTGTTTGGGTTACAGCTGGCTGGTGCATCTGCAGAGCTTGTCAACAGGCTGATGCCAGAGCATGTGAAAAGGCAAATGGGTCTCCAATTTTTGCACCCTGCTGGGACATAAACATGTTATACAACACTTGGGTTAAGCGGATTGTGGAAGGAGTGTAAATCACCTTCATTTGAGGCCTGGTTGACGGGCTGCATTTCTTCTGGGAGGGCAAGTAGTACAAATTACTGCAGCTGCAAGTCTGCTATCTGCAATTAATATTGTTTCCTCGTAACATCTCTCTCTCTATCTCTTCTTGTCTTTCTTTCTCTCTCTCTCTCCCTTATGCCGAGACCAGGAAAATTGGGAAAAAGAAAGGAAGACTGCCTCTTTTGTATAGGTTTGGTAGCAGTGATCAGGAAGCTTTTTATGTCATCAGGAGTTTCTAAGGAGTGCACTGAATAGCTAGAAAGACCCCTCCCCAAATAGAGAAGGCCAGAACAAACGGGATGGATGGCTTATGGATGATCATCGTTGATGATATTTACTCATGTTTTTTGCTATACTTGTTCCTTAATGTGCAAAAATGTACCTACCCCGTGTTGTACTTACACTATGATTTAGTGTTTTTTCTTCTCTTTTTTGGTCCCGGTCTGTAATCATTCAGCTGTTTTCTTTACTTGTTTTTGTACGTCGTTACAAACAATAGAACCAAAACATACTCCTCGTGTTTATCTTCGATATTGTATTAAAAATGTACGATTTTGTGTGTTTGAAAAACATATCCATTCTTGCACCCCATCTTTTTTTGGGTATGCAAGGGATGGGATCCGGCCTCTATTTGAGAATGTCACTAGTTTCAAGGATCATTACCAGGTAGATTAGAGCTTGGCTTTTGGCAAATGCAGTGTTTGATAGTCCCTTACTGCCTGACTTAATCCATGCTCATTTCCAGGAACTTCATTCCGACCCCTGGCAGACGAAAGCATTATCAACTTTGAGATACAAGTACGCTTATCACATCTTATATGATAAGAGCCAGATCTGGCTCATGATGTATCATCCAAGCTCGGTTCATCGATAGGTAAATGAGCCCGAGCTCGAATCGGTAAAGCTCAGCTAGTGAGTTGGGCTTGGGATCAAGTCATTTAGCCCAGTTTGTTTCGTGGAAAATAATTTTAGGAAAATAAAAAGATTTTATTTTTTAGGTGTTTGGTTAATCTTTTGAAAATATGTTGAAAAACACTTGGGGTGTTTGGCAAAACTGAAATACAATTAAAAAAAACTGAATTTATATTTCTAAAAAAATTATTTGTTGAGTGTAATATTAAGTGTGTATGTAAATGTGTAATTGTAGAAGGGTGCGGATGAGGGATCGAACATTTAAAAAATGACTTACGGAAATTGAATGCATAAGTTATTTTCTTAAAAAAACTTCATTTTTCATTGACTATAAAAACTTTTATGTTAATTATATTTCTTAACGGTAACCAAACACTAAAAATGTGGAAAATTTTTGTTAAGATAATGTAACGACCAGCCCGGTCTAGTTTGTGTAGTCTAACGTTAGCCCATTGGAACGCAATACCGGGTCAAATCAGTCACCAGTGGCCAAATCAGTAAGCTCATAATTTATCTTTCGGAGGTAATGTGTGATTACCTTATCAACAAACAATTCCAATATCTAAGATGTGGGGATGGGATATTACAGATAAAGCCTTTTGGTGATAGCCCAACAAAGAACACGCACGTGCCACACATTCGATACGCAAACAACGTCGTCTTTCATAATTACGGTGTGGAGTCAAATGTTCTATTCCGTTCCCAAAAGTCTAAACCGCCGGCAACACTAATTTTTTTGGCGCTAAAATCAACGAGCACTTCTATTAGTAGTATTTAATAATCGCTTAAAAAATAAAAATGTCGAAAAACTATCCTCTACGTCGGCGGCACAGTCCTGTCTCTACCACATTTCTTGTGAGTCGTCAACCTCCAGGACCCCACACTAACATTTACATCTTACAGAGTTTCAGCAATACAAATTCTGTGCCCAAGCACACGGATCAGTCATCATGAAGTTAAGAACCCTGCCGATTAAATTTTTAAACATTTAAGACAAGGGGACCATCACCATCTCTGTCATTTGCAAATCTCGGTACTCTTTTCCCTCTCTTAGATTCAAAATTAACTCTTTTTTTTAATCCCTCTCTAGGTAAGGAGTACTATAAGTAATTAATTTAGGGCCATTGTGACTTAAAGTATGATATATATATATATATATATATATATATATATATATATATATATATATTTGGGGTT
>CM028379.1:11237557-11286589 GCA_013146195.2 Codonopsis lanceolata
AATCTCCCTTTGTTGAACCTTTCTTGGTCAAATCAAAAGACAAGTGTTTATTCAACACCAATCAAACCATCTAACCTTCATAGGTTAAAAAATCACATCTCCCCCTGAATTTTTGCAAGGTACACAAATCAGAAATCATCACCATCACAAGAAACACTTGATCTCTCTCCCCCCTATTTGACCGGAAAAGGAAGAGGGATAAACCATCTTTTAGAAACCTCAAAATCAAAGATTTTTGAAAAACACAATGAAGTGTTCACCAAGATTTGATCACACCCCTAGAAAAAATTGAGCACCTCATATCCAGATTCAAAACCCCTTAGCTCCACACAAAAATTAGACAACCACTAAATATTTTTCAACATGGAGATTTTTGAAAATTGATTTGCACAGTTTGAGTTTAGGACAAAATTTCACCAAGCCGATATCATTGCCAACAATGCATGTCCAAAATTTTATGCCTAAAAACATGATGACTAAAAGCTAGGCAAAAGAAATAAAAAATGCAATCACACACAAGTGATAAAGACCAGATCAAAATATGTAGTTCCTAATGTTGCTGCATTGGGAGATGCATTCGCCAAAATTGTTTTTTTTTTTAATTTTGTTTTTTTTTCTCAACCAAATTTCTCTCCCAAGATCATAAAAATTTTACAACAAAATCCATAGGTACTTTATTTCCCTAGAATATAGCTCTACTTTATTTCAAGCTATAAAAACATGCCACTTGGAACCTTTCACACTATTTACCAAGGGAAGCAATTTTGCATTTTGATCAACCCATGAAATCCGAGGATTCATAGTCCCAAAAGAAAGGTGCCACAAACCTTGTTCATAGGTAGCTCTTTTCCGTTAGGTAGCTTTCACACTTTTTCAATTAAGGGAGTCAATTTCTCAAGATCAACCCATGAGAACCTAAGTTCCATAGTACTTTGACAAATTAAAGATCCCAAAATTTCAAAAGGTAGCTCTTTCCTTTGTGGACTTCAAACATACTCAAGAACCGAGAGAGAGAGAATCATAACAAAAATCACAACCGATTTTGAATGAAATTCCCAAGCAACCACAAGAGACACATACATGTGAGTCAATGATCTAGAGTGCCCTCTAAAGACAAAATGCAATCATGCCTTTTTTTTAATAATTAACTAAGTGTAAAATCATATGGCACACACAAAACACAAGAGATTTCCAAAGATTGAAAAATCTCTCAAAAACAAGACACTTGGCAAATATATCAAGAAGATGATTTTCGATCCCAACATGTTCAATGCAAACAATTTACATAATCAACCAAGTTTCTAAAAAAGTGGTGTCTTATATTAATGTGTTTTGTTAGAGAATGATGAACCGGATTTTGTGCTAAGCAAAATGCATAGGTGTTATCAAAAACAAGGTTAACACATCAATGTGTAGCACATAATCTTTGATCATTTGGAGCATCCATAAAAGATTTAAGGCTTCTCTCAAAAATATTTTGATAAGCATGCAAATTTTTGAGAATCAACCTTACCTCTTCTCCTTGTGTATATGCCATGGCTGCAATCATTCAAATTGACCGATTTTCAATGTTCAAGACTGTGATTCGAAAGTTCAGACCTAAGCTGACCGCCAGTTTTCTGCCCAATGTGTCCGCCGATGTTGCAAATTGTGACACATTGGTGACACATTGTGAATCACATTGGCTGAACTTTCGAATATGCAAGTTCGCCCGATCATGTGCAGATTTACTGGTTTCAGATGTTGGTTCAAGATTTTGGAGGAGATTCATCATGGTATTCATCAATGGTTTCATAGAACCGCTTAGCACCGTGACATATATCAAAGGGTTCACAATATTTGGACTTGCCTTTGTCATTACTACCCTTAGGAACCCACATTTGTTTAAAAATTTTGGGTTGGTGGTTTTGAGAAAAATTTTCTCGATGAGACTTCAATGTGATCGCCAATGTTGTGCATTGCCGATTCATTGGTCGCTTCATACCATTCTCATCCGAATTTTTCCAAAAGGCTTGTCTTATTTCATCCTCATACATAGCCTTTTTCGTAAAACAAAAGGGTTGTATGTGACCGTGCTTATGGCGTATGACAAACAAAATTTTTCTTTCTTGTTTCTGTTTTTCAAAGAAGGCAGCTTGAAAATTGTGTGTGATGTTTTGTTCAAGAGACATACCTTCACCTTCTTTCACAAACATCTTGGGCCCGAATCCAATACCATACTTACTGCACTTATCGAATTCAACATCTCATCCATTTTTGTTGGCTTGAGTTCCATTTAGCCATGGTTTCATTGCTAGATGAGCTTTTCTTTCAGATCTTCAATCTCCACATCTTTCTTACTCAAGAGACTCTCCAACCTTGTAAGACACTCCTTTTGTTCTTCATTAGCCTTTTTAGCAGCCTGTTTGCCTTCCAAGCACTATAACTTGATGAGCTCTCTTTCCCAATCCTTGACAGCCTCCTTGTACCTTCCAAAGAGGTCTCGAATCGTTCTCCATCATCTTCTCGCAATGTGGAATTAAAACAGAAGAATGCTCTAGTTACCATCTCTCCCAATGTTGCTCCCGATGTTGCAACATCGGTGACACATTGGCTGAAACATCTCGCATTTAACGGAATCACAACAAAGATTCAAGGTGATAAGATCACCCGGATCTTCCATCACTATCACTCAAGGTTGCTGAAAAATTCAAGCCTTTCTTTCTTAATGTGTTTGCACATTGGTTAGCATAATGGCCATAACCTTGACATTCTCTACATTGGATAGAATCAATGTTCTTACCATTGTAGGATGACTTTGATGCAAAAGGATTTGTGAAGGGTTTTTCCGAGTTTGGAAAGAATTTTCTTTGGGAACAAATTTTCTAGGCTCGCTTTGAAAACTGCTTTGGTGATAGAAGATGGAGATTTGTTTTGCCCCTTTGCTTTCAAAATATTTTTAAACTTTGTTGTTAAAAAATCCATTGACTCTTCACCAAAATCAGATTCCTCAATCTCCTTATGCAATTCAAGAAATTCAGAGAGATATCAACAATGTAGGAAAAGCAATACTATCATCGAAGGAGTAGAAGATGACACACCTTTGCCTTTGTTCTTAATTTGCTCATTGAGGTTTAGCTCAAAATTTTGAAGAATACCAGCTAGTCTTTCAAAACTAATTTTGTCAATGTCATGAGCTTCCTCAATAGCACAAATTTTCACATTAAACCTTTCAGCAAGGTTCGCATCATCTTGCTAACAAGTCGATCATTGGTGATAGGATCACCCAAAGCAAGAGCAAGAGTTAGACAAATCAAGTAATCTAGCATAGTAAGACATAATATCTTCATCTTCATTCATCCTTGTGTTTTCAAATTGAGTGGTAAGCAATCTTAACTAGAAGCACGAACACTGGAAGGTCCTTCACACAAGGTTTGAAGGGCCTCCCATACATCTTTAAGACTCATAGTTGGCTATAACCCTAAAGGTGTTAGCATCAAGAGCTTTGTATATGGCGCACAAGGCTTTGGAATTAAAAGAGGCAATGTTTCTATCATTATTAGACCAATCGCTTTTGGTGATCTTTACATCACCATCATCATCGTAGTTTTGGGAGGAGTCCAACCATTTAGAACAAGAAGCCACGCCTCTCATCAATTGATTTGATGAAGATACGCATCTTGACTTTCCAAATAGAATAATTTGCACTAGTCAAAATAGGAGGATTTAACATTCTCATACAGAATCCATCACTTAACCTTAATCAACTCTTAGTGATGTCAAGAGAAGGCTCGATACCAATTGAAAGAACGCGATACCAGGATTCTCGAATGAGTCAATGTGATAGCCAATGTTGCAAAGATTGTTGCAACAATGAATCACAATGAAACAGAACTATTAACAAAAAACAAGAGTAATGAAGAAGTTTACTAAATTCAGTTTCAATTAACTTGGAGACAAGAATTAACTAAAACAATCTACAAGTATCATACTTGTAGATCAAGCCTCAAGGCCACACAAATTATATTAAAACAAACTGTTTTACACTTAACAAACAACAAAAGATTCTCACAAGATATGGATCTTGGAACCAAAAATCCCACATAAAACACTAAACCAAACGTGGGAAGAAAGAACAAAAACAACTTCCTAATGACGTAAAAGGAAGCAACAAAAAAAGACGCTTCATGATTTAAAGAAGCCGTTGATATTGCATCAAGCTTTTCAATTCAATTCATATGGATGAATCGCTTCGACAAAATCCAAAGAAGATCTCTCTCGCATTATAGCTTGTTATATCTTCTCTTTTCAAGCTCTCTCTCTCTCTCAAAAAACATGTAGCTCCAAATTGCTCCTTGTCTTCTATTTATAATACTGAGGAAACCCCACACATAAAGGAACCAACCCAACAATGACAAGGATTAGTATTTAAGGAAAATATCAACAACTTACCAAACTTATGGGATTTGATTACCAAATATGAAATTGGTCAAGAATCATGGTTAGACTAGGATTTATGCTAAGATTTTGTTACCAAATATGTGCACTAGAAATCTACAAAAAGATTATGCTACCAAAAATAACTAAACTAAATCTAATAAAATATACTAAGTCCTAAATTAACACAAACTTATCAAAAATCCTATTTTGACCAAGAAAGGTGAAACAAGACCAAAATAGGTCATGCCTATTTTGCCCTTACACTACCTGATGTGGGATTGTGGTATTACAATCTCCCCCATTTAAATCTTTGACGTCCTCATCAAGGTCGAATCATACCCCGGGCGATGCAAGATTCAAGTGGTCCTCATACGGAATTCAAGAGGTGGCTCCCACTCCATGCGGTAGCACTTTGCCCGCACAAGACTTTATTCCCATATTTTCTGTCAGACTCGCTCGATACCATTTGTAATCCCCCGAGCCCAAAAGCCTGGGATTCGATATTGTAGCCCACACACTAGCCCACCGAGCGCACAACACTGGTCATTAGGCCCACCAAGCCGACCCATAAGTCCATGGATGATGTTGGTGCCCAAAGATGTGTGTGGTCACCTTATAAATCTAACACAATTCCACACCTACCCAATGTGGGATGAGGTATTATAACAGTGATACTTATCAGTTGATGTCTCAGTTTAGAGTCTACCTGCTTAGTGACATGATGACGTGTCACTAACTTACTTACCTGCATTGTTTAACATCAGCTGGTAAGATATTTTAATTAACAACTAACTATCGTTCTAAATATGCAAGACTTAATTATCTCAATCATATTGAATTTCACTTAGATATATCTATTAGAGTGATTTTAATTCAGTAGGTGAGTTTCTACGAGTTCTTACTAATTCCCTAAAGTCTAATTAATGGGTTTAAGTAATTTTAAACATTTATGTTTCAACACTTTAAATATAAAAATAAGAAATCTAACAGACCTTCCTATGAAATGGTTTGATCTGATTTAACTTTGGTTGGGAAAATCGACGGATAAATTTTTGAAATGAAGGGTTTGAATAGATGAATAGTCATTCTCTTATGTTCACTGGAGGAATTTGCTAGGTTTACTGCTATATTAATAAGAAAGGTGACCTTTTAGACGACTTGATTGAGTGAGAGTGAATCGATGTGTATATAGTTTAGAGTGTGGGGTGGGTGGGGTTTTAGGTTAGAGAGTGAAAACTCTCTATCTATATGACAAGGGAAGATGCTTGTGTTTCTTTTTGGGTCAGATTGGTTATAATTTGAGTAATATTTGTAATCCATTATTAATAAGTAAGAATAATTTGGATGAAATCAATTGAGAAATTTGGGCTATGTGAAAATTTGAGTATTTTTAGTTCTTTTGTTGTTTGTTTTTTGGGAGAAATTCGGCTTGTCAACTATGTGAAGTTTTTAATCGCTACAATTTATTTTATATTTTTAACCAAAAAGACACTTTTGAAGTAAAAAAGACTACGATTCTAAATGAACTGTAAAGGCCACGATCAATTAATCAATGGATCAATTTAAATCACTTAATCCAATTTATGCATCGTGCCTTAAATCATAATGTACCAAACCTTCATCTCTATTCTTTCATGTACACAATCAACAAATGATTCAAAGTTAATGCATCTTACCTACATCCCACATCCAAATTGATGTTTCACAATTTACAAATGATGCATTGTGAATTTGTGATTCAAAATTTGATGCATGGAGTTTCAAAAAGGGTGTCTAAAACCAACAAATATCTATTTGAACCTTTCATCAAACAGTATATGCACATTAGCGCAAACATAAAAGTAAATTTATTTTGAATCATACACATAAACACAAAATGAAGAAGAAGAAGACGAGATATGAAGAAGGAAGAGAATGTGAAGACACAATTATGTAGTAACCACCATTTTCACCACCCAACTTCCTACTATATTTCCTCTTTATACATAACCACAATATTTTTTTAGGTCTTTGGGTGGACGAATTTGACGACGAGGGAGAGGGAGAAGAAGAAGAAGAAGAATTTACATCAACTATGTGATTTTGGTATTATTGGAACAACTGAATGAAAGTGAACTTTTTCTATTTAAAAATACAGTCTACTTATGCTGTTGAAAATTTTGGAGAAAGGATTGGCCTGCAATCACTCATTTGTTTTATGTAATTGAAATGTCGTGTATACATTATGTTGTTGCATTTTATAATTTTGTTTGTTTGTGTTTTTTAATTGAATAGCCATATAAAAATTATGTTGTAGAAAATGTTGTTCTAGAATATTTTAGAAATGGAGGTTATTTTTAGAGTGTTATACCAGACTTTAATTTCTTCTTTTTTGGATATAACAAACAATGTTGTGTTTGACTATTTAGTAAAGTAATTTTCATTTATTTATTTTTATATGTTTGTATTTTCAATAACCAACATTTTTTATAACTACTATATTAGTACGAAACTATCATCTCTATCAAATTTTGCCATTCACGGACACATGTATATTATCAATTATTGACTTATCGAATGACGAAGATGGTCCAATTCTATCAAAGCCTCCCTTTCTGAACAAGGAAATACATTTAAATACATTCATAATAACTTTTTTCAAATTTATGTGATCTATCTTTAATTTTACTTTTTGTTTATTTTTTCATATTAAAATTTTTAATTGTATATTATTCAACTTTAATTGAGTATATGATTTTATACCCGTGTACAAACTCTACAACACACGGGAGCATCACTAGTATAACCAAGAGAACAAGCTTGCGAGGTTGACACACAACTAATTATTTGATGATCCTATCGGCCTGAGACAATATAGGAGTTCATGTTCCCAACTTTAGTTTGTCCTAGCTATTTTATTTCTTCTTCTTACTTGTACCAATAAATAAAATATATTATTTTTATCTTACAAAAAATAGTCATATTTTGACTATATTTTGTCAACTTAAGCAAGGTTTTACTCAAAATTTCTACAAGTTTAGTTATTCTTATGAAATTTCTATGAATTGTTATTGATTGTATTCATAATGTTGCATCAATTTTTGAAATTTCATTATCTAGGGTATAATAAATATATGTTGAATTGTGATTTAATTTTGTAATATGTTGACGTTCCAAAAAAAATAAAATATGATTTTTTTTGGGGCGAAGAGAGTATTATTATTATTATTATTAAATTTTACCCCAAATAAAAATAGCAAAAACTTGTGTAAGACGGTTCGCTTACGATATTTTTGTAAGACGGATCCTTTTACCCGACCACTTATGTATTGGTGGATTGAGTCAGAAGAGAGCGGAGTCGGCTCTTTAATTAAAAAAATCCGGAAGACGGTCTTATAGAGACATACTCAATAATAATACTAGTAAACTAGCTTAGGGTAAATTTTATAATAATAGTAATACTAGCTTTGGGTAAATTTTATACATATGAAAGTTTACCCCAAATAACAAAAAACTTAAGAAAAATAAAAAATTGAAATTGAAATTGATATGCGAAATCTTTAATAATTACTACTCGATCCACTTGATATTAGAAAAATCGAAGTTGGTGATAAATTATTATATATTCATAGCTTTTTTAAAACAATACATTAAGTAAGTTTTATGTACGTCTTACGGATTATAATTCGTAAGACGAAACCTCATTCTCTCACAGTTCAGCTCATTAGCACACAATGGATCAGATCAAGGGGATCAATATTATATGAAATACTCATAAGAGCGTCTTTCATTCATTTTTGTCTGATAATTATTTGGTGATTTGGTCATTTATACACATTTCAAGCTTGTGTTTCATACTTTTATGTGCCATTTGAGTTCCTTGTTGCTCTTGCTCTTTGGGAAGTGACTAATGTGAACTGTCAAGTTGCCTTTCATATTTTGAAGATTCTTCAATATACAGGAACATGAACAATTATTTGCATTTCTATATATTTCAAGAAAATATATGACGATTAACGTTTATAAATAAGTCAAGAAAATGTGAATGGCCAAACCAAAATAAAAACATAATAAGGATGCTAATATACGAGGATCGAATGTAGGACAAGTTAAGAAATGACACAATCCTAATCAAAATAAGATTGTGTCTCCCATAACTGGTAAAATTAAAGAAATAGAAAATAAGTAAAATCAAAATAAAAGAGATTATTATCAAATCTAAGAACAAGGTTAGCGTTAAAGTTTGTCATAATTACAAAAATGCTTGAATATAATCAATATATCAATAGCAAATGTGAGGATAAAGTTGAAATGGTATGAAGATGATAAACATAATTTTTTGAAACTAACTCTTAAAATGAAATTGTTAGCAAATATACAAGGAAATACTATACAAATACATAATAATAAAGTAGAAACAAAGTAATTGTTACTGCTTTGATGTTTGGTGGACTGGAAGACCGATGAAGCTTTGAAAGTCTCTGGTGGTCTTCAAACTTGGTGTATGAAGTTTGTGAAAGTCTCTGGTGTGCTAAGCTTTGTGAAGTTTGTTAGTGTACTAGGCTTTGTGAAGGTTGTTGTTGCAAAACTAAAGTCTGGCTGTTCGGCCCGTGTCCAAACACGCTTCCTTAAAATAGATTCGTTCATTTCTTGTAAGTGCTTGGAAGCTAGTATGGACGTCTGTCTCCCAGCATACAATAGAGACACCTTGCACTTAGGTTTCCGGCGAACTAAATTCATGTTTGGACTCAATCACCAACGATAACAGGAAGCGAAATGAGGTCGCTAAACAAAATGCAAATGCAAGTGCTTAGGAGAAAGTCAAAAAACTATGTATCAAACTTGTGGAAGACTGTTTAAAGGCTCGAATCAAGAACGTTTTGATTACACCCATTAATCAAAATTGTTTTCGATTTGCCTATTAAACACGAAATTAAAAGTGGTAATCAATATTGTATTGATATCACAATCAATCACGTTGAATTTTAGAATTACAAAAACCAAAACGTGGTTTTGTCTGAGTGAACAAATTTGGTTTGACATTCATGTCCACAAGACGCCTCGCACATGAGTTTGGTAGCCCCAAAGCTAATTGGACCATGCTTTGCACCCCATGTGGGCACGAGAAAGTCTCTACTCTACATATGCTTACCTCTTACACATAAGAAGCTTACTTTTAAACTGCTCAAGACTCTGTTATTTTCACAATGTAGGACAAACCCACTTTCAACACCACACTTTAATAAATCATAACTTATTTATCCAAACACCAAATTAGGCAAACAAATATATGATTTTGAGATTCTCACGAAGTATAACACATTTCCATAATTGCCCTTGTCATTACATAAATGACTCATAGAGAAATTTATGTATCAAGTTTGCACAATTTCCTTCACAAAACATAATTTTTCCCACATAAACATCCAAAAATAGTACGATGGACTCTATGCCAGGATGGAGTGAGTACCTATTATACATATACATCCTTTTACTACTGATTTAAGGGAGGAAAAATCTACTATCAGTGACAAACCTATTATTTTAATTTTCTATTTTTACAAACTCGCACACACATAATTGTTTTTTGTATTTTTTTTTATGGATTTGCTCCAGCCTTGTTTGATCAAAGCAATAGGTGAATTTTATTCTTATTTATCGTGCAATCCTTCAACTTTTTTCTTCTTATTTTCCTCGTGCAAGGGAAGACAAAAGACCATGAAAGAGAGATCATGTTTTTTCTTTACTTAATTACTTTCTTTGCACCATGATGAACATATGCCCCCTTACCTGATTATGGATCCATCTATGAAAATATTACTTCATTCCTATATAATCATCTTGTTTATATAATCATCTTGTTTAAACTGATACAACGTTTACGAAAAACTAATTGACTCTATTATGAATAATGATATGAGTTGTAGTTTACTTTATTGCCATTGTGTATACGATCATAATTAAAGTAGGAAGAAAAAATATGAGTAAAGTGGTAAAAATGTTTCGTAAACTTGAAAGTCTATAAATATAACAATTTTTTTTTTGGAATTGACGAAAAAGGAAAGCATGACTGTTGGAAATATTCATGAAGGAGACTGATGGGAATACCCACCAGTTCTCTAAATTATAATATTCATTATGAATATTCCTTAACTTATTTGATTTTCTTGTGACCATTACCTAATTAAGATTAGATTACGTTGTAATTATATTTATTAGTATCTTGAGTGCTACCATAACGACCATATGACAGACTAAAGATTAGAGTACTAACTAATAAAGACTTAAGGTTTGCTTACGAATAATTAATGAGAATCAATATCTTATTCGAAGAAAAGTTGAAGACCACTCAACAATCATCACATTAGTTACCTCCCTACGCTTGTAACTAATAAAAGGCAACTGACATTTATCACACCAAAGAGTCTTCAGTCAACTAGCACATCTCGTGAATTCATATCTTCTTCAGATATCTTATCTTCAAGTATTATTCTTCACATGGTCTCTGCCATACAGTACATTATCATGTGACAAGTCTTCGAAAGCTTTTCAAGAAGATGCTTAGCCCTTTTGATACGCATCTCGAGATCTTTCTAAAAACAATCGTGAATCTCGAACCTATCAAGCACATTGATCAAAACATCTACTCAACACTCCAAAACAAAACTCAACGTTGAATACAATGACCCAACATCCACCTCTCATAAAATAACAAATATCTTCTCTCATTAAAAAAGTGCGTAGAGCATGTCAAGTAGATATATAAAGAACACAATAGACAAGAAAAGTACAAGATTAAAGTGAAGAATCACTTATCCATATTTCTACATCAATCTTCAACTCATCATTTAAACAACTCACATCTCTCTTAAAAGATTGAAAGATGGATACTTCACCAGGAAAGAAAGATGAGAAAGGATTGCCAAGCGGATGCTGGTCGCCTCGACATTTCAAAGGCTCAAAATAACGAGTAAGCCCCAACAAATTGATAATACAATTGTATAGTTGTGAATACCAATAACAATGAAACTTTCAATTTCCAAATAAACTTTGATGTATTAAAAAAATCAAGAGCACTGCACTGAATATGAAAAATTTGTTCGCTACATCATGCAATTCCAGAGTTCATCAGCTCAATCAACAACGTAGAGATTCATCCAAGATCCAAAGATCAAATCAAGTAATCAAGCTCGATTGTTGCAAGCAATGTGCACCAATATATAAGAAAGAAAATTTTGTAAATTTCTAATCTATTATCTATGCACCAATATATAAGAAAGAAAAAGTATTTGTAAATTTCTAATCTATTATCTACTAACAATTTTTAGACTATGAGATTTTGAAAAAAATTGTGGATCAACAAAAATTAATTTATTTAAATGTGAATTGAACTAAAATCAACTAAAATCTTGTGAATCGACTATTTGTAAATTTTTAGACTATGGGTTTGAGCCTTTGAGGGTTTAAAGGTCTAAACCGAAACCCAAGTGTAGAAAGGGCTCAAGAGGGGAAAAATTTTGAAAATTGAAATTGAAATAAGGAAAATTGACAAGTACTTGCATCATCCAATCACCGGCCAGCGCTTCCAGTTCAAGGACGAGGAACCAGTGAGACGCAGAGTGACTGAGTGAGTGAGATCGCGAGAATTTTTCTTTGCCAGCCTTTGAAATCGAACTAAAGAGGAGCCCGGTGGAGTGGAACTGTGGAAGGAAATTAATCTGCGGCCATAGATGCATAGGGAAGATCGAGAGTGAATCTCGAGGTCGAGGGCCGCCGTTGATTCGCTCGATCCCTGATCCTTTTCTCGCCTAATCCTTTCTCGTCTTGACCTTGATCAGCTTCGCTTGCCGCTTCATGTTTCCAATATTCCCTTATTAATATTATATTTATATATATATATATATATAAATAAATTTTGGGGTCCCTAAAGTGCCGCCTCAAAGCCTAGCCCAAGAACGGCCCCCCGACTGATGCCCATCTTATAAAGAGATATTTATTCCAAGTCTTATGCACATCATCACACTTAACTATTGCATTGTCATGTGTGTAAGACAACCTCATATGAGAAGTAGTCCATGTAATTAGTACTATAGTATGAGTTAGCTAATATACTATAAGACTTGATTGAATTTAATATATGAGATGCCTCCAATGCAATCGATCATTAAGTAAGTTCTATCATGACTTATGTTATATCATATTACTTTATCTTTCTTATTTCATATGCTAAGTTACTATGGACCATTGGTGGGTGAACATTGACACTTTTATCGAGTCTTTGCAAACATCAAACTTGACCTTAAGCAAACTTATTGTTCTCCTAGTGCTCATATTGTTGACCGATTACATAGTCAAGAGACTTATAAGTCGATATGTCACCAACTCATCACATGTATTACCTCTAGATATCGAGTCTCCTTGTTGAACTTTTTATTTTCATACTAACCTTAGTATGTTAACTTTGAGTTCAAACAACTGCTACCTCTACCTTGAAGCTTCAACTCATAATTTTTTAGAAGGTTGGTATAGGCTATTCACCTTCCCCTCTAGCCTATAGTCAACATTAGTGTGGGACCAATAAGGACAATTATTTAGGAATGAATATAAATTTTTTAAATAAACTATGATATATACATGTTTTAGGGTTTAAAAAATCAACCGAAAAAAGTTTAAATAATAAAAACATGATAAGAGGGACAATGAAAGTCCTTTCTTTGAGTGGATCCATCAAAAGACATACAACTTCGATTGAATTTAACCTAAAATATTATTAAAAAAACCTCTATTTATTTCCTTTAACTAGCTAGTTTCAAATCTATTATTAAACTCGAACTTGAACTACAATGATAGAAATGATTTAATATAGATATAAAATACGTGTACAAATATAATTATCCAACAAGTGGCTCCCTGAACGGGGGTTTAAGGTATCAAATGCTTCATGCCGTGTTACTAAACCTCAATGGTGAAAAAATAGTCTTAATTGGCCAATAGTGTCACCAACCCCAAAAGTTGTTCAAACTTAGAGATCATAGTACATTCAAATAAACAAATGTGTCCAAAGACTATTATGTGTATCTTGTAAGTGCTTGTTTGCTTGGCCAAAACGCTAGTTTCTCTTTTAAAACACCTCAATTTGTAGCGTTTTAAAATATGCTACATTTACAACTACTGTTTATGAAAAGTAGTGTTTTGAAATACAAACGTGTTTACAAAAAGAAATTGCTTTAAAAACGCTTGTGTTTTGAAAAAGCAGTGTCTTCAAACATCGCGCCAAACGAGGCCTAAGTCAATAACCTTTTAGAACGCATTCCTTTACTAACTCAAGCGTGCGTGAAGATAAAGTAACTACCAAAAACGTTCAAGTACAAATTCATGAATTTACCCCAGAAGATCATTCAACTTCTTCAAATGTTAATATCTCATGCTTTGTGACTCAAAAAAGAAATTGATTTTTATTTCGACTCAAAGGTGGTTGAGTCCTTTTTGCAAAGTCACAAAGATCACACCAAGCAAATGAGGGACAAGAGAAACAAATCCTAAATAATTCAAGTGCTTTTAATTAAATCTAAAAACGTCCCACAATTAGTAGTGTCGTTGGTCGATGTGCCTCTCTTTCGAGACCGACACCTTTTATCTTGACTTGTGCTCGTTTCATCAAGACTATACGCATAAGGCCTCGTATGCTATGGTTTCAAAGAACAAATGGCGATCCTTTTTGGTTACTCCGAAGTCAAATACCGACAAAAGACGAAGAAATCACTCGACTCTCTATATCGGTAACAATCACAATGGTATATATATATACACACACACACACACACACATATACACACACACGATTCTGATACTAATATTTTCTTCTTTCACACTTCATCCCAACAAGTAAGCTAACGGCACTTCTCCTTTCTCGACAAACTAACTATCTTAACAAGTAAGCTTACCTCAAATGTATAGGAAAAAAAAAACTTCTTACCTCAAACTTGGTAATTAGCATGTGACTAGATAAGCTAACCCTAGTGATAAAATGCTAAAAATTGGTAGACATAAATTCCATAAAAGCCCCGAGGTTTTTAGGTATGCTACGCATCCACGATTTTATCATTGCATGGCCAAGACATGTAATTGGTTCAAGATTACATCACTAAAACTACAATCAGATTTAAACAATCACATATGGTACGTATAAACTTAGATTAAAAGTTAAAACAAAATATTGGAATACTAACATTTTCCAAGTATTTGTTAACTTTAACCAAGTGTTAAATATATATTTTTATTTTTGTTTGTTTGAATAGTGAAGGAGGTCAATCTTGTAAAAAAGAAGAGTATGGGGGGCCCTAATAAAAATTCTATCTCATCACCACCGAGACAGACCAAAAGAAGAGCTGGATTCACATGGGAGTTGTTTGGCTAATGGGGCCTCCCCTTCCCCTCCCCTCCTCCAATCTCTTTCCCCGACAATTATGAGCTGAACAAAAAGCTCTTTCCCTTCCCCAAGAACAATAAACAAAAACCAAAAATATTACTAGTGCATCAAAAAAATTTAAAAAAATTTAAGAAAATTTTCCTTCTTCCCATCGCTCCTCAGGACAAAGAAGATTCATGGCTGACGATAAGGTAATCTATCCTTGTATTTATTTTACTTCAGAATCCCTTGATCTGTTTCCCAAATCTATTTATGTTTTTTTTCTCTTCCCAAATCTTGAAACCCTAGTGTTTTTCGTCTTACGGAACCTGAATTAAGGTTAAATAGTTGCCTTGATACTTCAATTATCTCAGCTCAGGTGAGATTGGGAATTCCATATCCTTTTCTTTTTTCCCTTTTTTCCTCAATTTTCCGAACAGCCAAACGGGAAATTGGGTTAGGGTTGTCCTGGATGAACTACTTTTTTTCTACCAGGTTATTGTGTAATCAGTTTCTTGTCTTTCTTCTCTCGTTGGCCTTGATCTTAGCTGAATCTGGTCAGGTCACTGTTATTTTGTAGTATGATTTTAGGTTAATTTTGTCATTTCTGATGTGCTTGGATCAGTTTTGTGTAGGTGTCCCTGTTCATGCTTCAATTTTTACAAATTTGCTTTTTAATTTTTTTCCTTTCATTTTCCTGTTTTTTGTTCTCCTTTGTTTTGGATGTTATATGTGTGGTGCCTGATCTGATTCTATCCTGTTGTTTTCTACTTCACTTATTTTTTGTATGTTTGGGTAACATTTATTTTGTGAAATAAACTCAATTTCAGCTTTGGTTTTGTTTCCATTTGTATGTTCCGTTTCTGATGTAATTCAACTGAGGGCTGAATTTTTAGCTGTTTGTAGGCTGTTAAGTTTGTGGTTGGTTGTAGGCTTGTTGTATTTTGACGATCTGGAAACTGCTTGTATTACAATCTGCATCTGATGAATATTGCAGGAGATGTCGACTCCTGTTGTCGACGGGAATGAAGCTGTTACTGGTCACATCATTTCCACGACTATTGGAGGCAAGAACGGAGAGCCAAAGCAGGTATACCACTTTTTCATTTTCTTTTATAGCTGAGCCAACACGCTTTTCATGCTGTGAGAATATGCATCATTTGGATTTGAAAGCTTTAACTGATAACCTTTTTAGCGTCCCACAATAAATCAAACTGAACTGGTTTACAGACAACCTGATTGATGCTGCTAGTTAGATGTTATCCTTTTGTTTTAATTTTTAATTTAAACCGTGAATATCTTGGTATTTAAGATCTTTTTGCCTTTTTGGAGCATTTTTTGTTCTATAGACTATGTTCTTGAACTTTATTGGTGGTGTGGTGCTTTATGTAGACTGTTAGTTACATGGCAGAGCGGGTTGTAGGGACTGGATCCTTTGGAATTGTTTTCCAGGTATGTAGTATCAAGTCTTTGCGTTACTTTTCTGGTTCTAGCATCAACTTTGAATCTATTTTAACATATTGGTTATTTTCTTACTTTAGGCAAAATGCTTAGAAACTGGAGAAACTGTTGCTATAAAGAAGGTTTTGCAAGACAGAAGATACAAGAACCGTGAATTGCAATTGATGCGCACAATGGATCATCCAAATGTAGTTTCTCTTAAGCATTGTTTCTTTTCAACTACAAGCAAGAATGAGCTTTTCCTGAACTTAGTGATGGAATATGTCCCCGAGTCCATGTATCGGGTATTAAAGCATTATAGCAATGTGAACCAGAGAATGCCATTGATTTATGTGAAGCTCTACACATACCAAGTATGCAATACACTTCTTTGTAAGGCTTGATTTTTATCTTTTTTGCTTCTGCCCATGTTAACTTGCGAATGCTTGTCAGATTTTCAGGGGGCTGGCCTATATGCATGCTGTTCCTGGAGTATGCCATAGGGACTTGAAGCCACAGAATGTTCTGGTATGCCTTTCAACGCTTGAGATTAATATTGCGACTTGTGTTTATTTTCTCCTCTTGATGTCTTAACTGAATTTCCACAGGTTGATCCTCTTACTCACCAAGTCAAGATCTGCGACTTTGGAAGTGCAAAAATGCTAGTATGTTAGCGTTCTTTACATTCTAACAACTAGCCTTTGGATCTGAATCTTTTTGTATCCTCCTCTTCATAGTCTGTTCATGTTGAAAGTGTTTGTGTGTGTGTGTATCATATGGAAGAAGCTACTCTCTAATTTGAAGGTTTTTGTGATTGGGCCTATGATTGATCAAAACAAGCATCCATAATGTTGAAAGTAGCGTAGTCATTCCAACAGTGTGTTTCATATTTTCACTGTTAATCTTTTTTATCAGGTGAAGGGTGAAGCAAACATATCGTACATCTGTTCACGATTTTATCGGGCTCCAGAGCTCATTTTCGGTGCTACAGAATATACAACTTCCATTGATATCTGGTCAGCTGGTTGCATTCTTGCCGAGCTTCTTCTGGGGCAGGTCAGATGCTGTCATTCGCCCTTCTGTCATTCTGAAATTCTACATCACTATTTTAATATTCTGACTTCTTGTGGTTTTGTAATTCTCTAGCCACTATTTCCTGGAGAAAATGCAGTGGACCAGCTTGTAGAGATCATCAAGGTGAAGTTGTTTATTGACACATGAAACTTTGCAAGCCCTATTAGATGTTGTATCTAACACTTAAGTATCAGGTTCTGGGCACGCCAACTCGGGAAGAGATCCGCTGTATGAATCCAAACTACACTGACTTTAGATTTCCTCAAATAAAGGCACACCCTTGGCACAAGGTATGCTTTCTATTCTCCTGGTACCACGTATTCAATAAGTCACCATCTGCTAAAAAGTTGTGACTAAACAACTCTATAACTGAGAGATGCAACTCGCTAAATTCAAAAGTTTGTTGTCTTTGGTATTGGATGTATTTGCTTTGAGTTTCACCTGACTTTTTCAATTTCAAGAGTTGTTTTGTTTCTTTCTCTTTTCAGTTGGGATATATATTAAACTTCTGCACAAAGCAATTACTACCACTTTCATAAAAAATTGTGCAATAATGAGTGTACACGAAAATTCTAAATGACCCTACATCTGACATACCATACGTGCGTTTTCCTTTCTTTGAATCATTAATAGGAAGCCGAGGAACATTCTCCGACAAGGTTTAAGATTCAATTAATCTTAGAAAAACTTTAGTAGGAGATTATGGGCATGGTATTGTTAGTTTGTGGTGGAAGAAGCAAATTGAGATACAAGTAATGTATGCAAGGTATAGAGATTTGGTTTTAGCTCTACTATTAATGAAATAAAAAGGTTTGTTATTGTTGATTTTGTGGCCTAGATTCCAGCAAAGCTTTTCAGTTAAAATTTATAATAGTTGTACAAGAAGGTGAAGGTTTGAACACACCCCATAGCCACAATGGTTACCACGAATGCCTCCCAAAAATTCTATTTAATCAAGTATTTATGGTTTTGGGTGGAGCTTAGTGTTTGGTGGAGATGGTTGGGCTTGTCAACCTAGCTTTTCGGGTCCGTATTATAAGGTGCATGTATAAAAATGGAAGAAATGAGACGTAATGCAAAGAAGAAATTAGTCTGAAGAAACCTAGGATTTGGGGTGCCCATCTAGCCCACGAAGCTTCAAAGATAGATCAGAACTGATCTTTTCCAATTGAATTGAAAGATTACAGCTCAATACATATTCTGCTACTTGTTATAGTAAGACAAACTCCTGAGTATATGAATTTTAACTTGTTAAGTTCATAAATAATATCCAATAATTTATCTATCAATGAGATGAAAAATTGAGTCACTACTTCAACTGACACGTGCTGCCAAAATAAGGTCCTCATTGACCATTCTAGTCAGTGGATTTGATTTTTGATCATTCAAATCCTTATTCAAAATTGGGATGAATTGTCGAAGTTTTTCTTGACAAATTCTGGCTCATATTTACGTATGTGGTTCAGGTTTTTCACAAGCGGATGCCTCCTGAGGCTATCGATCTTGCATCACGTCTCCTGCAGTACTCCCCAAGTCTTCGCTGCAATGCTGTAAGTTTTATTATGCTTTTACTTGAGTTGTGTCAGGATTTCTTCTTGTTTTATTGTAGTGATGTCTGTTATTAAAGGTGGTATATAGGAGTCATTTTTGTACCAAGTGTTTCACTGCAAATTCATTCACACTGCCTTTCATTATAACTTGATATTAATATCATAGCAAGGAAATAATTTTTACTGGGTATATATATGTATGTATAACTTTTGTGTTTGACAAGGCATCTTGTTCATACAGCTAGAAGCGTGTGCACATCCCTTCTTTGATGAGATTCGGCAACCCAATGCGCGATTACCAAATGGTCGCCCATTACCACCTCTTTTCAACTTCAAACAGGAGGTTTGCTCTTTTGATACAATATTTATTTTCATGTTTGTCAGGTGACTGTTTTATTAATGGAGGCATATATTTTTGTCTCCATTCCCATAATTTTCTCAATTCCTGGTGAAAGTCTTCTTTTCCATGCTGTCGGTGATGCATCAAAATCTGATTTTAGTCAGTGCTGCGATCTATGAAGCTGACCAACTCATAGCCTGTTGTACCACCAACTAGATGCACTAGCTTTTTATTTTTTCTTAGAGTTAATCCAGGTTTCAAAAGTTGACACTGAGTACAAATATTATTGGTCGCTAAATTAGGCAAGTCACCTGAGAAATTAAAAATACTTTTTAAAGTAGTCGGTTATAAAAGAATCAAAATCTAATGTAGTCGACTGGCATATTTTACAAATACGTTGCCACTGAAATTCCAAGTAACTTCATAGCAATTATTAATAGAGTAAAGTACCGTCGCTTCCATAAGAGAATGAAGTCTGGCGCCTTGCAATCATAGGCCCTAATCCATAATTGATGGCATTCAATTCTGAAGTTGCTTCACTATGTTTGTCAATCAGCATGTTTGAGGTGAGTAAGAATCATAGGACATCATTAATAGAACATTGTACCCACAATTTCAATTCTAGTAGTTCTTAATGAAAATTTTCTCCTTAGATTATGTTTTGATCGTGGTAATGGTTTTACAATATTTTCATAATTTCCAAGTTTGAATATTTAACATTCATTCTACAATGCGTAGTTGCCTACGTTACTATGGTACTTCTCATTTGTATAGTGCATCTAAATCTTTGAACATGCAGTTATTGGGGAATGACCAGGTTTCAGGAGGAATTACGTTCATGTTCTCTATCATGATGTCAAAGAGTCCAATAATTCAATGTCAAATAACAATGCACAGCCCACTTGTACATTTCAAAGGATTGGGCCTTCAGTCAGTAAAATGTAAAATAATATAGTGAGCAATTTCAAAGTTGAGGAAGACTTGCTTCTTGTTCTTTTGATTAGGCGTTCCATCTAAGATAGATCATATAGTAAATTCAATAAATTTGGATCTATGTAAATCAATCATGAAATGACACTAATTACATATAAATGATCATGATGAATATTTTAAAATCATTGGCAACTAGTGGATGATTCTCATGGATAAAGGCAAGTGGATTAGGAAACAGCCGACCAAAGCATTTGATTTGTGTAGAATTGAGTTTGGATGGATGACGTATTCAGAATTTCATGGTTCATGATTATTTTCACTTTATGAATTTTATCACTTGTAAAATTAGATTGATCTGTGTTTAACTTGTCATTTTGTTTGGGTTACAGCTGGCTGGTGCATCTGCAGAGCTTGTCAACAGGCTGATGCCAGAGCATGTGAAAAGGCAAATGGGTCTCCAATTTTTGCACCCTGCTGGGACATAAACATGTTATACAACACTTGGGTTAAGCCGATTGTGGAAGGAGTGTAAATCACCTTCATTTGAGGCCTGGTTGACGGGCTGCATTTCTTCTGGGAGGGCAAGTAGTACAAATTACGGCAGCTGCAAGTCTGCTATCTGCAATTAATATTGTTTCCTCGTAACATCTCTCTCTCTCTATCTCCTCTTCTTGTCTCTCTCTCTCTCTCTCTCCCTTATGCCGAGACCAGGAAAATTGGGAAAAAGAAAGGAAGACTGCCTCTTTTGTATAGGTTTGGTAGCAGTGATCAGGAAGCTTTTTATGTCGTCAGGAGTTTCTAAGGAGTGCACTGAATAGCTAGAAAGACCCCTCCCCAAATAGAGAAGGCCAGAACAAACGGGATGGATGGCTTATGGATGATCATCGTTGATATGATATTTACTCATGTTTTTTGCTATACTTGTTCCTTAATGTGCAAAAATGTACCTACCCCGTGTTGTACTTACACTATGATTTAGTGTTTTTTCTCTTCTCTTTTTTTGGTCCCGGTCTGTAATCATTCAGCTGTTTTCTTTACTTGTTTTTGTACGTCGTTACAAACAATAGAACCAAAACATATTCCTCGTGTTTATCTTAGATATTGTATTAAAAATGTACGATTTTGTGTGTTTGAAAAACATATCCATTCTTGCTCCCCATCTTTTTTTGGGTATGCAAGGGATGGGCTCCGGCCTCTATTTGAGAATATCACTAGTTTCAAGGATCATTACCAGGTAGATTAGAGCTTGGCTTTTGGCAAATGCAGTGTTTGATAGTTCCTAGCTGTCTGACTTAATTCATGCGCATTTCCAGGAACTTCATTCCGACCCCTGGCAGACGAAAGCATTATCAACTTTGAGATACAAGTACGCTTATCACATCTTGAGAGCACATGATACGAGCCAGATCTGGCTCATGATGTATCAATAGGTAAATGAGCCCGAGCACGAATAGGTAAAGCTCAGCTAGTGAGTTGGGCTTGGGATCAAGCCCAGTTTGTTTCGTGGAAAATAATTTTCGGAAAATGAAAAGATTTTATTTTTAGGTGTTTGGTTAATCTTTTGAAAATATGTTGAAAAACATTTTGGGTGTGGCAAAACTGAATACAATAAAAAAAATTGAATTTATATTTCTAAAAAAATTATTGTTAAGTGTAATATTGTGTGTGTATGTAAATGTGTAATTGTAGAAGGGTGTGGATGAGTGCTTGAACATTTAAAAAATGATTTACGGAAAATGAATGCGTAAGTTATTTTCTTAAAAAAAAGCTTCATTTTTCATTGACTATAAAAAACTTTTATGTTAATTATATTTCTTAACGGTAACCAAACACTAAAAAATGTGGAAAATGTTTTGTGGATAATGTAACGACCCGAGCCCGAAGCCCGGTCCGTTTTGTGTAGTCTACACATTGGCCCACTGAGAACGCAAAGACTTCATCAGTTCACCAAAAAAGATGATATTGGCATCATGATTTATATCGGTAATGTGTGATTACCTTATAAATCAAACACAATTCCCATATCTACCCGATGTGGGATGGGATATTACAGATAAAGCCTTTTGGTGATAGCCCAACAAAGAACACGCACGTGCCACGCACATTCGATACGCAAACAACGTCGTCTTTCATAATTACGGTGTGGAGTCAAATGTTCTATTCCGTTCCCAAAAGTCTAAACCGCCGGCAACACTAATTTTTTTTGGCGCTAAAATCAACGAGCACTTCTATTAGTAGTATTTAATAATCGCTTAATAAAATAAAAATGTCGAAAAACTATCCTCTACGTCGGCGGCACAGTCCTGTCTCTACCACATTTCTTGTGAGTCGTCAACCTCCAGGACCCCACACTAACATTTACATCTTACAGAGTTTCAGCAATACAAATTCTGTGCCCAAGCACACGGGATCAGTCATCATGAAGTTAAGAACCCTGCCGATTAAATTTTTAAACATTTAAGACAAGGGGACCATCACCATCTCTGTCATTTGCAAATCTCGGTACTCTTTTCCCTCTCTTCGATTCAAAATTAACTCTTTTTTTTTAATCCCTCTCTAGGTAAGGAGTACTATAAGTAATTAATTTAGGGCCATTGTGACTTAAAGTATGATATATATATATATATATATATATATATATATATATATATATATATATATTTGGGTAGTATTGGCTGATATGTGTGACAAATTAAATATTTAATATTCATTTTATTTTCAAATGATTGTCATCTTTGATCCGTCATAATGCTTAAAAAATAATTTACTGTATTATAAGTATTGATGTAATATGTGGTTTCTTTGAATGACTTTGAACATGTGTTCATAATTATGTCTCCGTTTATTTTACGAAAAATGACTTTTGAAAAACTTTTTCTTTATTTTTCGATATTTAGTAACCTTAAAAAAATATAATCAACGTAAGAGCTTTTCCGAGTCAATGATTAATGAACCCTTTTTTTCAATAAAATGATTTAAGGGTTAATTTTCTTTAGTCATTTTTTAAATGTTCGAGCACTCCTCAGAGCATCCTTAATGTGTATATTCTTAATACAACTTCTTAACTGGGTCTCACTGTCACCTACGCATTTTTATCTTCTTACCCATTTAAGAATATATCTTCCCATTGTATAATATTCTTACACAACTTCTAACACAAAAAATATTAAATTTAACACTATTTAATATAAACAAAACCTCCACCCCCACCTCCACACACACCCGACCGATGTCCCCTCACACCGTGTCCACTTGCAGGTTCTTATGGAGGAAGTTGGTTCACATAATCTTTCCTAGTTGGCCAAAATAATTTCCTATGTGGCAGGTTGGCACAATTTCCAATCCCTTAAGAAGTTGGCAAACAATACAATGAGGATGCCCTCATTCCCCTTTCATAATTACACATATTTACATTCATACATAATATTTCACTCAAATAAATTGTTTAGAGTATCATAATGGTGGAGGTTTTTCTTTTTTTTTTTTTTTTTTTTTTGTGACTATCAGGTGCCAAATCATTGGGTTTCACATTATATATTTAAATGGACAACTACTATATTGGGAGAGTGAAAAAGGTGAGGATTTTTTGGTGGGCCCGGGTGAAGGAGGAAGGAGCGACTCTTCCACGAAGGAGCAGCTTCTTCCGAAGGAGCAAAGAAATAATCTCCACTATGGTCCAAGGAACTTACACGAGGTTTTTTATTTTGAAAGAGCTCACCAAAACGCATAATTGTGGCCGCTTTTATAAATATAAATTGAGTTTGTGCATATTATTTATAAATTATAATTATAATAAATATCATTACATCCTAAAATTAGTATTCACTATATTATTTAGGGACGTTCAAATCATTATCTATTTTTTTTTCAAAATATTTTTTTATATCAATTATTAATTTTTTATTTATATTTGTGATATTGAAAAATGATGTACCTTATTAATTTGACATCACTAATGATAAATTGAAGGTTACTAAAGGAAAATTAATTAAAGTTCGACAATATCTTATACTCCAATATTAACATTAATATTATAATATAATTTTTGTATTTATTTTTAAATTATTTTTTGTAATATTTTTCGTTCGTTTGCCAAACATCAATTTTTTTCCGGTATATTTTCATAAGATTTATCACACCTAAAAATAAAATCTTTTCATTTTCGGAAAAATATTTTCTGGAAATCAATTTCCATGAAACAAATGGAGCCTTAAATCATGAGATCCGTTTCCAAATAATCATTCTTTTTAATCCGATATATCATTTTAAAGAAAATAATTGACTATATTATAAAAATTGGTATAACGTGCAGTTTTCTTTAATGCTCTTAAACATACGACCATAATTAAATTAAATAGAAAAAATAAAGATAAAATAGTAAATAATTGTGGGTGCTTTTATAAATATAAATTGAGTTTGTGAATACTATTTACAAATTATAATTGTAATAAATATCATTACATCCTAAAATTAGTATCCATTATATTATTTAGGGACGTTCAAATCATTATTTATTTATTTTTTCAAAATATTTTTTTCATATCAATTATTAATTTTTTATTTATATTAGTGATATTGAAAAATGACAGACCTTATTGATTTGACACCACCAATGATAAATTGAAGGTTACTAAAAAAAATTACTTAAAGTTCAACACTATATTATATTCAATATTGACATTAATATTATAATATACTTTTTGTATTTATTTATAAATTATTTTTCGTAACATTTTTCATTCGTTTGCCAAACATCAATTTTTTTTCCGGTATATTTTTAAAAGATTTATCACACACCTGAAAATAAAATTTTTTCATTTTCGAAAAAATATTTTCTGGAAATCATTTTCCATGAAACAAATATTAAATCATGAGATCCGTTTCCAAATAATCGTCATTTTTAACCTGACATGTCGTTTTAGAGAAAATAATTGACTATATTATAAATATTGGTATAACGTGCAGTTTGCTTTAGTGCTCTTGAATATGCGACCATAATTAAATTAAGTAGAAAAAGTAAAGATAAAATAGTAAAAATGTTTTCCTAAAAAGAAGTTTTGAAAGAAGACAATTATTTTAAAGTGAACAAAAGAGAAAATAAAGACAATTATTTAAAAAAAGAGTGAGTATATATGAAGTTTTTTTAATCTAAAAAACAACCCATAAACAAGTTCCAACACCACTAGAATAATTTCTCCAGATAAAATATATTTATTTTCTTTTTCATTTTTATTGCCTTTCTTTAACCTATACCAATAAATTTCGTTCGATTAAAATTCTAATGCATATTTATCATTTAGTTTTCTTAATATAAGCCTAACCAAGTTAAATATTTACCAGATTTCTTTGTTTGTTAATTTTCAATAATACTGTATCAAATAGGTGTACAAGTAATATATAAAAATAAAAAGGCTTAAAATGTGTCCAATTAACACATCTTAACGTTTGTTTTTTAAACGATTTGAGAGACAGTGAAAAAAATGGGTTATACTCCCTCGTTCCAAAAAAGGAACCCTAATCTTTTTAGGTGGTTTCAAAAAAATAATTTGATTGGGTTATTGTTATCATTTGGTGGGGGTTAACCACGACCCCACATAAAATTAAAAAAAAATGTTATCATACCAATTTACTAAATAAACCCTTCAAAAAAATATTTTTTTTATGGTTCCTTTCCTCCAACGTCATTTTTCTCGGCAACTTTTTTTTATTTTTTTTCCTTTCTTCTCTCTCCTTCTTCCACCCTTTCCTTTCTTTCCCTCTCCTCTCCCTCACGTCTCAACATATCAATTTCTCTTCTCTCCAGAAGTGTTTTGACTACGGCTTGATGAACAACCTTCAGTGTGTTCGACTAACACACTGATGGTAGCCGCATACACTCCTTTGAGTTTACTGCATCAGAGTCAAACACTTTGTGGGATTGGAACGATCAGAGAGTGGAAGTTGAAAACGAAAGAGATGGTGGAGGGTTTACCTAAGTCCATCATGGGTGGAGGATTTTGGTTTGGTGAAAAGAAAGGAGAAACCATAGCTGGGGGGAGGGAAGGTGTAGGGGTGGTAATTTGAGGTACGATACGATTGATCGACACGAATACGACACGAAATTATAGGGTTTGGGCTGTGGCTTATCTGTTCGATGCTATAGGGAGACGATAAAACACGATAAAAAATGAGTTGTTATCAGGCTGGCTTGATAAACACGGTAAGGCACGATAAGACACGATAACTAAAATATATATGTTTTTAAAATATATTTTTAAAAATTTACTAGGGGTTATTCACTTCTTTCGAACTATTTTCATGATTATTTCATAATTTTATCATTTGAAAATTTATGACTTTTAAACTACTTGACTATTTATATTGATAAATTTTCAAAATATGTATTAAAAAATCAAAATTATATATTTTCTAATGGTTATTGGGCTTAACGTGCTTAACGGGTCTGACTAAATAAATCGTGTTTTTTTGCTTATCGTGCCTATCGTGCCGTGCCGTGTTTTTCGTGTTTTTATCGTGTCGTGTTCGAGTTTCAATATTAGGCACGATAAGCTTATCGTGCCGTGTTCGTGTTCGTGCTTATCATGTCGCAGTTGTTATCGTGCTCTGGCTCGATAACGCCAAAGACGACCAGATTTGCCACCCCTAGGAAGGTGAGGAGGCAGGAGAAACCATGATTTGAGAAAAAGGCTTCCGCCACTGAATAAAGGAGGGAGGGAGGGAGGGAGAACGTGGGGGATGGGAAAAACATAGCGAGATGGAGGGAATAAAGGTAGGGGAGGTAGACTAAAAGGGTATAATAGGTAGTTTTGGTAGGGTGTAGAGAGTAATATGAGAAATTTGATTCAATGAGTGAGGTGTAGAGAGTGTTTATTTGGAGGGGGGGGTGGTTAGCCCCGCCTTATCATTTTATCTTGATTTGATTTCAATATTACTCCCTCAGTCTCAAAATCATTATCCCGTTTGACCCGACAAACAGATTAAAAAAACAATTGACTTAATTATTAATATTAAAATAGTGTGTGGTTTCCTTTAAAGCTCACGAATATGTGACCCAAAATTAAAGTAAGAAAAAAAGTAAGGGTAAAGTGGTAAAAGTGATGTCCTAAAAAGGAAATTTTCAAACAAGACAATTATTTTGGGACGGACGAAAAATGAAAGCAAGATAATAATTTTGGGACGGAGAGACTAATTGTTTGTCCCATTACATGAAAATTCTTAAAAAATAATCAATATCCTAATATTTACTCCATTGGTTCCGGACAAGGAGTCCTCGTTTGAAAGTCAAACTTTTTAAGAAAATAATACTTTCAGTAGTCCATCTATATTATAAAACAGCTAGGTAATTGATTAGGGCTATTCAGAGGTTGAGATTAAATTTTCTTAAAAAATTTAACGGTTGAGATTCACCTTCATATTCATATGTGTAAGTAGTTATCTATTTTTAACTCCCTATTTTTTCTTTAAACAACTAGATAATTGATTAGTACTATTCAATGGTTGAGATTAAATTCTCTTAAAAATTTAACGGTTGAAATTCACCCTTACATTCACATGGGTGAGTAGTTATCAATTTTTAACTCCCTATTTTTTTCTTTCCTTATTCCAAGTCACCCCCTATAATTAATATTATGAACAGTCACCTATTTTTCTTTTCTTTAAATTTTATCTTCACATTACAAAGTCACACCATGAGATTAATCTTCTGAACAGTCACCACTTATAAAACATCAATTCCTTAACTATCACTTGAAACGATATACCCCTCAACTGTAACTTTTTTTTTTTAAATTGAACCTTTTATTTAGGCACTATCATTTCAATTGACGAAATTATATATACTGATATCGTGCCATAGACACGGACATAAAGATCTAATTAATAATAAAATGACACTTTTATTCTTTAAGTTTTTTAAAGTGAACTCTGTAAATGAAACATCCTAAAATAAAATAGTGGACTCTTTACCCGGAACATATAAAATATAATAAAGTCAATTATATTTTTACATTCTGGATTTAAAAAAAATCTCAAACTTTGGAAGTAGAAACTAAAAGTTTAAAACTACAAACTAAAACCTCAAATTGCACAACATCAAATGTTGAAAATTAACTTTCTCGAGGTCATATAGATTCCGAAATAAAAAAAAGAATATAAAAAGATAGAAGGAAAAATACAACATCAATTTCAATTTTCACAGATCAACAAGCGAGTAAGAGTATATGAGTTAAAGTCAATCGCTTACCCGTTGTTAACAAGTGTGTGGATTTCGAATTGGGTTTACAATGACGGGAAGGTTATGGGTGGTTTTGTTGTTGGTGTGTACGGCTATGGTGAGAGCTTTGGATAGTAATCTCTCTCCAAAGGGTGTTAACTATGAAGGTCAGAGCAACTTTTTCTGGGTTTTAATTTTTAATTTATTTAGTTTCTGTTTTCAAATATGTAAATATTTGTTTGAGATTGATTGGAAATGAACAGTGGCTGCATTGATGTCAATGAAGAGTAGAATGATAGATGAGAACCATGTGCTTGATGGATGGGACATCAACTCTGTTGATCCTTGTACTTGGAACATGGTTGCTTGCTCTTCTGAGGGTTTTGTTATTTCCCTGTAAGTTCTCAACTTCTTGTGTGTGCGTGTGTGTGTTTTAATTTCATATGTAAATTTTAAATTTAGATTGAAATTGCCAACTTGGGATGAGATGGTTTAATGGTTTTTGTTTTTTAATTTTATGTTGATAGTGAAATGGCTAGTACTGGATTGGCGGGTTTGATTTCACCAAGCATTGGGAATTTGAGTCATCTTCGCACTATGTGAGTTTGTTTAACTTCTTTCTATTTTAATTAATCTTTAGTTTTAGCTTGGATTTGATTCTACTATACTGTTGAGAGTAATTTCTTTTGCTGGTTTAGATTTCTCCACTAGTACATAACTTAGGGCTAATGCATTTGGTACGCCGTTGAACTTAACTTTCAATGAATTCAAGTTCATTCTTGCATATGATATTCTTACAGGTTATTTCAGAATAATCGATTATCTGGTCCAATTCCTGCTGAAATTGGAAAGCTTTTGGAGTTGCAAACTCTTGACCTGTCTGGCAATCAGTTTGTTGGTGAAATTCCGAGTGCTCTGGGTCAACTCACTAGTCTAAGTTACTTGTGAGCGTGCCTCGACATTGTACTCCAATTCTTCCTGGCTTTTACTATTGCCCGAATCAATTTACTTTTTCTGTTTTTTTTTTCTTTCTAATTCTTAGCCCTGACAAGATTGCAGGAGGCTTAGCAGAAACAAACTATCCGGGAAAATTCCTGGACCTGTGGCAAACCTTACAGGTCTTTCATTCTTGTATGTCCTTCTTATTGTGTTATCATGTTGGTTTTTCCCTTCAAAAACATAAACGAGTAATGAAGTGCTAGAGTTATTGCAGGGATTTATCATTCAATAATCTCAGTGGTGCCACCCCAAAAATACGAGCTAAAGACTACAGGTGAGATCATTGTGAAACGAGATTATTCTTCCTTGTTCTAGCAGAATAGTTGCAGTGGCAGCTTCTCTGCATTTCTCTAATCCTAGACTATGATCATCAGATCAATTTAAGTCTTCAGAAGGTTTACATATTCTTTGTCACGGAGACGATATGGCCTAGGTTCTCCAAAGAAAGTAATAGCCTGATTGAGCACTATATTCTAGATGGGATGCCAAATGTATCCAAGCCACGAGAATATTCTGATTTTTGCTATCTATCTGAAATTCCATAAACAGATTTATCTTTTGATTTTCGATTCATTTCTTCAATCGAGATTTATTTGAAAGATCACCATTATGTTCTTCTAGCTAGGAAACCTCCTTTGTCGCCTGCAGTGCCTGCTCATGTTTTTTGGCATCTGAAGTGGTAAATTTACGTGTTGCAGTATAACTGGGAATGGCTATCTTTGCTCTTCGTCATCCTCACAAATTTGCATGGCCGCTCCAAATGTAACAAATGGTAATTATTAGTTTACCACCTGTCAAGCCATTTAATGATTACACTTTTGTCTAATGTTGACAGTGAAACATTTTTGTTCCAAACAGAAACAAATTCGTATAGGAAAGTTGACAACCATCACCGACTGGTTGTTTCTGTTATCATAGGAGTGAGCTGCACATCTGTGGTTTCTTTGATGCTGCTCACATGCTGGGTCTATTGGTATAGATCTCGTCTTCAGTATGCATCCTATGGTACCTCCCTCCTAAATGAAATGGTTCTTTTTTGTTCTTAAAGAGTATCTACACTACCACTGTGTTGGACATTGTGAATTGATTGTGTGAACATGCAGTACAGCAAGATTATGAATTCGTAATTGGCCATTTAAAGAGGTTCTCATTCCGTGAGTTGCAAATTGCTACCGGAAATTTCAATTCCAAGAATGTACTAGGGAAAGGTGGCTTTGGGATTGTCTACAAAGGATATCTTCCAAATAGGACTGTGGTGGCAGTCAAAAGGCTAAGAGATCCTAATCTCTCAGGAGAAGTGCAGTTTCAAACTGAAGTCGAAATGATTAGCTTGGCTTTGCATAGGAACCTCTTACGTTTATATGGATTTTGTTTGACATCCAATGAGAGGTTACTTGTTTATCCTTATATGCCAAATGGAAGTGTTGCCGATCGCTTGAGAGGTTTGTTTTCATGCTATTTGTCTTGATCTGCATAGGCTTTCCCCCTTCCATGCTTTCTATTTGATATTAAGAGCCACCTTATTTTTCCTAATTAATTGCTCTTTCCTGAATTTGATATTTGCTCTCCGTAACAGAAACTGGTGGGGAGAAGCCATCTCTAGATTGGAATAAACGCATGCATATTGCCCTTGGTGCTGCCCGTGGACTCTTGTACTTGCATGAACAATGTAATCCAAAAATAATACACAGAGATGTTAAAGCCGCAAACATTTTACTTGATGAAAATTTTGAAGCGGTGGTGGGGGATTTTGGTCTTGCCAAGCTATTAGACCCCAGGGATTCACATGTCACGACAGCAGTCCGAGGTACTGTGGGGCATATTGCCCCAGAATATCTTTCGACCGGACAATCTTCTGAGAAAACTGATGTCTTCGGATTTGGCATACTACTTTTGGAACTTATAACAGGGCAAAAGGCGTTACATGTTGGAAAAGGTCAAGTTCAAAAGGGAATGATCCTGGATTTGGTAAGTATATTTATGTTACCTACACGTTAGCTTCCTCCTCCAGATTATAATTTGATTGTCCATCACATTATTGCAGGTTAAAACGTTAAATGAGGAAAAATGTCTGGAAGTACTTGTAGATAGGGATCTAAAAGGTTGTTTCAATGCAGACGAGCTAGAAAAAGCTGTGGAACTGGCTCTTATGTGCACACAGTCACAACCAACTGCTCGGCCAAAGATGTCAGAAGTGTTGAAGGTCTTGGAAGGTATCACCGGGCAACCTTCTGGGAGTTCAGAGGACTTGCCAACAGCTGGAACGGGAAATAACCAATTAGAGAGAAGGACGTGCAGTTTCTCCAGGAATTACACGAGTGATGTCCACGAAGGATCTTCTTTCATAATCGAAGCTATGGAGCTGTCTGGACCCCGATGATAGGATAGGGCATCCAAATGTAGTAATTTCTTCTCTCAGTTCTTTTACTTCAGTTTCTAATTCCATGTCGCACCTATATCATGTATCCTTGTATGTGCGTCTTGGCCTGGCCCTGGCGTGTGGAGTATAAAACTGAAGTTCGCTTACCCGGCCATGGGCATATGCAGGTGCAAAGTTTTGTCATGAATCGCAAGTCGACCTAGGAATGTTGTGATTCCTCATTCAAATCAAGGGAGGTTTTGCTCACATTTTCATTTTTGTTAGACAAAAATATTACAGGGTTTACCATATTTTTCTTAGTGTACCTTCCCCACATTTTATGAAAAGGCTTAAATCGCTATTCGGTCACACTACTTTGACAAATTATTCGTTAAGCTAACTCAACTTTTTTTTCTTCTTAACTTAATCACAATACTTGGCCTGAGGTGATAGTAAGGTCACTAAGAATTATTTCCGTTAGTTAGGTTGGATGGAAATAATCAAAAATACTGAAATACCATTTTACCTTTAAAACATGTCGTGCACTAAATCTAGAAATTCATAATTGATATAAATAACGACATAACCTTTCCATTGATTGAATCACCTATTTATATATGGAGTTACAATTAGGGTTACACTAGGATTAGGTTAAAAAAATCATTTACAAGGAAGAAGTTATACTAAGGAAAGAACTATACTCCTCTATCCCTAAATAATCGTCCTAGTTGATCCGGCGCATAGTTTAATAAAAACAATTGACTTGATTATTTATATTGATTTAATGTGTAATTTTCTTTAAAGCCCATGTGTATGTGGCCCATAATTTAAGTAGAGTGAAAAAGTAAGGGTAAAGTGGTAAAAGTGATGTTCTAAAAAGGTAAGTTTCAAACTGGACAATTACCCCCTCTGTTCCTAAATAATCGTCCTAGTTGACCTGGCGCACAGTTTAAGAAAAAAACAATTGACTTGATTATTTATATTGGTTTAATGTGTAGTTTCCTTTAAAGCCCATGTGTATGTGACCCATAATTAAAGTAGAGTGAAAAAGTAAGGGTAAAGTGGTAAAAGTGATGTTCTAAAAAGGTAAGTTTCAAACTGGACAATTATTTTGGGACGGACGAAAAAGGAAAGGAAGACGATAATTTAGGGACGGAGGGAGTATTTTGGGACGAACGAAAAAGGAAAGGAAGACGATAATTGATGGACGGAGGGAGCACAAGGTAATTACCACAAAACAATAATCACAATAATAAATAAATATTTTTCTCTAATATGCCACCGCAAGATGGACGATCGTGAAGAGAGACCAATCTGTGGAACCGTAGACGAGTAAGCGGCTTGGTAGGTATATCGGCCAGTTGGTCTGCCAAGGAGACGTGAGAAACCCGGAGCTACCTGTCTTGGACCTATTGGCAAATGAAGTGAAAATAAAATGCCACATGCTTCATGCGAGTATGAAAGACCGGGTTGGAGCAAAGACTAGTGGCACCTATATTGTCACGGTAGATAACATGTTGAGACAAGGAAACAAGGCCCAGCTCGCCAAGAAGGGATGAGATCCAGCGAACCTTGGCAGCGGTAGCGGCCACAACCCGATATTCAGCCTCAGTAAAGGAGCGAGCAACAGTGCATTGCTTCTTGGAGTTCCACGAGATCGGGTTACGGCCAAGGTAGACTACATAGACACCGGAGGATGTATAGTCATCTTTGTTGCCCCCCCAGTTGACATCGGTGTGCATGAAGAGCTAAGGGGATTGTCGATGAAGTAGAATACCAACAATATCAATAGATCCATATAGATAGCGGAAAACCCGTTTGGCGCATTCAAGTGCTCGGTGGTCGACCTATGCATAAACCGTGAAAGTTTATTGACCCCATAGGCAACATCAATGCGAGTAAGGGAAAGATACTAAAGACTCCCGATCATAGTTCAAAACTCATACGGTAGCAATGACCGACTACTGGAGTGTTAGAAAAGCGAGGTAGCAAGGGGAGTAGCTATTGGGCGAGCATCTATCATGCTCGTGTGTGCGAGCAGATCTGCAATGTAACCACGCTGGGAGAGTAGGAGATCACTTGATCGCTGAACAACTTATACACCAAGTAAATAGTGAAGGTCACCAATGTCCTTGAGTGAGAAGCGAGCAACGAGCATGAAGATGAAGGTCTGAATAGCACTGGGCTTGTTCTCGGTGATGATGATGTCATTCACATAGACAATGGAAATATATGGTAGTGCCCCCTTCATTAAGTATAAACAACGACGTGTCGGCCACTGAGTTTTTGAACCCGGAGGCGAGAAGAAACTGTCGTAGGTCATTGTACCATGCTCGGGGAGCCTGTTTGAGACCATAGATGGCCTTGTGAAATCGACAAACATGCTGAGGGTTGTCCTTATCGATGAAGCCCGGAGGTTGAGTCATGAAAACCTCCTTGCAGAGAGTGCCTTGAAGAAAGACATTGTTCACATCGAGCTACCGAAAAGCCCATCCTCGGTAGACGGCCAGTGAGAGAACTAGTCTAACTGTGGTGGGATTAACCACCGAACTAAATATCTCATGGTAGTCAACCCGTGGTTGTTGGTGAAACCCCTTATGGCAACGAGACGAGCTTTGTAGCGGTCAATGGTTCCATCAATGGGGAAGATCCACTTTCACCCAATAACATTGCGAACCCTGATTGATGGAACCATATCCCAAGTACCTTTGCTAGCCAGAGCATCATACTCTTCAGACATGGTCTGGCACCACTTGGCATCTTTAAGAGCTTGTGTGACACATGTATGTTCGCAGTTCGCAGCTAGGTGAGCCGATAGACTAAGTTTGGTGAGTGGCTAATTGTAAATATTATTCTTTGACCGAGTAACAATGATTGAGGTACCAGTAGCACGGGCACTTGAATTGGATTGTCCTCGGTCTCGGCATGGAAGCGTCCCTGCTAGTTGGCGGTGAGGATGAGCTCAAAAGCATAGAACGTCCTTAGGCAAAGGTGTGTTGTTAGGTGCCGAAGAGGGGATTGAAGCCGAGTCGGCAATTTGAGGGCAGTGAAAGCGGGCATAATAATGAGAACGAGCAAGGTACTTGCTGGGTGAGGCTGGTGTATGGGGAAGCGGTGGTTAGTGCTAAGAGCAATTGGCGAGGATCCACTGGGGCGGGCAGCGGAAGGTGTGTATGAAGCCGAGAGAGGTTCATTGGGGGGAACCAGGTAGCATGAGTGGAGACATCCGATCGAGCAAGATGAAGATCAACTTTGGCCATGGGAAACTCAGACTCAACAAACCTAACATGACGCGAGATAAAAAGTTTAGTCGTGATTGGGTCATAGCACAGATAGGTACTTTAAGTGAGCGAGTAGCCAAGGAAGACACACGGAGGAAAGCGAGCAACGAGTTTGTGCTCGGAGTACGGGCGAAGCCAAGGGTAGCAAGGGCAACCAAAGGCACGAAGTTTGGAGTAGTTGGGAGGAGACCTGAATAATTTCTGATAGGGTGAGAGCTGATTCAGAGTTGGTGTGAGTAGTCGATTTATGAGGCGACCCTTTGAAACGCAAATGACCAGAAGGACATCAGAAGAGATGTTTTAGAGAGAAGGGAGAGGTCGGTCTCAACAATGTGCGGTGGCGACGTTCCGAGAACACATTGTGTTCCGAAGTGTGGGGTGGTGAGGTGAGATGGGAGATACCATTGGCGGATAGGTAGGCGACCAAGCCAGTGTGCCATGCAAGTCCAGTGTACTCGCCACCATTGTTCGAGTAAAGAGGACAATGGTCATTTTGAAGAAGTTTTCAACCGGGGCTTTAAAACGGGGAAAAATAGTGGCTGCATCATACTTGCGTTTTGAGAGGGTAGAGCCATATGTAGTGTGTGAAGTGATCAACAAAGATCACATAATACTTGAACCCATCAACAGAATGAAGGGGGAGGTCTAAACATCAGTGTAAAGTTTGAAGCGGAGAAGTAGACGCAATAACATTTTGATGAAAACGAAGTTTATGACTTCTATTAGATAAGCAATCATTACAATGGAGATGCTTAGTGCGAGTAGTGTCAACCGCTAGCTAAACCTAGGCTAGAAATAATCTGACGTTGGACGGGTTGAGAGGGATGACCAAGCCGATGATGCTAGTCTTGGTGAGAGACCTTAGATCCTACACATGTAGAGGGGCGAGGAGAGGGGGCTGTGGTCGGCCATTCATACACATCATTCTTAGACTGCCCGGTTAATAGTATGCTCCCAGTTAGATCCTTCACATGAAAAAAAAAATTGTAAGAACTCAATAGATGTATTATTGGAAATGCAAAATTGAGATATGGAGATGAGGTTTTTTTTTTCATGTTAGGTACAAATAAAACATTATGCATGGCAAAAGTGTGTAATGGTGTGTGAAGAGAGGAGGAAGAAGATTTGGAGATATGTAACCCTGTACCATCACCAATGACCATGTCGTCGGTGCCCGTATATATAGGTGGAGTGTAGAGAGAGATTGCCAAGGTCGTTGGTGATATGGTGAGAGATACCATTGTCAAGAAGCAAGCTTGGTGTCCCGTTGTCCACTGTGGACACAAAATGTGCTCGAGATTGCCACTTGGAGTCATTGGCCGAGTTGGGAGTATCGGGCAGAGGCTTGGTGGCGACCAATTCATGGTTGGGGCAGCGAGCAACCGTGTCTTTGTTGGCGACATCCTTTGACACTTTCCAAGATATGGTCGCTGTGGTCGACGAGCTATTGCTGAGGACTAAGAGGACTGCCAAGGTTGCGAGGACAATTGCCGAGCTGGCGAGAATGGTTGCCAAGAAAACGAGTTGTTGGTCCTCGGCAGGATTAGCCGAAGCAGGGTGTGAGAAGGACGTTGGGTGGGACTGCTTGAGAAACAGCTCGCGGTTGATGAGTTTTTCATGAAGCTCATCAAACGAGATATGAGTGTCGCGACCTTCGACCTCGTCAACAATGTGGCGGTAGTCATCATCCAAACTCCCAAGGATGATCTCAATGAGATCCTCGTGGTCGAGTGGTTTTCTAAGAGCAGCGAGTTCATCAGCTTGACCATGTAATATTAATAGTAATAGTAATAGTAATAGTAATAGTAATAATAGTAATAATAGTAATAATAGTAATAATAATAGTAATAATAGTAATAATAGTAATACTAATAGTAATACTAATAGTAATACTAATAATAATAATAATAATACTAATAATAATAATAATACTAATAATAATAATAATACTAATAATAGTAATACTAATAATAGCAGTAGTAGTAGTAGTAGTAGTAGCAGTAGCAGTAGCAGTAGTAGTAATAGTAATAATAATAATAATAATAATAATAATAATAATAATAATAATAATAATAATAATAATAATAATAATAATACTAACTGATGCGTCCAAGAAATTCGGATGCACTGAATAAGCCCAATCTGAACACCTGGCTTTCAACGTGTCCGTAGATCCTCAAAGCCCAACTCTGCAATGCAAATGAAGAAACGTGAACTGGGCAGGGGCGCTCCCTGCAAAAGCCCTCCGACGTGTAAATCAGTATAAAAGAGTAAGCATTTTGGCAGAGTTTTGGCTAGAGAATAAGATTGCGCATGATGCGCGCGAACGCAACACGGGCAAGATTACCCGGTCGTATCAAGTAATAAAGTTCGAAGTACGAGTCGATCCCACGAGGATAGAGCTAGAAATAAATCCTAAGTACTAAAATTGGGCACACCTAATTTTATCTAAGCTAACGGAAATTAGATTTAAAATAAAAATAAAATAAACAAAATAAAGGCAAGAAAATAAACTAAATTAACGCGACAGTGAAACGGCGGCAACATCAAATCAAGGTTAAAAAGGTAGGATTGTGATATTTCTAGTCTAGCCAATGTCTAATTTAACTCTCTCTATTTTTCTTAACTCAAATTTTCTAGTCGGTGCAAGACCGATATTTTCTACTTAAGCTACGTATAGAAAAACCTAGCTATCACTCATCCTTGCTACGGACTCATATCCTCGCAACACATAGCCTAGGGGAGAAAATAGCCGCGTGGTAGATCAAGCACCCAATGACTATCTACGGCCTTCGACAATCGGTGTGCCTTAGAGACGTAAACAATTATCACGATTTTCAGAATAATAGGAAGGGCTTTCGCTTCGTATCCTATCATTCTAGGGTTCATTTAATGATTCATGACTTCATTAAAAACATTAAACACACAATGATAATAACCAAAAATATATGAGAATACATCAAATAGAGAGAAATTAAATTAAAACATCACATTCAACATAGATAATAATCACAATCCAAAAATGTATTTAGCTCATCATCAAGGTATCAAAATAAATGTAAAGTTTCTCCAAAAATTACAACATTAAAATAAATAAAGAGGTGGAAGAATTAAACCAATTAATGTTGCAAATCTTGGTTGACTTCACATAATCTTGCACCCTTGACCCTTGATTTGATGCTCCAAGCCTTCAAAATGGATGCATTTTGAATTTTGGTGGAGAGATGGAGAGGAAAATAAAATGGATTTGGAGAGTTTTAGGGCTAATGCCCTAAAACCTGAAGGCTGCTTCTGTCTTCTGTTCTTCGAAAAAAGGCCGACTGGAATGAAGAAAACAAAGGCAACCAAGGGAGCAAGGCTGAGGGGCATTTTAGGAAGGTCCGAAATTAAATGAGGGCAAAAAAGGGGAGAAGAGGAGAGGTCGGGTCGCGGGAAAGGGCTGAACCAAGGAGGCCTTCGCGGGTTAACCTGTGGTGAGATGGGAGGTGTCTGAGACAAAGTGGGCCGGAATGAGGGCCGGATGGGCCAAGGCGCAGCGCTGGTTGGATCCGACCTGCAGGCGCTGGGTTGGCCGAGGAGTGGTGACGTGGCCGCTGAGAGCTTGACAACGCATTAATGAAATGCGACTTTTCATGAATTGCTCGTGCCCCCGGAATCTTCAATGCCGCCGAAGCCCTTCCCTCTCCAAATTTGCAAAGCGCCTCGTTTTCTGTTAAGTCGCCGTTTGAAATACTTGACGAAACTTAACGGCAAGCATCAAAATTTATCATTAATGCCCGGAATTGCCTCGATTTGCAAATATTGAGCCGTAAAACCTTGAATATGCTTGAGATACCTATATGAAGCACAAAATACATAAAAATAGTATCTCAAATGCAATTAATTATTAACCAAAGCTCAAAATAAACAATAAAATTCCGAAAAATAATGAAAATAAAAGGAAAATAACAAGCTTATCAGCGCATACCTTTTTCCTTCAATTCCCTTAACTTTTATACCTGCCGGAAGGCTTAACTGCCGATACCCGTTAATAACCACCCATGATTGGTCATGGATCTTTATGGCAGGCACATTAATGAGCCCATTAATACTAACGGTTTACCTGAAGAGTTTTCCGATCATTGCTGTTAGCGGAAACTCTTGCTCGGACATGATCGTCCTCAACTGATACCTTGATCTTTTCTGGACACGGATGTCCTCAACTAAGAACGGCTTGCGTTTGACGAGCACAGGTAATCATGCTCGCACATCAATCTTGCTCGCTAGTCAAGCCCCCAGCTCGTAGGCAACTCACTTAATGAAAACCCAAGCTTCGCTCGCTTGCTCGGATGTAAGATTTGCTCGCTTGGTTGGCTAACGTCCAAATGCTCGGCACATGACTCATGGCTTGGGCCTATTGGGCCAAGCAGCTCAGTAGCCCCCTACTCCTTGTCTTTCCGAGTATTCATGCTCGTGACGAGGAGGAACCCAAAAAAATTCAAAGCGCACTTCTCTCGAATAATTTTGGAGCCAAAAATCTGAATAGGCGGCAAATCATGAGACGTTTAAAGAGGCGTTTCTTGAAAGTGTGAAACGTCAGCCGCCAGCCGCCAGTCCTGAAAAAGCAGGCCCAATTCCTTATGCCCCATTAAATGCTGCCTCGTTCACCGCGCCTCGTGCTTCGAGCCCAATGATTCGAACCCTCAACCGACGGTTTCTTTGAGTATAAAGGCGGAATTCTCCTCTTTTACAACTTTACGCTTCATACAATTCACGAACTCTTGAAAGAAAGAAGAACAAACGAAAGATTCTGCAGATTCTCACCAAGAGCCGATTCCCGGATTCAATCCCTCTCAAGGCTTTCGAAGACAAAATCGAGATTCTCCAAAACTTCCAGGTATTTCACGTTTCCTTCATTCTCCCACTGCATGTTCTTCTTTTGAATTTCGAATTAGGGTTTATGCTATTTGAACCCCTTTTTTGCTTTTCTGCGAACTGTTCGACCAATTGATATAGTAGACCAATATCCAATCCCCTTTACTCTTCACAATCTATCGGCCTCTTTTCAATCCAAACCGAGGGAATCGAGAAATCCATGTGATCGCCTTTCGATCTCCCAACCCGTTTACCACATTCAATTTCTCTTTTGTCGTACTTTCACCCAGTCAATGTCTAACCTGCACTTCTCGATTCCTCTTCCTGTAGGATGTCTAGCGAAGGAACTGTTTCCGAAATTGAAGGCCAGAGTTACGACCATGGAGCTCCAGAAGAAATGCCTCTGTCCTCAACCTCATCTTCTTAAGAGAGCGAGCAAGATGTGATTCCACTAATTACTCGCCGACGAAAACCCGTGCAATCAAGCGAGCAACAAGTGATCAGTAGCCCCCAAATCCCTTGTGAAACCGAGCGAGCAGATAATCCTCCTCGTTTAAACGACCAACCACCCGGACCAAGTCAAACTTTGTTCGTTCTGCCTCTTCGCACTACTCCCTTCAATTAGGTGGGAAGATTTGAATTCCGAGGAAGAGGTCGCACAGTTCTACTCTCTAGAATAGACCCCAAACTTTACCGAAGTTCGCGCTTCGACTTAGACATAGGACAAATAAGGCCACAACTTTCAAGGGGACAAGATGGTATTTTATTTTGACTTCTTTCAAGTCGGGCTTCGTCTCCCTCTCGACCCGTTTATTGTCGAATTAATGAATGCATCCAATACTCTCCCCTGCGACTTGACTTTAACCACTGTTAGGTTCCTAGTGTCATTCACTGTAGCTTGCCGGTCACTCGGGTTTGAACCCGATATGACTTTATTCCGAAAATTCTTCCTTCTCTCCCTTGACAAGAAATCTGGTCGCATCAATAGCCGTTCAAACCACGGGTTCTTCAAACTTCTTACTGATGGTCCCAACAAAGTCGATGGTTGGGACTCGAAGGCTTTGCTCGTTGAATCGAGCATTGGCTGCCCTACATCGCGATTATGGACTTCCCAGAGCGAGGACAAAAACGCCTGAGGCCGGAGAACCTCGAATAGTTAAAGCTTTCGAGCTCTTGGGAGCAAGAAAGAGCGGTAGACGAGGATTTCGTGCTTGACTGGCGAATTCTTACTTCCGACCTCGGTCTTCTTCGACTGGCGGGAATCTCCTACCTACCCCTAGAAGGGATTGAGCCACGAGTCGTCCTCGAGCCTGAAGTTCCACATCCTTATTGGGGTTCATGTCACGGGAAAAAATTCCCTGGTGAATGTGAAGAATGTGCTCGCACTGGAGTTCTATGCCGAGCTCCCTTTTCGCTTGATGGTTTATTCTTCAACTGTACCTTTCTTTGTTACCCGTGTAAGTCAATGTTTTCTCCTCAACACTTGTTTTACTTTTCGCAGATATGAAGCAGTTAACAGATGTCAGCAAATTCATGCAAGGCTGCCAAGAAAAGCTCCAACAAGCGAGCTAAGCATTTGTCAACCCAGACCCGCCATCGGTCTTCCAACCGTCCCTGCCAATACTTCCAGCCGGGGAACAAAACACAATCAACCCGAGCCCAGTCAACCTGCACCAGCTTCTATCCCGATTCCTGCCGTACGTGAAGCTGTAAACGTTTCCCCTCCTATCATCAATATCGAGCCAAGTGAAAGCCCGAGGAGGACCAGACGCCGGGCAGACAAGGCTATAGTCGAAGAAAGTACTCCCCAACTCCCTTCTTGGCAGAGGGAAAATTTCGTCATGCCCGACGACCAACCCAAAGCTGCTGCCCTTATTAGGGAGCTTGCCAATGTACCCGATCTCCACAACATCAGCATACACAAACGAAGTGGTTTCAGAGCCTTCTTTGGACTTGGTTTGATGAAACGGCTGCATCACAGTGGAGTCCAGAAAAAGTACGCCGACCAAGCGAGCTCCGTCTTAATCGGCGAGATAGGAATGTGCATGACCGAGGTAACACTTTCTTCTTACCACTTATTTTCCTTGCATTTTCTCGTTTGATCGACATCTTTTCTTGTAGATTGCCAACAAGTCAATCCTGATGTATGAACGCCTGATAACCAACCTCAACAACAACAACACACTCACTGCCGAGAAGAATACTCTTACCACCGAGAAAAATGCATTAGAGGAAAAAATAAACTCAATTCGAGCCGAGCTCAAGAGCAGAAACCCTTACGAGCAAAGTAACCGAGCTCTCCAAGGTAGAAGCTGAGAAAAAATCCTTGGAATCCCAGCTGAGCCTTTCCAAGAAATCCGAAGAAACTGCCTTAAACAACATAGCTGGGGTACGCCGAGAACTGCGCGCTTGCCAAAATGACCTGGAGGCTGCTAATGCCACAATCACCAATCTCGAACAGAAGCTGTCGGAAACCGGCTTTTTGACAAGTGAAGAACAAAGACGACAAATCATCGAAGATTACAAGAGCTCGAACGACTTCGCTACCAGTGTTGAAGGTGAGGCTTACCCATTCTTCTTGCAAGGCATGAACCACATTTTAAGGCAAATTGCTTGCAGCGGGCTAGAAATCCGCCCCGAGCAACTCGCTGAATGGGGGGTCAATCCATTGTTTTGCTCGTCTGCCCGCCCCGGCCACGCTCTCGTACCTTTCAATGAAGACGAGCTAGAGTCATTGGCCGAGACCGATGTTGAGAAGGGCTTATCCCCATGGAATCCACCTCCTGTCACTAGTCCCACTGTCACCGAGCTCATGACCCAAATCTGGGGGTCCCAAGCTCCCCCCTCAACAACTGAAAATGCTCCAGACCAGGCCGATGATGAAGTTACAATCTTAGACACAGCAAGAAGGAACCGAGGAACCCGCTCCCACAACAGACAACAACAGTGCTGCCCCCTGTGCCTGAAATCAAAACTATGGCCTGCGTGCCTTGTTGGCCTCTGTGCCTTGTACCACAAACAATTTTCATTTTATGTCTGTAATATTTCTACTACTCGCTTTCCTTTGTTAACTGAATGGTTTTCTCCATGCATACCTTTTAATTTGAAGAATGCTATTCTTGCATACCTAACTTTTTTCCGAATAAAGATATTCTTTACTCGGGCAAAGGAAATCGCTGGTAGCCAAACTATCCCACTCGAACACCAACTCTTTTTACGAGCATAAAGCTCTTTATGTTCGTAAAAAGAGAATAATCGAGACCAGGGAAAAATACCACCCCTCAAACCAACTTTCCTCTCGAGCATAAAGCCCTTTATGCTCGAAGATGATTTGTCGAGGAAAAAATCACCTCCTCAAACCAACTCTCTTCCCGAGCATAAAGCCCTTTATGCTCGAAGAAGAAAAGCTAATCGAGGAAAAACAACACACACCCCTCAAACCAACTCTCTTCTCGAGCATAAAGCCCTTTATGCTCGAAGAAGAAAAGTTACCGAGGAAAAATGTATCTTGAACAAACAAAAATTTAGAAAAGACAATTAAGCTTTGCTATAACCATTTTCATAGGATGGAAAAAACAAATAAGCACATACTATCAATATCAATCACCAATAATACTTCTTTAGATGATCTGCGTGCCATGGATGTTTTAGCTCGTCACCATCCTCTGTTCGCAACATGTAAGTGCCTTCCTTGATGACCCTTGAAATCTGAAAAGGCCCTTCCCAATTTGGTGACAACTTTCCCCACTCAACTCGATGGCCCGTTGCCTCAATCTTACGGAGGACCCAATCCCCCACAGCAAACGATCGACCACGAACCCTCTTATCGTGGTGAGCCTTTGCTCGTTGCTTATAATTTGCCATTCTCATCTTGGCTTCCAGTCGCTTTTCCTCCAATAAATCTAAATCTACTGCTCGAGCTGTGTTGTTAGACTAAACATCGTAATTTAAAACCCTATGAGTGGGCAAGTACATCTCTACCGGAGCCATAACATCAGACCCATAAGCTAAAGAAAAGGCTGTTTCTCCTGTTGGACCCCTTACTGTCGTTCTAACTGCCCACAAGGCTGAAGGGAGCTCGTCGACCCATCTTCCTGCTTTTTCTTCTAAATTTCTCTTCAAGACGTGCAGATTTGCTTATTTGCAGCTTCAGCCTGCCCATTGCCTTGAGGATATGCCACAGATGATTGCCAATGCTTCACCCTCATTTGCTCGCATGCCTTAGTAAATTTTTCCGAAAATTGAGTCCCATGATCTGACACAATTGCTCGCGGGACCCCAAACCGGCACCATATGTGCTCATGAACAAAATCGATAACATTTACCTCACTTATGGTTGCCAAAGGTTTCGCCTCCACCCATTTAGTAAAATAATCAACAGCTACTACTGCATACTTGAATTTCGAGCGAGCTACGGGAAAAGGACCAATCAAGTCTATTCCCCACATATCAAACGGCCATGAGGCTATAACAGGGGTCTGCTCGGTAGATGGTAAGCGCGGAATATCGGCGTAACGCTGACACTTGTCACATCGACGAACATACATCTCGGCATCCCGTCGCAGTGTTATCCAATAGAATCCAGCTGCCAAAACTTTCTCGGCTAACGACCGCTGACCAGGGTGACCTCCACACTTGCCTTCGTGCACTTCGCCCAAGATTCCTTCCGTCATCTCTGGTCGCACACACCTCAACAGAGGTCGAGTGTAAGATCTCCGGTACAAAATGTCATCCAAAACGAGGTAACGACATGATCGTTTCTGGATGGTTCTAGCTTCCTTTTTGTCCTCAGGTAACACCCCCTGCTCGATATAGGCCCGAAGGTCATCTATCCAACATTTTGTAGCCGGCTCAATATCCATAACCACCTCCTTCTCGATGACAGGAACCTCCAAATGCTCGATCATGACTCCAGGATGTAAGGATTGAATTTCATCCTCAGCCATCTTTGACAGATAATCAGCTCGCATGTTATCCTCCCGAGCAATCCTCACTAACTCCCAGTAATCGAAGTCCTTTAAAATTTCCTTTACCATCGCACAATAACGAACCAAGATCGGATGATGGACTGCATAATCGCCCTTGACTTGATTCACCACCAACTGGGAGTCACAATATACAACCACTGCACGCACTCCAATGTCCTGTGCGAGCTCGAGCCCAGCAATTAAAGCTTCGTACTCGGCCTGATTGTTGGAAGCTGGAAATTTGAAGCGCAATGCTTTCTCAAATTCTACATCTTGTTCTGGTGGGACTAACACCAAACCGGCACCACTCCCAAACCGGCTAGCTGAGCCATCAACATGGAGCTCCCAACAATATTCTGGTCTCGGCTTTGGACTTACACTGCTCGTCGTTGTTGTTTTACCCGCTACTTCTTCCTCGCCAGAATCCTTGAAGCTTGTTTCAGCCACAAAATCTGCTAAAGCTTGCGCCTTGATTGCTCGCCGGGGTTGATAGTCAATATCAAACTCGGTTAACTCAATCGACCAGGTGAGTAAACGACCAGAAGTATCTGGCTTGTGCAAAATCTTTCTCAAAGGCAAATCAGTGTACACAACAATTGAGTGCGCAGAAAAATAAGCTCGAAGTTTCCGAGCAGCAACAACAAGCGAGTAAGCCAACTTCTCTACATTAAAATATCTTCCCTCTACATCAGTGAGGGCTTTTGAAACATAATAGACAGGCTTTTGTACATTGCTTTCCTCCCTAACCAGAACTGCGGCTACCGCCTGCTCGGTAGCTGCTAAATAAACAAATAACTTTTCACCAAAGACCGGACTGCTCAGCAAAGGTGGACTGCCCAAATACTTCACCAAATCTTCGAAAGCTTTCTGGCATTCTGGAGTCCATTCAAACCCTTTATTGCCTCGAAGAACTTTGAAAAAAGGCAAGCATCGCTCTGCCGATCTTGAGATAAACCTTCCAAGAGCAATCACCCTACCATTAAGCCTCTGTACATCCTTAATGCAGCGGGGAAGCTTCATAGTAACCAATGCCTTGATTTTCTCAGGATTAGCTTCAATGCCCCTCTCGGTCACCATAAAACCGAGGAACTTGCCTGCCTTTACCCCGAAGACACATTTGCTCGGGTTCAACTTCATACAATTTTTCCTGAGATTGGCAAAGGTCTCGCCCAAGTCTTCTGCATGCTCGCGCCCTTTAGTCTTGACTACCATGTCATCAATATAGGCTTCAACATTTCTCCCGAGCTGCGAGCTGAACACCTTATTCACCATCCTTTGGTAAGTAGCTCCAGCATTCTTCAGCGAAAGGCATCATCTTGTAACAAGACCCCCTGGCTGCTCGGAAAGGCATTTAGAGCCTTGTCCTTCTCATTCATCTTCACCTGGTGATACCCAGAGTAGGCATCTATAAAACTAAGGAGCTCGAACCCTGCAATGGCATCCACCAGTTTGTCAATTCTCGGCAGAGGATAGCAATCCTTCGGGCAAGCTTTATTCAAATCCGTGAAATCAACACACATCCGCCACTTTCCATTTGACTTCTTCACCATAACCACATTAGCCAACCAGGTCGGATAATGTATCTCCTCAATAATATCCGCCTTAAGCAGCTTCTCGACCTCTTCCCTGATCGCTTGATCCTTTCCACCGAGTAAACTCGAGGTCATTCTGGATTGGTCGAAAAGGGATCAACATTTAGTGCAAGGCCACGCTCGACTCCTTGCATATCCTCGGTCGCCAAAAAACATCCGTGCTCTTGTAGCTGCTTGATTAAATTGGCTCTCGCCTCTGCTGTCAAAGCTCTACCAATCTTGATCTTCTGCTCGGGATAAGCAGAATTGATGATAACCTCTTCAAGCTCGTCTTGAGCCGTAAACTCTGGCTCGTCTCGCATTTGGAGCGTGTCACACTCCACCTTCTCTTCCTTCTCAGCTCGATCTTCAACTTTGTCAAGCTGATCTACCTCCATAACCTCAGCTTCAGACTCTCCCGATATCAATGCTGGCAAAGGTTCATCCACAAGCTCAACGTCCTCATTCGGTTTCTCTAACCCCCCCGACGTCAATGTCGGCAAAGGATCACTAATGGCTTGCTCGGCCACCTCTCCTTGTTCAACTCGCTCCACTGACTGCAACGTCGGCAAAGATGGACTAGTCTCAACATTAGCCTGGCTCTCAGTTATTGCCGTATTTGCTTCGCTTTGACTCTGCTCCCCCGACTTCAATGTCGGCATAGAGCTTGCAACCATCTCCAGATCCTCTTGTACCATCGCCACTACTGATGGTCCTACAGTCACATGTGAAGTTTCCTTAGTACTGACGGTAATCTTCTGCTCGCCATCCTCCAAGGTCAACTTCTGCTTCTTCCTTTGAGTATCTCGCACATATTCGAGCACTGCTCTCGGCTGGCTTCGCAGCACCCCAACTCCTTGGTCGGTATAGAACTTAGCTCGCTGATGCGGGATTGATGCCACCATTTGAAATTTGGCCATGCTCGGTACACCCAAAATTATGTTGTAAGGAGATTTTAGGTCGATTACCATGAAGGTAATCTTTTCAGCTCGGGTCTTGCTTCCCTCACCGATGAACACTTCTAGCTCGACTGTGCCTTTGACTGGGACCTTATGATTTGTAAAACCCTCTAATGCCCCTGCATACGGCTTCAGCCGATCATCACTCAACTCGAGCCCCTGAAAACAAGAATAATACATCACATCTCGGCATGCCCCTGTGTCCACCAAAATCCTGTGCACAACCCAGCCATCCACTAATGCTGAGACTATCAAGGACTGCTCGCCTGCAACACTACTCGCCAACTCACTGCGAGTAAACTGAATGGCATGCTCCCCATCCTGCAAAGTTGCAGGTCGATCCACCACTTTGGACAAAGAATATATTTGTTTGCCGAGTTGCGTCGGTGTAAGCTCCTCGTCCATTATCACATTGATCACCCCCCTGATTGGCGGGGCTTCTCGCCTAGGAGCATTCCCCCTGTTGCCTCCATCTCGCTTGAAGCGATCTAGCCGCCCCTCATTTATCAGCTTCTGAATTGCCTTCTTCAATGGCCAGCATTCCTCCGTAGTGTGCCCATAATCATCATGATAGGCACACCGCTTCGTCTGATCCCTTTCACCGGCAGTCGCTGGATTCATGCGAGGTGGGTTAGGAAGCTCGTTCCTTATCTCGTACATAATATCTTCGCGCAATGTGTTTAATGGAGTCAAATCCGATTCACGAAGAAATTCTTTCGGCCGGTCATAGGGACTTGCTCTTATTGTAACCTCCATTGCCCGCCCACTTCGTTTCGAAAATTCCGCGAGCTTCACCATTTTCTTTTTTCTTCTCCTTTTTTGCAGTCTCCCCGGCACACCATTTTTGTGCTCGCATGAGCATCTCGGCTTGTGTCTTTGGTTCACGCATGCTCAACTCTGATCGCAAACCACCTTCACCCTCAAGCAACCCAGTTTCAAAACATAGGGTCACCTCCTGCTCGGTCAACCCAGGAACTTGCTCTAACACCTTTGTGAACCTCTCAAGGTAACTCGCTGTTGACTCATGCGCCCCTTGCTTAACTTTTGGCCGAATTGGCTTGTAATGTTCAGCCGTTCCAAAATCGGCCAAGAACTTTGCTCGTAAGTCTGCCCAATTATTGATCGAGCGTCGGCAATGCCCCCATCAAGTTAAAGCTTTGCCTTGCGTAGCGCCCAAAAGCCCTAATCTTCGCCTCATCGAGGTCACCAAACCGATTTGCGACTCGAAAGACATTAGCCAATCCCTGGCCTTGGTCTTGCCCGTATACTCCTTAATATTTGGAAATATCAACCCCTGTGCGGGTGGAGCATTCTCGATCCATGGAGCTAATGGGCTGGCAGATGTACCCAAGAAATTGCCATCTAAAGCCTTGCCTTGCTCCCAGGCTTCCATCGGCGCTTCAACTCCTCAAAATCATGCATGTTTATGGTTGTAGGCAAACCACCCCGTGAGTACGAGGCATAGGAGGGGGCAGTGGGGAGTCCCAGCTAACAGCGGCTTGAGGAACCGACTGCGCCGCGCCCAGGCTGGTGTGACTTGTCTGTGATTGATGCACGCCACTTTTCCTTGAGAGCAATGAGAATAATGAGTTCGCTTAGGTGAGGGAGTTCTAGTCGGCCGAACATAGGAGCCGCAGTGATCGAGAACGGCGACTATGAGCACGAGATCGCGGTGAAGGTGAGCAGT
>CM028379.1:11286689-11370608 GCA_013146195.2 Codonopsis lanceolata
TATGTATCCAAAGCCCTCGGCCCCTCGTGAGGGCAAGTATTTTAATGCGTAAAAATTAGCTTACCGTCATCATACGCCCGAAAATTAAGGGCTTACTTTTTCAGCATTATGTAATCATAGTATTACGTATGCACCATCGCAAGAAGATCCTTCACAAGCCCACTATCTGGTGATTACTAATCGGGCGATAGAGCTCACCAATTCCACATTGACTACTTACCCGGAGAGCAATCAAGTGCCCGTATTGCTGATTTTCTCGTCGAAACAAGCTTCAAGAAGAATGAAGAACCAATGACAAAACGAAACCGAAAGCAAAAAATCACCGGCCACAACCCCGACCTACCGCTGATTTATATGTTGATGGGCAAAAGCAAGGCCCGGGAGCGAGGCCGGCATCCTTCATAGCCTCCCGACCAGTCACGGTGAGCTAGCATTATTTATCTGCTTCCCCGCCCAACAACGCGGGTCGAGTACGGCGCATCGCCTACCGAACTGTAGCAACTATAATGGAATTGGATATTTATCACAGCAGTACTCTGATTCACAACCGGTCGCTAACCAAGTCCGTGGAATACATGGTACATCACCCCCACACTAGTCAAGTAATGTGAGTTGGTCAAAGGAATTTTGAAAAGTTTCAAGTTCGGGAAATAATCGACAGACCGAGCAGATAACACGCGAAAGCAGACTATCTCTAAGATCGCCGGTTAAAGCTTATCACCGTTGAATACTTCAAGAATGGTCGAAGCACCTAGATACTCCAAATATCGACGCATCACCAGTAATGGACATCGAGCCGCCAGCCAGAATCGACCTGACGACATAAAGACACATCGAGCAAGGGATCCCGCCCGCCCAAGGTCAAGGCCACCACGCCGTAAGCTGCCCTCGCCGATACTCTAGAGGGAATTTCGTATAAGCGATCTAAGGTCGGCATCAACGCTCCGCACTCTCGTAACTAACCGAAGATGTCCTATACGAGGTACATTTAGTGGGAGAGCGCGGCGGCATGCACTACATTTCAAGAAAAGTGGTATCAATGCCAGATATTACCGATAACCCGGGGATAAAAAATATGTTCGTGAACGTGACAAGTTGCCAAAGATACGCTGACACACCAAGACTTCCTCCACCATGCAAACCCCGCTTGTCATGCCGGCCCTTCGACATGGGGATCGACTGACGACCATTTCCACTGCACAAGGAAAGTACAAATATGCAAAAAGTGGTCACCATTGATTATTTCACCTAAATGGATAAAAGCCAAGCCTCCGCCAAAATCACGTAAGCAAATGTCATCAAGTTCGGCCCATGATCAAGCGTGTAGGTTCGCTGCTCGGCCGCAATCAGATCCGACCACCGCAAGACACAATTTTCGAACAAGTTTACAGCTAGAACGTGAGCGACCAGGCGCCAAGCATTGGCAATCTTCCGTGGCCTATCTCGTGGAATCCGGCAAGCCGAAGCCGGAACAACAGCCTCCTCAGACGCACTCAAGAGAAATCCTGGGCGAGCGGCGTGAAACGGGCCGAGGAGCGCCATCGCCTTTATGGGCAATAACTATCAGATGTGCTGTCCAACAGGGAACCCCATTTGCTCTCACTTACTCGATCAAAGGCAATGATTCCAGCTTGAAATGGCTTTGCCTCACTATCGAGTCACCCACTACAATGAACAAAACAAACGAGGCGGCGCAATAGACCTCGACCTCCTGTAAGAAAGAAGACCTGATGCTCGAATCGAATGGTCAACTACAAACAATGGGGCAAAGGCCCATCATGACAAAAAGGTTGAGGCGTGAGCCTTCTACGGGGGATCGGGTGCTCGTAAAATTGAAGGGACCACGAAATAACGAAAGTTTATCGCCCAACCGGAAGCGACCCTTCCAAGTCACCTATTATCGAGAGGCACCTACACACCCGAACTGGAAGGAAAAGAGCTAAAACACCCATGGCATGCTAATCATCTGAAAAAGTACTATCCGTAGAGTCGATCTTCCATACATAGACGGGCAAGACCCTCAGCCCTGTTGAGGGTCACAAATTTTATTCAATAAAGGCAAGTTTTCTATAATGATTTACTTAGATTCTATCAGCATCTATTATCTACATGCGACCAGGGCCCAGCCCAGTCAATATTAAGAATACCCAAGTACTAGTGAACTTAATTTCTCTGTGGGTGAGATGCGGCCATGCCCGGTTCACGTACTTAGGATGCCCGCCACGCAGGGCCCCGCCCCATCGGATAGCGGCTAAGCTACCTCGGGTTCCTCTAGTGACCGAGCAACACTGCTTAGTCGCATATCCTCGCACCCAGATTGATATACTACAACCGACTCGGGTTACCCACACCGAACAACGGCCATGCCCGGTTGATAGTCGCCGAGCTGGGCCCTGCCCACTAAGCAATCATCTGAAGCTCGCCCCAGGCGATAGGGGCCTTGCCCACCTAGGAGCCTTGGTCCATGCCAAGCATTCAAACAATACCACAATGTATGCCCGGAAAAAAGTGCAAGCGGACACCGGGTAACAGGTCACACTCATAATAATAGGACATTAACCTAAGATATTTGCACTATTTACTTTATGTATGCTGGGTTAATGTTCTTTGCACGATTATTGTCTGCCCGATTTATTTCTAGGGGGACTACCCCGCATACAATTGTGTTGGTACTAATTAAATGCAGGAAAAACACAAATGTTATCGGGCAGAAAAACAAAAACACAGGCATATGCTTCGGGCAAAATAACGATAAAAGAGAGGAGTTAAGTTACAAATTTCCAAAAGACAACGATGTTTGTTACAAAAGGGCGCACCGGCCAAAACAAAATATTAAGTCTCAAAATTACGTCAGGGGTTGGGCGGAGCTGCCGCATTTGCTTCCTCGATAGTGGGGTTTGTACTCGCTTGAAGCCGAGCCGCAGCCTCAACCCGCCCTCCTTCTCGCGGGCATCAATCAAGCTACAGACGTTGACGGCTAACGGGGCTGGGGGGTCCCACGGCCCACCATCATCATCACTATCATCCCTGCTAGGGCGCCAATCCACCCCCGAGTGTAAGGCACAAAGTGATGCAACTCCCGGCCTCCCTCGGCAAGAGGGATCGAGCGCCCAATCGGCCATCGTGCCCATGTCCACCGTCCCCGTGCCCGCTAGCATTCGCAGGATATGATTGGTACCCACGGCATAGTAAGGCAAGATAGCCCGGCGCACTTGAGAGGCGTACAAAGGGGAAGCCTCGAAATCCTTCACACTGGTTCGGCCGCCAAATGACGGGAATGGATTCTGGGCCGTGATCTCCGGCCGCCCGCAATCTCAACGCCATCACTGCTCGCAATGATCCTTCGGCCGCCGTGGCCACTACTGCCTCGACTTTTCCCCGCCGAGATACCGTGGCCGCTCTCCTCCGCTAAAGCTTTGTTGTCGCCTCCACCTCTCGTACCACGCTCTCCTTTAGTGACCGGTCCAAGGCTGCCACCTGGTCGTTCTTGCTCTTCACCAGCCCGGCAAGCTCATCCCTCTCAGACTCAATCTTTTTGCGGGTATCAATCTCCTCTGTATATCGGTTATAGATGTTGGTACAGGAAGAAGCGATCTACAAACAACAAGCACGAGCAAAGTCGCAAGACAATCCAACGTAAATTGTCAAAATTAAAAAGAGTATGGGCATACTCGCTCGATTAAGCCCGACGTGTCCGAAAGCAAAAACGTGCCCGGCCGTGTCCGTCTGGTGACATTATCCCTAGCGCCCAGCTTCACTATACCTTTCCCCACCAACCCGGTAGGCTGCCTGCAAGTGCATAAGTCAATATGTCCGATATTGGGGCCCCTGACAATCCAAAGAACAATGGCCCTAGCAAGTGGGCACGTAGTAGGCATCTCAAAGCCGTGAAGCAGCCTGTGGCTTGAAGAATCGCGACGGGTTGGGCTCGAGCCCAGAACCCGGTGATCTAGAAGAACGATCACCAAGTGGGAAGGATGTTGTTTTCTTTTTCCCGCCGCTTTAGCAGCCTCTAGCCAGCAGTTTTTCAAGAAGGGTCGCATCAGAACTCGCAACCTCGCAACCTCCCCAAGTGGTGGCGGGGCAGATTTCAACTACTTTTCATGGGCCTTCGCCCGGGATGAAGGGGACAAGGGGACATTTTGGGAGGTTGGCTTGCCAAGGCGGCCACCCGCCTACTTCCTGGCCCAAATTGATTTGCCTCAAACTCAACATAGCTGCAAAAAGAAAGACAACTTGAATATCATGACTTGAACGGAAGTAATAAAGCAAAACAATTAAAGGGGAAAAGTAAAACCCAAACCGACCAGAGCTTCAAGATAAAGGCAAGGCAGGCCGTGTCTCCGAGCCTACGACACACTCCTGCAATTCATGGAATTTCGCTGCGTGATAATCACCCCAATAATCATGGGCCTCTTCAAAGATCAAAGGAGCACAATGGCTCCACCCTGTGATCTGTGAGCCCGGAGCACCCCTGCCAAAGCGAAGGTTCCGAGGATTGCACACTAGTTCCTTCCAATCGAACAGCGCCTCGGCTTATTCTCTTTTCTCCTTCCATCACGACGCCTAGAGCGTCCCGGATAATCGTAAGACGGCGAGTGTCGCCGGTGGTAAAGCCGCCGCGAGGGAGTTTGGGAACGTTTATCAAGTCCTGGCTCATAGGCATTATTCGAGACTCGATGGCCACCCAGCCCGAGACTCGATCTTCTATCCTCTTCTATCCTGTCCCATCCACTTTCTGACACAAAATCCCAAGCTAGAGTTGGAGCGAGCATTTACCCGACCATAAGAAAGACATCAGTTGACGCGAGCGAATGAAGAGACCCGACCATGACATCAACGCCGATCTTGCTCGCCGGCTCTATGCGCAGAGACGACACGCTACAATGCTTCATTAGCCGGCTCACCGTGTTCAAAGATCGTCACGGCATCGGACCACCTCAAGAAATAAGTACAAGGATCCAGGCGAAGCCCTACCCGAAAAGTCTCCGCAAAGAAAAGCGCTTACCATTCTCGGCCCCCTGGAAATTCACCATCCAAGCGAAGCACTCTCTACCCGATAGTCTTCGTGCTCTATGCCCATCGAGGTAAACCAGCGGCCTTGGCCGGTATCCAAATGGGGCAATGAGCATCCAAGATAAAGCCTTTCGCCAAGATCCGATGCCTGTGCAGATACGTTGTCTCCAAGATGCCTGCCTGAGCACCAGCCATGTCCGGCGCTGCAGCTTGACCGACGCCGCCTGATAGGATGTTGTTTAATCCTCCTCACCGACGGCAAAGGCCGCTGACCACCGACCTCGACTCGGGCAATATGGCACCACCTATCCTCAAGCGGCAAGAAATCACCATGTTCGGCCAATTGGGCACCACCATGCCCCGTCGGCCTACAAACGAGCGTGACCCGGCCCCTGAAGCTGTTTACCTTGTTCCACTTCCCCTGACAAGCCGGGAGGCGATAAGGTAATCACGGGCACATGGGCCTCGGATGACACACTGAGGCTCCGCACACGACCTCGCACCACCTACCCGCCACTGACTCATCGCCTCGCCCGCCGAACACTACATCAATGTAGGTAACCTCTCACCGCTCGCGGGTCATCGCTCGCCGGGTCATTCTCATAGCCGAAGTCGCCATAGCCGAAGTCTTCCATCATTTTCTAAAAGTCTCCGCCGACATCTACGTAGATCGAGGAAAAGCATGGTCGATCCTACTCGGGAAAAAGAACAATCACTAAGAAAAAAGGAAAAACCCTAAGTCTAGGTAAATCCAAGGGGCCTGGCCCGCCTAGCAGACAAGACACCATTGGGACTCTCCTCGATCTCAGCCTAGGGACTTTTCCTAATCTATTCGAGGCAACCCCGAAAATGTAGAGGGAAGAAAAATAAACGAACATCATGAGAACAAGCAAACAAAAGCAGAAACTAAGATCAGGAAGCTTACTGTGGATTTTGTGAAAGGAATGTGCTTCTGAAAATACAATGATCAAATGGCCGCAACACCGAGACTCGAGCAATTTGGAACCCCAGCCGCAAGAATGGCAGCAGCTTTCTCTCGCTTTTCTCTCTCTAAAATCTCAAAACGTAAAGTTCAAATGGGCAAGCCGGGTTTAAATAGCGAGGAAGCTTGGAAACAGGCTTGGAAACCGCCGAAGTGAGCCGAAAGGGCAAACGTGTGCCGCCCCCACACGCCGCATTTAAGTGGCCTCTGCGCCGGCTTCGAGCAAAGGCCTCGGCCACCACCTTCCGACGGCTCATGCGCTGCCCCTCTGAGCCACTTTGGCTGAAAGTTCTCACGCCTCCTCTACAAAGTTCCCGAACCTTCTACAGCGAAGTTCAGCCCGATCATTGGCATCGCCAGATTTCATAAGTGTACAAGCCCGGGTTTTGGGCAACTTCGATACATTCTGCACGCTCCTCGCCCCGAGCATAAAATACTCGCCGCGGCTAGCCACCGATATGCCTGCCCAGATTTCAAAGAAAGCACGAACCACCATCACGCAGTTTGGCCACGAGCATGAGCCTTGAGGGACCCACAGGCCCAGCGAGCATATGAAGAGCAAATCCATACAGAGAGCATGACGGACATAGGCCCGGCCTGTCCGACCAGGGGCCTTGCCCGGAAACTAAGGTCAACTCATATACATCATCCATCATGTATGTGACGAAAGCAGGCCCCGCCTCGCCGCTCTATCGAGCAAAACGACATCAAGTGGCTTGCTGGCCAAGTCACACGGCCACAAGTCATCGTATGAAGGCAGGACACTTGCCTTATCCATTCCTGATATCACGCGGCCAGACGTATATCACTAGGAAACCTAGAGTTTCACTTCTTGTGGAACAAGGTGACTACAGAAACCAAATCCTACCCTGATTCAACCACACAAGGGCCAATAAATACTCCTCCGTCATACATCACAAAGGTACATGCTCTCATACACTCGGCCTTTTCCTTGAGTTCTGGTATTCCGTTTCCATACACGATACTTACTCTCACGCCGGAGGGGTTTCGCGAGGCCCTGCCTTGCACTTCCACTCAGGTTTTCTGTGTTCTCAGCCAGGTTCAAGGAAGCAGCCACAAGCCCAGATATCCTACCCACAAAGCAGACGGCCCAAGCTGAGGATTTGCCACATCATGAACAAAATTGGTTTCGGAATGAATAATTAAACACTGCCACCAAATATCATCAAAGGTGAGCTTCAAAATGGACAAATTTGACGTTAGAATTAATAAATTGAACACTGCCCTTAAATCTGTGTAAAAATTAAGCATAAAAAACTTTCAAAACTCAAAACATTGTTTAAAAGTTATGGAGAAAATGGTCGAGGAATATGAAAAAGAGATCAACAATGGAGAAAAGAAGTTCAGCCAGATGTGAAAAAAACAAACAATATTGGAAAAATAAATTATAAAAATAAACTTAAACAGTTAAAAAAGAAGAAGAAAAGATAGTAGAGCAGTTACAATTTAAAAAACTTATACCCACCCACAATCAATCCTAAAAACTTTCATAAAGAGACTGCGCGAAATTTCACCCAAATTATTTTGTGGGATACAGTCGTGCAGCGTGCAGAAGCTTTGAACAGTCCAATCTTTTTGGTTGGTTGATAGAGGGCTTAAAGCCAAGCCCACGATGCGACTAGCCCACAATCCGAGCAGTACTGAGAATTAACAACCCAAAGAGAAAGTGAAAAATAACGCCGTTGCAGGGGATCGAACCCGGGTCACCCGCGTGACAGGCAGGAATACTCACCACTATACTACAACGACTTGTTTATTAATGACCCTTAATATACTAAAATACTATATATATTTATTATTTTTCTCTCTTAATATTTTAAATATATTGAAACCAATCCGTCAACTATTGTCAAAGAGTATTGCTAGACAATGCTTTGTTCCAAGAAAATAATCTTTTTAGGTTTGTCAATTTTTTTTTTAACGATATTCTAGATTTAATTGTTCATTTTAAATTCAAATTGCACTAAAATTAGTATTAATTTTATAAATCAGACTATTTTCTTGGGATAAATCAACAATGAAAGAAGGACAATGATTTGGATTCAAATCCTCTATCTCAATCCCTGTCACATTTCTTATCCCATTGAATCTCAACAGTTTATTTTAACCAACTTTCTTTTCATAAGGAGACATGTGGGACTGAGATTTAATGAGATAGAAAATATGACAGATGTTGTGATAGATGATTTGAAGTTGAATGTTTTAGGATGAAGAGGGTTTGATAGAGGTGGGAGTAATTTTTCAACCCATATACTCGCCCACACATAAGTGGATAATTGCACCGCGATTCATTAGTTAAATTGTCTAGTCTATTTTTACATCGAAATACATCAATGTTTAAAGCGTGATTCATCAGCATAATTGGATGCGGGTCCACTTTCTAAAGTTTTTATTCACTCCAGTATCATCTTTTTTTCAAACAGAAAAAAGACAATTTTGAGGAAAAAAGACTACGATACCCTTAATGAGCATGAGACGCATTATGAAAATGAACGTGTTACATCAATTTTATTTCATTAATATTTGCACCCCGATTCATCAGTTTAACTGCATAGTCTATTTTTGCTCCGTGAAATATCAATGTTTGAACCACGAATCATCAGTTTAATTAGGTGTCGATCTACTTTCCAAAGTTTTTATTCGCTCCAGTACCATGTATTTTTTTTCAAACCAGAAAACGACACTTTTGGGGACAAAAAGACTACGATATCCTTAATGAGCATGAGGCGTGTTATGAAAATGAATCATGGTGCATCAATTTAATTGCATTAATATTTGCACTGCGATTCATCAGTTTAATTGTCTAATCTATTTTTGCACCGTGATGCATCAATTTTATTGCATTAATTTTGCACCGCGATTCATTAGTTTAATTGTCTAGTCTATTTTTGCATCGCGATACATCAATGTTTGAATCGTAATTCATCAATTAAATTGTCTAATATATTTTTGTACCGTGATACATCAATGTTTGAAGCGCGATACATCAATATTTACAACTCGAAACATTAATGTGATATTTTTGCACCACGATATAAAATCATAAAGAACCAGACCACATCCTCCATCTTCTTCTTTCATCTCCTCCGTTGCAAGCCTTCTTCTTCCTCCTCCCCCGCCTTCGTTTCTATTGAAAAATCTCAACCCGATACAGATCCATTACAGTTTCGTATTTCATAAATCAAAAAAATTGTTTACCTTTCGGGGGCGTTGCCCCCAAACCCTTACAAATGGGCACTTTCCCCTCGACCTGACTGTGCAAGTCGATCCTCGTTTCGTTGCACAACAATGGTGATTTTCGAATCCAATGTGTTTGCCAGAGCTGTTAAATGTGACGATAACATTTTCGGAACAATATATTTAAAATTGGTATTTTGCGGTTAAAAAAAACGGTGAACGTTTGAGTTTACAAACTTGGATTAATTGCGGATCGATACATTTTGCAAGATTTCCAACCGCATAAGTCCCTTTTTTTTTATAACTGCTGGAGTCCATTTTCATAATATTCTTCCTAAAGTGTCCCTCCCAACGTTTTCGATGCGAATTTGTCTGATTTTCTCTCACATCCCGCCTATCAACTCCCTATATTCCTTCGACGTCTTCCAGGAAAAAGTTATAAGAGCAGACAAATGAGTTTCCATTTCAATTAGGTCAACAACATACTAGTTATAATATATATTCGTCCTTTGCCTTCCGCCATTTGTGGATAAGCAGAAAAAGGATGCTTTTAGAAAGTGAGAGGCAGGGGAGAGTGAAAACGAGATGTGCACTATATTCAGCATCAACTTTTTGCTTTCTCCATCTCTCTCTCTTTGTGATTTCATGAGTTGTTTGAGAACTATGTTAACATCGTTGCCTTCGATGTGGGCATCATTGCTTCCGATGTGGGCATCGTTGGCTCCGATCTCGACATCTTAATTTTGACAAGGAAACAAACCACTAAAACCCTCAATGAGATACGATAGCTACCGTTTGGAATTACTAAGACATACACTTCCAAAAAACAATATACATATAGAAAGAAATTAAGTTAAAAAAATAGTAAAAAGGTGAAGAATTGAAGGTTAAGGAGGGATTACAATGTGAAATTATGCAGATTTTCGTGTTGAGAGAAGCGCGATTGGGAGTGTTAATTGGGAGGGGAGAAATTTGATGTTCGGGTCAAAGGAACGGCCATCCCTTTTTCCTCTCTCCTAATGAAGCATATTGAAATAAAGAAAAGGCCTGTGGATTTTTTTTATCGACGTCCAAATTACAATTCGAGTAGAATCAACAACTCAAAAGTGCAAAAAAACGCCGTTGCCGGGGATCGAACCCGGGTCACCCGCGTGACAGGCGGGAATACTTACCACTATACTACAACGACCTATTTGTTGGTGAAAACTAACATATTGTATATATTTATTATTTTTCTCTCTTGATATTTTAAGTATATTTGAAGTAATCGTGGCCATCTACATTCTATTAGAGGTTTATTGGTTAGCAAAGATCTAGATCACTATTGGTATCACTCTATGAAACCAATCGGTCAACTATTGTCAAAGGGTATTGCTAGACAATGCTTTGTTCCAAGAAAATAATCTTTTTCGGTTTGTCAAAAAAATTACCGATAATCTAGTTTTAATTGTTCATATAATTTTATAAATTAGACTATTTTTTGGGATAAACCGACAATGAAAGAAGGACAATGTTTTGACTCCAAATCGTCTATCTTAACCCCTGCCACATTTTCTTTCCAATTGAATTTCAAAAGTTTATTTTAGCCAGCTTTCTTTTTAAAAGAAGACATGTAGGGCTGAGATTCAATGTGACAGAGGTTGTGATAGATGATTTGAAGCCGAATGTTTCAGGATGAAGAGGGTTTGATAGAGGTGGCAGTGGCAGTAAATTTTCAACCCATTTACTTGCCCACAAATAAGTGGATGTGTACACATGCCGGAAAATCTTGACCAATTACTTGCAAACCAACCATACTCAACCCACTCATTACCCGACTCATTCACACCCAATAAATGCTTAATCCGAAAACCTTTTACCAGTAAGCTTTAACTCCAACAAACTCAACTAGGTTTTGAAGAATAACTTTGATAATGGTGATTTTTTAATCAATCAAATCTATTTTCATGTGTTTATTATTTACAGGGTTCTTCTAATGAGTAATGATCGGAAGGTTAGTGAAGAAAGATATTGTTTTTTAGTAATTTAATCTTAAAATTTAACTTTTGAGTTTTGAACATAGGTGGTAGTGGTACGGAGTTCTATCAATTCTTACTCACACTAATCCTAAGAGCTGGTTCAGTCAGGAAGACAATGAACATGGGACATTCAATTTGGCGGCAAATTGGATAGAAGGTTGAGCATCAATGTAACATTTCAGCTCTATATATATATATATATATATATTTTATGAACAATGTGTCGTTGTTTAAGATGTGTATTTTATTTATTTATGAATAAATTAATGTAAAAAAAAAACAGACCGACCCGATTTTGACACGACTAGGTCTGATCCAACCCGTTTGACATGTTTGAGTAGTAAGGGGTTCTGACCTATTACAACTCATTACCCGACCCAATTCGGATACCGAAATGGATTGTACTAATGGGCAAGATCAATTTAGCCCATTAATTTTTGTAGGAAAACTTTGGGTCGGTTCACTTTTTCAAGTTTTTAATCGTTAAAATACACTTTTTTTTAAACAACCGGAAAAAGTTATCTTTGGTCGCAAAAAGATTGCGATACCATTAATGAGAAAGAGGCGCGCTACGTCAAGTTTATTTATCGCGGTAGAAAAACAGTTTCTTTATCAATTAAGCCCACATAATTTTACACCGCAATTCCCTTTTTTTGTATATATCGTGGTGCAAAAAAGTTCCTTCATCAATTAAACTCACATAATTTTGCACCGCGATTCGCTTTATTGTAAATACAAAACAATGTTTTTACGTCGTGATTTTCTTTTTGATATATCGCGTTGAATATATTTATATACCGCTGTGCATATGGTTTTTTGTTTTTGAAATTAGAATATCAAGAGTCATCATTTATACTATTGAACCGCGATGCAAAAATTAATGCACTAAAATTGATGAATCGCGGTTCAAAAATAGATTAGTAATTATACTATTGAACCGCGGTGCAAAAATTAATACATTAAAATTGATGAATCGCGATACAAAAATAGACTAGCAGTTACACTATTGAACTGCGGTGAAAAATTAATTCAATAAAAATTGATTCATTGCGGTTCAAAAATAGACTAGTAGTTACACTATTGAACTGTGGTGCAAAAAATAATACGATAAAATTGATGAATCACAGTGCAAAAATAATTACTTATGGTTCACTAAAGGTATCATAGTCATTTTACAACACAAAATGAATTTTTCCAGTTGAAAATAAAAAAATATACTTTAATGATTAAAATGTTCAACAAGTGAACCGACCCGTAATTTTTTCAAAAATAAGTTTTAAATTTAGCAGACGCTCACTATCACCGCCTGAAGTTAGATTCTCCTCAAATTGCATATACTTTAATGCAATAATGCATTCAAGGCTTTAGTTGAAATGAATTTTTTGTGATGTTTGTTGGTAAATGGGTGCCAACCTATTCATATCCCGCTCATCTATGCACGTATTATTAATTAAGCGTTCACTTACCTCTCAATGTAAGTCCATATCCCACATGAGCATTGTCTATACCCACTTATCTCGCTCGTTTACTAAACGACCTCTACACGAAACCAACCGATTAATACAGAAAGTATTCCAGGACCTAAATAATGCTCGAACTAATTAACTATTCCCTCCGCTTCGAACAAAAAATCCCAATTAGAAAGTTTAACTTTAAAAAAAATGAACTTTTAGTAGTTCATTAGTAATAAAATGATAATTTTATTCCTTAATTTTGAAAATACTCTTTAAGTTTAAAGAATTAGTCATGTCCCAAAATAAATATCCATTTTAGTTAATTTACAAAAAAAATAGGAATTTGACATTTAGGTCAATGTAGCAGTACATATATTTGAAGAGAGTTGACTTTTAGATCATGTAGTAGCACATATACTTGACCAGGGTATGAGTTTGGCTATTCGTAATAATAAACATTTCATCTATAAATCAACAATGGCCGTAGAAACCTAAATACCAACTTAATTCAAGAAAAACCTTGTTATAAATCTAAGGTGCACGGTTTAGCATAGATAGATACTTGGGGTTCCGGCATTCGATCGGAGGAGTTCTGCCACCATCATTGCTGCCAGAAAGATAAAAGTTCCGAGTATCCGAGTCTTGGAGCGGTTTCAGAACAGGGACATAAGAAGCATTTAACCAGATGAATTCATCTAGTTTTTGAACATCAACAATCACCCCGCCGGGAACCCTTCATGGAGAAGGAGAACCGTGCCTTGATTGCAGCGTAGTTCACTTCATCAGTTATGAGTTATTACTACTCTTGAGGTCGCTGTTTGTGTGCTCAATAGCAGAATTCCTCACTCGAACATAAGTCACAAAACAGTAACGGATATTATTCTCCACCACGGGTAAAGATGAGTACGATGGACGGAATACAGAAACATCAACAGGAGGTAAGAAAGTGTCACAGTCAATGCTCGCCTCAAGCTTAGTCAAGTGGATTGCATCACATCCTTGACCATTAAGTGCGTCCCTGCACCTCAAAACAGCGACAATCAGCTTATGTTCCCTAAAATTTTCAATGATGCAACATCCTTACCTTAATATCTCGCCACCTCCTATAACAAACACTTTCTCTATCGACAAACTATATGGTGATGCAGCTAGCAGTTCCAAAGCAGATGAAATGCTCCCACATGTAATAACATTCTCAGCAGTGGCAATATCAAAACCCCCGGAACGAGTAAGCACAACATTAAGGCGACCAGGCAGAGGCCGATACTGAAGTGGAATACTTTCCCATGTTTTTCTTCCCATGAGTATAGCGTTCTTTTTAGCAGGATTTGATGTAGTCATTGTAAGTTCCTTAAAGAATTTAAGGTCAGAAGGCAATTTCCATGGTAACTTGCCATCCTTTCCAATTCCCATGTCAGGAGTAGCAGCCACCACAACTTCGTAAGTCCTTTGAGGTTCGGGCTGCACGTTCACACTGCCACCAGAAAGGGTCAGCCGTGTATCCCCTCCCATGACTGAATATCTTTTGCAGGATCTGTAATTGGAAAACTGATTCAGATGTCCAAAGCGAAGTGAAAATGCTGCCGACAAATGGCAACTGAAGAAGCTTCTTCGGAAAGGGGACAATAGGACCTGAAAAAGGATGACTATACAAGATTGTAATATTGGCAAGTTGATAAATTTACAACAGGAACTGTAGATAGCAACTAAAAATTCAACTAGGTGTTGCTCTGTTCATTAGCTCATATACAGAAAATGTAAATTAAACACGAAACGGTCCTTGATATCAAAAAGCAGATGAAATGAAAACAGGGACACAAAGATGTTGAACAGGGGAGACCATTCCTTTCTGTTGGTCACAGAAACCAGGACTTGCATTGAATGACGGTAGTTCATGGTACATGAGATCCTAGAGAAAAGCATATGCAAAGAGGCTATACTAGAGACATGATGCCAAAAATTCTGTAGAACCCTCACTGAAAGTGTAAAATATATTATCCTAGAGAAAAATCTCAGATTAACTCGTTTCAGCACTAGTATGTAAGCTCGTATAGTTGAACACCAAGAAGTAGCAAAACTAAATATCTTAATAAATAAATAAAATGTTTCAAAATAGAATATCATCAGGACAATTGTGATGAAGCTATGTGGCACACTAGACCTACGGAGCTACAAGTGCTTCGCATATTGACGTAAGATGTTCCAAACATAGACAAACTTGAACAAAAATGAGAAGCGTTATCTGTCTTATAAAAAGCATCCTCATCCTTCAAGAGCAGAACAAGTTTGTGTCCTTCATCTGTTAAACAATGTAACTTTTTTCCATTAATAAGCCATTACAAGATACTAAGGGCTTCTTGTGAAGGAATAGCAGTGGAAAGCAAAACAGAAGTTTGATACGTACGTCACTTAATGGTATGCTTTTCCCTAGGCACGTGCATTGAAACAAAAACCCAAATTTTACTTCAAAGAGTTCAACGGGATCATAGGATCCCATCAATCTACAAAGTTGACGCAATGTGCTTCAAATATATTAAGCATCTGGGCATGGAATAGATTGTCTGAATCTAACCAAGATCAAATGCCTCCAATTACAAATTACAGAACATAAAAGAACAGAAAAGTTGGCAAAACACTAACCATCAATATTAGCTGGTGAGCAGATACGTAAAACTTGATTGTTCGGTAACACGTATTACAGAGAACAATTTTAGGCACCGGGCACGACTGATTAAATTGTAACCTCAAACCTCAAACCACTCTCAAAAACCCCAACGACTTTTTTATGGGTTACACATTATCTATTTTACTTTACTTTTCATAAATATGTATAATATATATATTATCTATTTTATTTGACCCTAAGGGGTGGGAGAGATGGCAAGAGCACTCACTCATGCAAAAACCTTGAGGGCCTTGGTTGTATTTTTAAGTATTGAGCAATGCCGATTTGATAATACATTATTGAAATTTTATAAATTTAAAAAAGAATATAACATTAAGCAATTAACTACTACAAACTATTCACAAAATACATAATAAAAAGTGAAATGCTTTGTAATTAATAGATAATAGTAATGTTTTCACTCATCCGTTGAAAATATCGATAACGACTAGTTTATGATGATTGAATATTACTGACTACTTTATAACAAACAATTTTAAGAGACATCATTCATTAATTAAAAAGTTGATTACATAAATTCTACGATACATAAAATGGAAACACTACGCTTACAACAACATTAGGCTTACAACATTGAAGATTAACTTTAACATGTCTACATCAAACCATACCTCTGTTTAATTTTTTCACATATTTTTTCATATACGGAAAGTTGTGCAGGTGTCATCTTACTATTATCTTTCATAAGAAGTTCATAATCCTTATGAAGGAGCTCAGATTCTTTCAATGCAATTTTTCGCTTTTGATATTCTTTTATATGTTGCGATTCTCTGTCAACACTATCATCAGATATGCTCTCTGTGACTTTGGATTTGCCCTTCTTCTTTGATGCCCTTTGCCCCATTGGACGGGAAAGAATTTCGCAATCGTCAATATCAACACTCGTATTCGGGTTGGATGAAGATATGTACACCCCTGATGATTCCGAGGATACTAATGGAGGTTGAGGGACATTTTGAAAATTTGGCAAATTTTGAGGATATTGTGGAACATAAAGAAAATTTGGAAATTTGATTGCGTAGGAGGAAAAAATTGAAAATGTTGAGGATTGAGAGGGGTGTGAGAATTTCGAGAATTTGCATTATCTTCAATATTTTGAGAAGTAAATAATTTTTTTGAGAGATCGGGATTATTTCCATCCATTCTTTTATAGTTTGAAAGAGAGAAAAAAAAGGTTTAAATCTCAATTTGGTCACCCTACTTTCGACCAAAATTCATTAAGCTCACTCTACTTTTATTTTTACTCAATTTAATCACTCTACTTTCACATAATTAGCACGTTCATCACTCCATCCATATATTTGGATAAAAAGTTTAATTTTGTTAGGAAAATCAAAAAATACCCTTACTAAATTTGAGGGATTTGAGGGTCTCCTTCTCATCTCAAACATAATTTCTTATTGTATGACTTGAATTTGTCAACACACCTTTCAAAGGTAAGGGGCATTATTGTCTTTTCAAAGATTTCCATCAAACTTAACTAACAGAAATGACTCTAGTGATCTTATTGACTTTCGGAGCCAAGTAGAGTGATTAAATTGAGGAAAAAAAAGTAGAGTGAGCTTAATGAATTTTGGCTGAAAGTAGAGTGACCAAATTGAGATTTAAACCGAAGAAGAACGAATAAAAATGAAAACTTTAAGGTCTATTTATAGTTTAAAAAACAATATTGAAATAGCCCTTTAGAGCATCTACATTGTATAAATCTTTTTATACATCTTTTTAGTTGGGTCCCACTGCCACCTACACATTTTTATCTTCTTACCCACTTAAGATTATATCTTCCTATTGTATAATCTTCTTACACAAAAAATATTAAATTTATCACCATCCCAGATAATAAATACAAATCCCTTCCCCCCACACACACACAGTGGACAGGCTACAGCCGCCCCCTATCACCCTCTCCTCCCCAAAAGTCTTCTTCCAATGGTGGACAAATTTTACCAACTTAATTGGAAGAATGGCAAAAAGGGAATAATGGGGATGCTCTTACTCGATAAACGGTAATATTGAAATGAAAATAGCCGTTTACCGAGGCTTCACCTAACCATGTCCACCCAGATAGTTTCCACAAGGCAACAAAAACCTGAAAAGGACAAATGCTGGCCCACCATGTGCAACAAAGAGCAGCTTCTTGCTCATGAACCAGCTCTTTTGGAAAGAGCTCTTTCAATTTCTCTCCAATGGTGCACAGCTCTTACCCCAATCTAAAACCATCCAAAAACCCACTAGTGTGGGTGCTCTTAGAACTATTACCAACCAAATAATCCTTATTGTTAACCCATCATTACAAAAAACCGAACAATAGTTTTTCTAATAATCAACTAAATTTCAGCAGCTAATCAGACAGATGATCATAATAAATTGCGAGAAAGAAACAAATCACAGTACCTTGCTCGAAGCAGAAAAACCGTCAATCCACAAACTGTTAACCAAAAAAAGGTTCGAAAATCTCCCTCTCATCTATTATCAATCAATTCAGTAAACCCTGAGAAGTTGTAAACGATTAAACTCGTCGAGGCCAATCACCGCCAACAATAACCAGAATCGGAGTGTGAAAGTTTCGATTTCGAGATCGTGATTTGAGGTTGGGCGTTATGTTCTTTGTAAGGGAGATTTAGGGTTTCGAATTGAGTGAGAATTTGAGGGAAATTTCGTTAGGAGTGAAGTAGTAGTAGAAGAAGTAGAGGGTGGTGAGATGGAGAGCTGTCAAACTTTGTAATCGTCTTCAATCAACTTTAAATAACATTTTAGTCCCTGTACTTATCTAAATTTTTTTATAATGGTCCCTGCCCTTCAATACTTTATAATCGATTTATCACACTGCCGCGTTCTAGAAATAAGACATAATTATCAAGTTTTTAATATATTTTTATTATAACATAATTATTCGACATTAAAATTTTAAATATATTAATAGGAAATGTCACATAATAATTTTTTAAAAAATAATTATATTATAATATAAAAATTTAAAAGTAAAATCAGTAATTTAATATCATTCGAAAGTTCATAATATTACAAAAATAGTGAATAGCTCAATACTCTATTAACAAATAAAAAATTTACACCAATAATTCAATAATTTGAAATTGATATTTATTATATTATTTTTAAAAGACCCAAAATGACATAATTTTGGGTCAAATATTTTAAAAAGAAATTAAAAAATATGTAAAATCAGCACATAAGTATCGTCTAAAGCGCCTAGGCGATTTTTTGGCCGATTAGCCAAATATCTAGGCACATGGATGATGCCTAGACTGATTTTTAAAGCAATGGTCACACTTACTTTGAGTTCAATTGACGACTTCACCGCTGACATCCCTCCAATTAAACGGTTACTTTTATTGAAAGGGTTGTAATGCCTCTTTATTCTTTATTGTATTTAAAATCCCTTATAATACAATAGGGCTCAATCACATATTCACATTTGAAAAAATGATTGGTTGAGATTAAATCATTTAATAAAGTTAACGGTTGGGATTCACCGCATGTGTGAGGTGGTTATTTTCTAACTCCCTCTTTTTTCTCTTAATTACACACTCACCCCTATAATTAATATATATCACCTTATAACTTCCTCTTTTTTCTCCCTATATTACACTGTCACCCCTTACAATTAATTTTTCTTTAGGTGATTTTGTTGATGACTCAATTTTTTGAATTATGTTATTGATCGTTGTCCATTGATTACTTGATTTTGAAGTTTGGATTTAAATATATATGTTTTTTTTTATTTTGTTGGTGTGGCCCGTCAGCGACCCGTTTTAAACCAAGATCTACATGGATAGGTTGGCAATTTTAGCAGACCGATTCAACTGGCCGTTCAATCCACAGTCCTATAGGGTCATAAACCGCTAGATCTAACCTGATTAACATCTATATCTCTACTGCTTTCTCTTTCTCTAAAAAATGTGATTTTAATTTGCATCTGTTTTTTTCTTCATGCATTCATATTAGGTGATTGCAACAGAAAAACTTGGTTTGCGCTTTATAAGTAGTAATTTATTTTTCTATTTTACGTCAAATTTTTGAAATAATTATTTTATAAATAAAAAATAAATAAAAAAATTGTATTTAACCATTAAAAAGATTATTAATTATCATAAGGTAATCATCTCCGCAAACCCCATCTGATCATAATGAAATTATTGAAAATGTTTTTTTATTGTTGATCTTTTTAATCATTTTACATAGTTTAGAAAAGAAAAGTACAATTGGAGTGTTGCTAGCATGGTCGACACTATTGCTATACAGTCGGCTGTGTTGATCGACACTCTATTTTTTTTAAATGTATATGTGCCCTTTTTTCTTACAAAAATGTTAAAGGTTGTATTATAAAAAGAAACAAGAGGGGGTTTGTTCTTTTATGGGTGTAGGGTATTATTGTAATTGGACTTGAAAAGGCGGTGGTAGTTAGTAAAAATATAAGTGGTAATTTTTTTTTGGTAATTTCAAAATTTCTCTCTCGTAATTGTTCCCACCAACCTTCTATCTGTCACTCTTACTTTATTCATCAACCATTGCAAAATGCAAATCCAAAATCAAGCTACTAAATCACGATGTCAAACGCACTCTTGATAACATTAAGAATATAGAAATCTTTAACTATTTATCATGAAAACATATAATAGAAACCAACCAAACATTTTGGTTGATAAAATTTAGAATACTAAACAATTAAAAACACAACTAATAAAAAGTTTCGCTTTGTGCTCTGATGCGACAATCTTCGTCTTCTTAGGGTTTAAAGCTTCAAGGATAGATCGAGCTTGTTACTACCAGATGCAATATTAATGTTTTCCAGCTCGCGCCTCTCAGAAACATCTGCCTTTTGAATTGGTTTATCCAACATGTTGATGTATGGCATGGTGCCATCATCTGATGGTTGGCTAAACCATGGGTGGCGACCCCTCGGTGTATTATTCCTCCCAACAAATGGTGGGATCTGTCGGGACGGAATTGATTCTGGTGGAATCGGCTGTTGCAGGTTGGAAGTAGGTATCTCAACAAATGGTGGGATTTGTCGGGACATAATTGATTGCGGTGGAATCGGCCGCTGCAGGTTGGAAGTAGGTACTCGATTGGCCCTGAGCGAAAGATTTTGTTGCAACTGCATGTTACTTATTGCGGCATAGCCAAAATGACTAGAGGGTGGCGATATTACTTCATTGGCTCTAGGAATTGAATTAGGTTGCTCGATCGAGTGTGTCGCCCCTCTTGCATTAGGTTGCTCGATTGAGCGTGTTGCATCTTCGCCTATGTGAACGTCGTAGTGGCTTATGAAAGCTTGAGCGCCCTTGAATCGGCGGTTGCAAAGACGGCATCGCAACAGTCTAGTATAGTACGGGCTATGTCTCGAATCCATGTGTTTATACATGTCTCCATACGACAATGCTCTACCATTTATAGACATGGTAATACTTGGAGAGAGAGGGAGAGAGAAAGAGAAAGAGAGATGTTGTGTTTAAGGCCTAACAACACCTAGGTTATATAATGTTTTAAAGGTTAGGCCAAAATTCGTTTAGCACCCTCAAGTACACGCCAAATCTCATAATGCACCCCCAATATTAACATTTTCCCAACTTCATACTTGACGTTGTCATTTATCCAATTTCCCCCCCTCTCATCTATGGCTATTAGAAAATCTCGTTAAGTTGCATGGCTTATGCACGTGCGGGGCGTTTGAGTCTTTTTGAGACGGTCTTCTACCCTATTTTTTCCCTCTGATTCTCTGATAATTCTCACTCATATATGAACAATTGATCATGGATTTAATTTCAAATTACTTAACCGCCAATTTATATAACAACCTCTCCTCTTCTCAATTTCAAATTACTTAAAATGGATTCAATTCTAGTACCCTGAATTACATATCCCCCAATTCAATTTAGCCCAACATCATGTTTTAATTTTGTTAATGACATCAATGGCGGCACCGTCCTAACGACTTCGTTATCGTCAGGTGCCAATCTTCATTCACATGCTTTGATTATCACAGCAACTTCGTTGAGCAAAAGCATCCCAATCCCATTCTGAATCAGAATTTACATTCGTCAATATTCAAGAAACCATCCCGAGTAGTCCATTTTCAATCCAATCATCATCCTTCGTCGCGCCATCCACAGGGGAGGTGGCGGCACTAATTATGAATTGTATTACACGAATTTCCATTTGGAGTTGCATCACTTACTTGATAGTGTAACATAAATGTTGTTGTGTACCGGGTTCTACCACCTACTTGATCAAGTGACTCTGTTGAATGTAAATGATTTGGGAGTGAAGGGACCTGACCTAAAGCTGCCTGCACGGAAGAACATGTGGCTGCCAACACAACCTTGAAGGTCCCACTCCTTGGCTAACGATAAGACAACAAAGTCGATCATCGACCAAGGTCGACGACCATGAACCAGTAAACGCACGATTCTCGGAGCCCACCAGAGCAATCGAGGACCGAACACTATCGACCACCAGATGGGGACCAATCATGCTTGGCACGATGCCCTGACCAAAAATGGACATATAAACGTCTACATTGTATCAAGCCCACCAGGTGTCATTGCCCGATTGGAAGGATACGGACGTGCTCTGCTCCAGCCACAATCCATTCCACTAATCCACTTCTTGATACGAAAAGTATAAGGGACAAAGTACGAAACCAATGAACTATAGCCAGCTGCCCGACCAATAACAGATTGGTCTCCACGTCCAAACAACCAGCCTTGGCTTAGTGTCCAAGCTAAGGGATATAAATAACACCTTCCACCACCTCCAAAAGGTTACGATCTATCTTGCAACTTCAAGCACACAACTCACTTTATACATTCAAGTTATTACTAGCAGCTTCAGGGAACGTCTAGGCTTCGGCACATACTCCTTGTTACTAACTCTCACATCGGAGGGCTTTAGCTGGGACAACCTCCTAGCTCCCTAACGGTTCTCATCTTGTTTCAGGTCACTGTCACAGCAAGCAACCCATGAAACCATTAGATTCTCAAGGCAACCAAAGACACTCCCGTCTCATTCCCAAAAGAACACAAGCCCAGATATCCTACTCATCCTTCACACATTAGCTCAGGTCCATTACGTGGACAGCCAACATAATCACCCTATTATTTGGTGCGATCAAGTGGTTCCATTGCCGGGAATCGAACCCGGGTCTCATGTTTGAGAATACACCATCTGCCAAGGCTCCCGTTGAGTCTCTCTACAGTATCAATTGTTGATAAAGGTTACGCTGTTGATTAACCAGATCATTGTGCTGTGTGTAGGAAGGCGTTTGAGGTCAATTCAGAAGCTAAAGAATTGCCTTGTAAGCACATCTACCATTTTGATTATATTGTCCATTGGCTTTTGATTCAAAGTTTTTGTGTCGTTTGTCGCCATGAATTGCTAACGGATGTTTACGAGAACTCGGGTGAGTTTTTTAATAATGGTGAGGAGCCAATTGGGTTGACAATATGGAGATTACCTGGTGGTGGGTATGCAGTTGTGTGGTTGCTGGTGGGGCTGAGCCTGAGTTACCCGTTGTGTATACTGAGATTGGGTTTCTTGATTAAATTTTGATTAATGTGCTACCTAAACCATGATTTTATTGAAGGCTGAAAATGGTGTTAAAAGATCGAGCATCCGGGATAGAAACAATGAGTTTAGAAAGACGATGAAGATGAAAAAAGACAGCTAAAAAATATAATTTTTTAATAATTTTTTTAACCGTTATAAAACAATTTATAATTCAAAAATATCTTACATATCAAATGACTAATCAAATGATGAATCAAATGACTAAAATAGCCATCATGTGATCTGCACATATCAATTTACGTTACTATTTTTTAATACCCATGAAGGTGGGGAAAAATGTGACAAATGTCAACATCATGTATGAAGTTGGAAAATTTTAACATTAGGGTGCATTATGCGATTTTGTGTATACTTGAGGGTTGAAAATGTAATTTGGCCTCAAGGTTATTGCAATCAACATAAACAACATGTAATTTATTTCACACCTTATAATTAGATTCTCCAAAGTCAATTTTTTTAAATTGAAGTATGAAAATCACTATAATATAATTGGAACTTTTCAAAACGAAATCTTACAAAGATTTCTTTCCCATTAAAGTTGGAAGGAAAGTGGAAAAGAGAAAAAAAAGAAAAGAAAAGGAAAATCAATGAAAACTATATACATGAAAACAAATCTATCAGATTGGAAAAGCCAAAAAATAAATAAATTATACTCCCTCTTACATTAGATTTTGTACACAAATTAAGAAAAATCAGCATTTTGAGTCTCTTTCATAAAATTTTATCCTGAATTATCTCTAATAAACATTGTACTACTTTTAATATAGTTCTATTAATGAGTCAAAAAGTAAAACTATAAGTTATGTATTAAATGAGGGATATAATAAGAGATTACAATAATTAAATGTTTTCACTTTGGGAAAGAATATTAGTATTGTAATGTTGAAAATAAATAAATTAAACAAATTACGTGTTTTATGATTTTGAAAATATATATAAGATATGTTTGTTAAATTTTTGTTTGAAAACGGTTATTTTGACTATAAAGTCAAACATAACTATAATTCAGGAATGGAGGGAATATATATTTTATGTATATTTCTGTAATCTCATTTAGATTTTTTCCTTTTACATAGCATTTATTATTTTGGACTACTAATTTAATTGTTCTAAAAAATAATTAATTTGTAAAGCACTAAAATCCACATATAATTAATTAGAATTGACCACAAGACAAGTGTCAATTACATCTCAATTAAAAGAAGGAACATTGTACTTTAGTTACAATCCAAATTTATAGATATTGACTACAATTTCTGTTTTTGGAAATCATAATATAAAAGTTGTAATCAATCTCTTAAGTCCAGATTATATGTACAACATTTTCTTTTGAAAGATGACTCAATTTTCCCTTTCTAATAGAATATTTACTTACTCCCTATGTTCCTAAACAAGTTTTTATTTATTTATTTTCACAAAAATTAAGGAAGTGAACTTTGGGTCATTTTAGTATGTACATTGATGATTTTAATGTTCACATGTAATAGTAAAACATGATAAGAGTCAAAGTGAAATTTGTAAACTTATACTCTTTCCGTCCCAAAATAAATAATTTTTTAGAGATTTGTACATATATTAAGGAAGTTCACATAAAGAATTTTTTTTTTCATATTCTCAATGTATTAAAACATTCACAGTATACTATTTAATCAGAGAGTAATTAATATGAGCAATTTTGGTAAAATGTGGATAAATTTGTTAAGTAATTCTAAAACGTCATATAATTTGGGATAACATTTTTGTTGTTGCTAAAACGTCATTTATTTTGGGACGGAAGGAGTACAAAAATGGGCCCTTATTTAGGGATAATGTAATTTAAAAATGAACACTCAATTAAGAACTAAAGGGGTACATAAGATTTCAATAATCCAATATATATGACCACATTGATTTTCTCTCAAGATTACAATATGCTCAAAAGATTTTCATTATCGTTTTTTTTTTATTTTCACTTCATAACTTCCAAGGATAGAGTCTCAAGAAAGTATCATGATGTTGGTAATACTAATGGCTAGTACTTATTTTTTAAAGTGAAGGATTATTATCTCTAAAAGGATTTTTGAGAATCCATATTAAGTTCATATGCAGAATGATTTATTTAACGGGATATCTCGTATTTGACTCTGATTGGTACAAATTATCTATTTTCTAAGGTTAATAGCGAGCTCCGTAACGTAAACGGGGATTAGTCTCAGGCTTTGTTTGTTTCACGAAAAATGATTTTCAGAGAATGATTTCTGGAAAATGAAAAAAATTTATTTTCAGGTGTTTTGTAAATCTTTTGAAAATATGTCAGGAAACATTTTTGGATATTTGACAAACACATAGAAAATGTTACGGAAAACAATATATGAATAAATAAAAAAGTATACTCTAATATTAATGCACATATTGAATATAAAATAGTGTTAAACTTTAAGTAATTTTCCATTAGTAGCCCTCAATTTATCGTTAATGGTGTCAAATCAATAAGGTCCATATTTTTCAATCTAAAAAATACAAATAAAAAAATTGATAATTGATCATATGAAAAAACATTTTAAAAAGAAAATGGATAATGTTTGAGACGTCTCAAAATAATATAGTGAACACTAATTTTATGACGCATTGAGTTTTTATTAAAATTATAATTCATAAATAATGTGCACAAACTCCAATTATATTTCTAAACAATTTATTTGTTGAATAAAATATTGTATATGTATGTAAATACATATAATTGTGGAAGAGGACGGAGGGGTGCTCGAACATTTGGAAAAAATGTTAATCACACCATTGGCCCCTTGATTTTGAGTCATTCTCAGTATTAGTCTCTTAACAAGTTTTTGTCAAAATTGGGTCCTAAGAAGGATGTCGTTAGAGATACACCGTTAAGTTGCCCATATGCATTTAGTAAGGGAAAAAATGATTTTTTTCTTTCAAACCTAACTGTGAGAACCCCGTTTCGAATTTCCTTCTCGCGTGAAAGGCGAGTTGTTTCAAAACTTAAGCACGTAGAATACACTAGGCCTCGTTGTGGACTCTAAAGAAATATATGTACATAGTCGCCACCTCTATTTAAAGAGTAAACAGAGAAAAATAAAAAAATATATATCAAAAATATGGATTCGGGGGCTAAGTTACTAGTTGGGAAGGGGTTGTGTACCTAACTCACCCTTTCGGTCTAAAAAATGGGTTTGTTAATATGCTTATTTTATTTAGTATACGTTTAGTCTAGAAAACGTTTGTACATATATACGACGGAAAATAAAGAAGGTTTTTATTTATTCAACTATACAAAAAATAAATAAAATAATAACAAAACAAACTATTTACGTACACTATTTTATACTAGTTTATAAACAAAAGTAACATACTTAAAGAAAAACAAAATAACAACTATTTACATTGCTATAAAAAGAAACTAACTAAACAGAAAAACCCTTTTACGCCAAAATATAAACAGAGCAGTAAAACAAACTCTTAATAATATTTACAAACGGTAAAAATCTTTATAGATCAGAAATATATATATACACATTTTATTTACAAACCGAAATAAAACTAACTACGGGGACGGAGAGTTAGATCCAAGATATACCTCTTGGAGCGTGAGTGTCTGAACCCGGTACACTTAGATTTAGGCAATCTACGTGTGTTTCCCTTGTCCTCTCGAGAAAAAAGTCTTTTTGTTGTTGTTGTTGTTGTATGTGTACGAGATGTGTGTGTATGTTGCAGATGTGTATGTGTTGTGTGTATGTGTGTGTGCGCTTGTTGGGTTTGTTTTTGTATGTGGGTGTGTGCGTGGATTATATTTGTATGTGCTATGTTGTGTATTGTGAGTGTTTGTGTGAGTATTCCGGCAGAGTAACTGAGAGAGTATGTTTGGCGTTATTTTGGCAACGTAACAGATGGAGTGAGAATGGTGTCTTCTGGCAGGGCTTGGGCAACCTAATGGAAGAAGTGTATATTGTGTGTCTGTAGGAGGAAAGGAACCTCCCTATTTATAGGAGGAGAAGAGGCAACCGGTGGAAGCAGTCTCCACCCCCTTGGTGGCGTAGGGGCTGTTTAGGGTACGTAGAGGGGCAGCTGCCTCGTGCTTCTTCAGCAAAATTTGGTGTAAGCGATGATGGAAGTAGACTGGCCAAGGCAGCAAAGGGCGCGACCGAAGGCTCTTTTGGCGCGGCGACATCAATCTTGGGCATGACGCCCTTTTTTGGTTGTGCCGCGCCCCGACTTGTTTTTCCTTCTATTTTTGTTACACTTTCACCCCTGCCTTGTTATCCTAGGTCCTTTTGAGCCCTTGCAAGTTTCCTTTAACATCTTGGCCCCCTAAAACGTTTAAAAAGTAACGTTTATTAGTCCAATTAATTTGAAATAATATTTTATAGGACATTGCATAATAGGGGTACAAAATTAGGGTCTACACTAACTTATATCAAAATTTACAATCGAATCCGTAGAGTTTGAAAAATGACCATAAGCCTGCTTTTCCAATCTTTTTTGGGAAACCCACTCTACCACCTCCTCGGCATACCTCTCCATCGTCGTCACTATATATGTCGAAAACAAGTACCTTGCAAAACCCCCCATACATAAAATTCGTAGTCATATATCGACTATCTTGTCCCGTTTAGCCAAAATTCTAATTGATATATCAGAGTGAGATTGATACATACATATACATATCCAAGGAAGAGATTTCGCTCTCTCTCTCTCTCTCTCTCTATATATATATATATATATATATATATATATATATATATTGGTTATTTGACTTGCATCAAATTTTTTTTTGGTTCTATAATTTTTTTAAAAATTAGTTTGGTTCTATAATTTTTTTTAAAATAGTTTGGTTCTACATATTACATTTTGTTGTTAGATTCTCCCTATTCCCGTTAACGTTACAATTGCCGTCAAAATTTTCTAAAAATGACAAAAGTACCCTTTCCTCTTTCAAATGACTAAAGTATAAATATCATATTAACTTCTTCTTTTTTACAAGAACAAACCTACATGTATCCAAAAAGGGGAAACTCTCCCCCCGAGAGCCCTCACGCCCCAGCCCCATGAGAATGTGAGAGGGAAAATCACGGTGACTTAGCGATTAAGTAGCTAGGAGGACTAGTGCCTAGTACCTACAATGAGCCACCCCCACAAGAGGATGAAACCCCCACACTGCGGTTGCTAGGACTCGATCCTTGGTGCTGTATCCAAATCTACTAGCTCTTAACCAACTGAGCTAAGCCCGTGAGGGCAAGAACAAACCTACATGTTTCCATTAACGTTGGATTCTTCAAAGAAACTTATCAAATCTTTGCGGGCCAGCCCTCCTGGAGTTATTCACCTTCCTTCCTAAGCAAAAATTGTATCTCGTAAACCAATAACGATTTCTCACAGTTTTCACTGTCCCGACGAGGTGTCTAATATAGTTTTTACACCCCTTCTTCCCCATTTTCAACCCCCTCACATTCAGTTCCACCATAGCTGCCATTACCACCGAATGCAAATAGTTATCTTCCCTCTTTCTCTCATTCATCCTCTCAACAAAATGTGAACATAACCAAATAAACCCAAAATTCAAATCAAACCAATAAAAGCAAAATTAAACCAAGTAACCAAGTAAATTCCAAAATTCAAAATTCAAATTAAAACCCAGTAAATCTTTCATCTCTCTCTTTCCTCCTCCAAGTCAAATTAACAATTCACTTCCATTAGACCATTAATTTCTCCTGAAGGTGAAGGCCTCTTCCATTAAAATAAAGAAAGCAGAGGTTCATGGCTAACTAAATCTAACCCCTCTAGAAGATCGGAAGAAAGCATTTGAATGCTTATTGAAGGATAAGGAATACCAACAATCAAATCACATAAGATTTTTTGAGCGAGGATAAAAAGAGCCTTATCTTAGCAATAACGATTTGGAAAAGTCAGAATAGATCGATTTTCTCGAGGAAAATCAAAGGGAACGATCTCAACCTTTTCGTCTGAAAACTAGTTTTTATCTTCCTTTTCTTTTCCAATTCAATGTCCAATAAGAAAATCTGATAACTGAGATGAGTCATAGAGAAAAGTGGGGTTGCCATTGTTGGGGTTATGGAAAGATGCGAAGGAAGTATTCAGGTGTTGTTTAGCCCTAATCGACCCCTTAGAATGAACCGAAAGGTGAGAGTCAAGGCGGCGATCAGATTTGAGATGTGAGATGCTCCACCCCTACCCCGAGTACGAAGGCGATGACGGTGGCTTCGCGTTAAGGGCAAATGATTCTAGAGGTGAATGGAAAAAGAAACACACGCACACACACTCATAAAACAGAACGAGGATAATGAAGGTGGGATGAAGATGACAAAGATAGTGGATGGGGAAAAAGAAAGAGTAGGGGGACCCACGAAGGGCTCTTCTTCCCTACGGTGGAGACCGAGACAATTCAAGTTCAATACCATTTTCCCCTTCATTTAACACAAGTATGGGTACTTTGGACTTTTCCTAATAAAATTAGATGAAAAATGTAATGCTAATGGGGAGAGGGAGAATCTAACAACAAAACGAAATATGTAGGACCAAACTATTTTAAAAAAAAATTGGAGGACGAAACAAAAAATTCGATGCAAGTCGAGGGAACAAATAATTATATATATGTATATATATATATATATATATATATATATTCTGTTCTGGCACATGCTCTCCTCACCATTTCTCTTTACACATAGTCGCACACTAGTTTCATGAACCTTTTAAATTATACTTCTGTTAATTACAAAATTCATTATTTTTTTATGATTTTAATTGGGTTTATTTTGATTCTGTTTTTTAGGAATGCAAAAGTATTCAATTCACAAGTTTACCCAGTAAATTTGTCACATTTTTGAGTAGGTAAAGGGCATCTATTAGCACAGTTGTTCAAGATCTCTTTCAGTCTCACTTATAAAGAATAGCACTTCATGAGGATGGGGTAGTTGCAGTGGCGGATCCAGGAATAATGTTGACCAGTGTCCAAAATTTTAACTACTCCCTCCGTCCTAAAATATATGACGTTTTCGAGCTTTTCACACAGGCCAGAGAAACATATTGTAAAGATTAAACTGTCCATATCCGAACATTAATGAGGTGTCTTAATATTCTTATCCAAAGAGCCAAACACGAGTTACGGGATCAATAAATATAGGTAGAATTGGAAAAAAAAAAGGAAAATGTTCCTTGAAAATTCCAAAGTGTCATATATTTTGGAACAAAAAAAAAACTCTTTCAAAACATCATATATTTTGGGACGGAGGGAGTATTATGTATAAAAAAAATTTATAAATTACAATTTGTCCTTTACGCGTTTTCATACGTTGAAAACATGTAATTAATCTTCATCACTAACATTTATTAGCATGTCTTTTTCGATATAACATAGAAGAGAATCATTTAAAAATTGATCGGACATTCAATTTTGTAAATCCGTCTTGACAATATTTTTTACAAAGAATTTGGGAGGGATCCAATGAAAACTTTTGGATGGGTCCAATTGTCAAATATCACAAACCTACTCCCAATTTTTTTTTTCTTGAGCGGTGTCCATGGACACCCCAACCTCTCATGTGGATCCGCCACTAGGTAGTTGACACTTACATGATCTATCAAGAGCCGAGTAGACAGCTCGTGGTGGTTTTACGTAGAGAAGAATGAGGGTACTGTTGGAATTTTGACAGACGACGTTGTGGACGCACCTTGAGAGAGTGTAGGTACTGCGTGGATGAATTTGGTGGGTTTCCCAAAAAATTTAGGGAAGAAGGTCTTATGGTCATTTTTCAAATTCTAAGGATTCGATTGTAAATTTTAATATAAGATAGGTTTGAAAATAATTCATTTTAACCCTTACTAAATGCACATGAGTAACTTAACGGTATTTTTCTAATAGCATCCATCAAAAGGACTGTGACAGTGAAAATTTAATACTATTAGTATCCAATTTTTACAAAAAAATATTAAGGGACTAATATTGAGAATGACCCAAAGTCCAGGGAGTAATGGTGCGATTAACCCTTTGAAAAAGGATTTACGGAAAATGAATCAGTTAGTAGTTTTCTTGAAAATAAGACTTCATTTATCGTTGACTCGGAAAACTTTTACGTTGAATACAATTTCCTAAGGTTACCAATCATCATAAAATGAGCAAAATGTAAAATATATCAAGGGTGTCCTGCATAGAAAAAAAAAGGGTTCTATGTTTAATAGAAACTAGTTTTACGATTTTTTTTAATAAAATTAAAAAAGCAAAGTGAAGAAGAATAAAAAGGCAGAAACATGTATAAGACGGTCTTACATTTTTTTGTGAGACATATTCTCATTACTTGACCCACCGTGTGATGGTGGGTTGAGTTGCGAGAGAGTGAAGCTCCGTCTTATGAATTAAGATCCGTAAGATAGTCTTACAAGAGACTTACTCAAGACTTACTCAATAAAAAATTATTAGAATAGAGAAAAAATAATGTTGGAGAAAACTACTTAAATATAAATTCATTTTTATAGTTTTCATTAAAACCATTGTACATGTTGTCATTGTAATTAGATATTTAATTTCAACATTATAATTTCAAATATGGATTTTTCTTATCACATATTCGTCTCATAAAAAAATAATAAATTTTATGATCTACATGTACTAAAAAATATTCGAGTGATAGAATTTTTTTTGAAATTATAACTTCAAAATCAAAGTAAATTAGCATATTTTTGTTATAATTTAATGTATTAGTTGGATCAATAATCAAGCAACTCATGATAATTTTATAGTCACATTTGTGTTTCCATGACATAACCAACTACTCATTATTTGTAAGTTCTAAGACAATGTTCAAAATTTCTTTGAACTTGTGAATCAATTCACCACATAATGGTAATTTTATAGTCATATTTGTGTTTCGAAGCATGATCAACCACTCTTTATTTGACAAATGTATTAATTATATTGTATAAATAAGAGTTTGTATTTTGCGTAAAAAGTTTTTGACGGGAAAGTTGTCAATATATGTAATATACCAAAAATTTCTATAATAAAATAAAATAAATTTAATAAACAATTAGTTGGATTTTTATTGTGGACTTATTTTTATTTTGGGCTTACTTAAATATTTGGACCTAGTATGCTAAAAAATCATGTGGGCTTAGTGTGTATCATCTTGCCTATTATGAAGTTTGTGCTTGGCCCATCAAATTTGAGTTTCTTTAACTAATAAAAAGAATTAAGTATAATAACAAAATAATAATCATAATAATAATAAGGTTAATAAAAATATTCAGGGGAAGCAGTCAACCATGTATCTAGAGAGAGGGAACGACGATTGGGAATTGGGAAAAATCCATCCTAACCAAGAAAGAGATTCAATTACTGGAGAAGGGGAACCAATGTTGAAAGGCTATATAGAGGGTTGAAACACTTGGGTGTCTTCATCAGAAACTAGTTTTACACCTGTGCGTTAAATGCACGGTCATATATTTTTTCAATTAACTTATACTCAATCGAAACAAAGAAGAAAAACAAAATTTCAAAAAGAAAAAAAAAATAATGTTGGAGGCAACTACTTTCTATTAAAAAAAACTGATTTGTTTTGATTTAAAAATTAGAGACTTGTATATTTAAGATCTGAGAGAATAAAGTCAATTTTTTAGAAAAAAATTGGGGTTTAATAATATGGTGTGTGTTTCAAGTAGTTTTGACTATTTAATGTTATAAGAGACGCAATTGTAAATGATAAAATTTGCTGTAAAAAATGATGAATGTTTTGAGGAGTATTCAAATCTAGTGAAATCACATAAAAACATTGTGTTTAACTTTTTTGTATAAAAAAATATTTTTGACATTTAGATCTACTGTGAATTTGTTAATATTTTTTATACATCAATTTTTGTTATTTATTTTTAGATAAATCTCCGAATTGTTTTAATCATTTAGAATTTTCGAAAGATATTTTTTTTGGTTGATTTTTATTCTATGGTACTTCTAATTTGTTAATGGTTTTTTTTACATCTCATCTTGATTTACTTGATTTTTTAGTACAATATTTTAATATTTGATGAGTTCATGTTGTGAAGAATCACTGTTTAGGTGAGGAATGAGATTGTGAAATAAATGCTGAACAATATTTGATGGGTTCATCTTTCTTGCAGGTAGCTGATCATATACGAAAAAGGAGATGGTGATTGTGAACTAATCCACTTTCATTAATCATCATTTACAATGTGTTGATTTATTTTCGTTTGACACAATCGATAATTGGAAAACTGTGCAAATAAATGCTGAACAATATTTTCGTTTGATGGTGATTGTGGAAGTTCCTATGAGTTTTTGAATTATTTAATTAATGAATTCATTAATTGCTTCTTGTTAATAGGAGTTTCTATTTTGGGAAACAAAGTTTTGGCGGGATTTTTCCCTATATAGACTACCCTGCTTTTATATATATATATATATATATATATATATATATATAGATTAGAAATTTTGAATGGAAAGAGAGGTCTAAAGAGAGGGGGAGAACTATTGAAGAAGAAGATTTCTAATGAGGCTGCTGTGAATCAAAAATTTTGAAGGTAATATCTAGTTTCTCATGTTTCTAATTGTAGCAGTAGGATTTCTTCTGTTGAAATAAATAACTTAGGCCATGTTTGATGTAGCTTATGGGTTGGTGTTTATGGCTTATGACTTCTCATAAGTCATTTACAGAGTGTTTGATTTCAAATGTTGAGTAATAAGTCATAAATAGAGTACAAACCAACTAAAGCACAACTCATCTTATAAGTCATAAATATTAGAGCTGGTGCTGAAGACTTATCAGATCAAAAAAAAAAAACTGATGAACAGTTGCATTAAATAAAATTTTCATATTCCAAAACTACCCTCATTTAATAATAATAATAATAATAATAATAATAATAATAATAATAATAATAATAATAACAATAACAACATTAAAAATATTATTATTATTATTATTAATATTAATATGAATAATAATATTATATGAATATTATTATTATTATTATTATTATTAATATTAATAATAATATTAATATTAATATTATTCTATTTAAGCACTATTTCAACTTATTAATCAAACACACACATACTAACTTATGAAAGCTAATAAGCACTTTTAAAAAGCTAAATCAAACATCACCAGTCATTAGTCATCAGTCATAAGTAATAAGTTATCAGTCATAAGTAATAAGTCATCAGCACATATCAATAAGCTAAATCAAACAGGCCCTAATAGATCTCTGTTAAAAGATTAAGTGAAGAACTCAAAATTTATCTGGGAATGGTAAACTAATATCAATAAAAAGTATCTATGGGTCAATTGGGTTGGAGAGTGTTGTAGAAGAAGTTAATAAAATAACAGAGGGAGTAGCATATTTTGGAGTGAACGGGGGTGCGTATATTCTCTTGTGTGTGTGTGTGTGTGTGTGTGATGTTGGGTTTTCACATGAAAAGAGAGGGATTTTGAAATTTTAATTAAAAACAGAAAAAGATGAAGAGAAAAAAAAAAAAAAAAAAGAAGAATAATCTGCAAGGTGGGAGTAATATTTTGACCATGTGTATAAGTGTTCAAAGAAAAGAAAAATAAAAATAAAGGGAACACAACATAGAAAGAGAAAAGACGAAGTCCATGAGGAGTTGAGGGAGATGGGTGCTGGTTTGTTTTGTTGTGAAACCAAAAAAAAAAAAAGAATAGAAAAGGGGGGAAGAAATGGATGTGCTGGAGAATAAAACGAAAAGGGGGAGTTAATAGGGATTAGACTAGTGAGGTTGTTATTTGATTTAGTTCATGAGTATTAATTGAGTATTGTACTACCATTCCAGTAATATGTAAAAAGTCATTACAAACAGAAAGAAAAATGAGAGAGGTTATGGAGGCAGTGATCAAATCAAGGAACCACTTTATTTTTTCTTTTATTGACCATGGTAGATAATTGATGACATGAATTGCAAGAGGATTGGAGTAAGTAGTCAGTAAACCTTAAAAAGAGATTGTATAACAAGGTCAAATGTACTAAAATTTTAGATTTATTAGTAGATAACATATCTTGAATATTTAGGTATATAATTAAGTTTTATTTTGGAATTTAGATCGAGACAAGCAAACGTAAGGTGATCGCTCGTGTTTTGGACTTGTCTTTACTAAGCTAATTAGGTAAGTGATTATACATCTTTTAGATATATGAACTCTCTATTCTAAATTGTTAGGCTTCCGCATACTCTTTGACAATTACATTTCTTTGAAACATGTACCAACTTTGAGTTGACATTTGAATTTGAATTATGTCGTAACCATTCTATTGTTACTCTAAATTGTAAATATCATTATATATCTCATGAATATTTAATTCCTGTGAGATATTTTTGTGAAACCAAATTATCGTTGGTATATTATTTTGTTGAAATCTTATTATGATCACTAAATTGAACAACCGGCTACTGGGATAAAGTAGCATTTTGATTTTGATTTTTGATTATGAATTATGCCACCTGGCATATGGATTGGTTATTCGGATATACTATTGTGAACTGTGATTATTATTATATTGTGAATCCTTGTTTAAAAGAGGTCATGAGACCGCTTATGTTATCATGGTATCCGCGGGTTGGTCGTCGTCTCCAATTGATATGGGACAGTTGGTGACGATTAGACCTCTCGCAAGTGCTTTTGTATCTCCATCCTTCATATGAAATCTCGAATTCTTTTGTGACATTATGAAATGTGAAGCTCATCATTTTATTGTGATATTTTCGAATATGAACTATTTTGAATATTGATTCCTTTTGAATACTTCCTTTTTGATAAACTCTTCTCTAGAATTCGGGGGAGTTATATATGATCTTACTGGGCATTGTTCGTTTATTCCTTCCAAATCTTTTTCTCTTCCATGTTTTAAGTAAATTGGATATCGTCAAGGACGACCTCAAGATTTATCTTTTGAATTTTCTCATTTTAATTTATTGGACAAGGATTTGGTTTTTTGAACTACAGTTTTGATATTTTGAGATTGTAATAAGTACTCAATGATTGTATTTAATTAATAGTCTTTAAGAGATGATTTTGGAAATATTGTGATCTATTATTTGTATTAGTGACGTATCCAAGATTTTGAGAACGTAAATTGGTACAAAATTTTGGGACGTTTCAATATATATAAAGAGAGGTGGATTTTTGGAAAGTTCTCGCCAAAATTCACTTTCCAAAAATGACAACATTATTATTTTGTTTAGTTGCATTTTTTGCTTTGGGGAATTGAAACATTTTTTTTAATGAAAAACTAATATTGAACAAATACATTGAACATATTATCTCTATTATAATATGAATGATTGTTAAGATTGACTTTAAAATGAATCTATTGAATATGGAAACACATTAAGTATATTTTGTGATCATGCATATATTTAATAATGTGGTAATTAAAACACAATGGGTGCATAATTTTGAACACTCAACGGTATATAAAATAATATTTACATCCTTGAATAGAATTGAAATAACATAATTTGAATATATTTGGTGAGTTTACCTATTTTTGAAATAAATGTCTAGAGTAATCTATACATATATAAAGAGAGAGAAGTACGTTTTGGAAAGTTCCCGCCAAAAGTGAATTTCTAAATTTAGAAACATTTATATTTTGTATATAAGCCACTTTTTGTATTGGAAATTGAAAATAGAAAATGTCATTATTATGGTTGATTGGATAAATGATTCTAAAACCTCTTCGCCTTCTTATTTAGTATATTAAGAAAAATATGCATAGTAGAAACATGAGAAATAACAAAACCAATTTTTTTGCCAATTTCTTTACATCAATATCCAGGCTAGGAAAAATAAAGATGGAATAAAACAACGATTTTGAAACTAAATTATATACACACACTTTGAAGTAAAACTAATTCACAGACAATCAATTAATAATATTACCAAGATCTGACAATTTTTTCTCTACTTCATCATAACCAAAGTTATTATTGTAAAAAAAATTATAAATCGAGATTGGACCAATTTTTTGAGGCATCTAGCTACATGTAAAAAAAATGGAAACCTGATAATTTCTGATTTTTTAGTTACTTATAAAAAATTCAGATATAAAAAAAGTACTGATGATGAAATTAATCAACATTCAGATCGAATTTGTTTGTTAGTTGAACTAAATCACGAATTAAAATTAATAAACGAGTTTTGAAGTTAAACATAGTTTTTGAAATATTTTTGGAAACATGAACATACCAACAAGTTTTCGGTAAGTCGGTGGTCATAGCTTCCGTTGTCAGACTTTCTTTAGGTGGTAACCTTGGAGTTGGCCATCGCTGCAAATAATGTGTAATTTTTTTTTTTTTGCAATATGTGCTGAAACTAGGGTAAAAGTGTTTTCTTTTTGTTTATATACATCAACTAAAACAACGTGGTATTATAAGTGTTTACCGGACCGCGGTCCAAAAATTATCTATAGCACGGTTTAAACCAAATTTTTCAATGTCTATCCATCGATCGTTTGAATTTTTGGTTCATAATCATTGACCCATCTCATATATTTTATTTTCCTTGGTTATATACTATTTTAATTATTTTTTCTTTATGTCTGATTTTTAAATTGAACCATAATACTTGAATTATTTTTTAAAAATTACCAATTTTGAAGTTTTTAAGCTTTTATGACAAAACATGTTAGTATATCACAAACAATTTTCCCTTTGTCTGATATTATATGCTCTATCAATTTTTTTAATATTAATGTAACTTTTATTTATATATATTTATTTGTATATATTTTAATATCATTTTTTAATACGGAAACACATCAGTGAATTTAAATTTTGTTGAGACTCCAGAGTAGAGAATGAGAGAAATTGAACCTCAATTCCATTGTTTACAATTGGAATTGTGGGCTTCAATGTAAATTTTATTGTTTATATCCAGAAAAAATATTAGAATTGGAATTGAACTGAAATTCTTAATATTTTTATTCTATAAATTGATTTTTTTCTTCAAAGGTTAAACATTTTTAAACCTAAAGACTCTTGATTTTCATTAATTTTTTTATTTCTATTAATTTGCTTATACGTTTAGATTTTTAATTGAACTCTACATGAGAGCCAAACAAAATAATCTTAATTTTAATGTTACAAAATTATGATATTCAATTCTACACATCGAACTCATAATCTTTATGTTGCAATCATTTGTGTATTTTATTAGCACTAAAGTTTTAACTATTGTATTGATATGAATATAGGCTTTGTGCATCGCACGAGTGCTTTGATTATAATTTTCTATGATTAACTTCAATTTTTACTGTACAAAGTAAATGTTTTGATTAAGGACATGTCACTTCGATATCAATTTAAAGATATGTTAAAAAAGTTATTGTTTTTATTAACATAATTTTCTATAATTTGTTTTATATGCATATTGAACTCGTGATTTTTCATATAATTATTCGGTTATATGGTTATTATTAAAGTTTTATATTGTTTTATTTATATCAATATTGAACCGTGCATTACACGGTTGTGTTGTAGTATATATAAAAACATAAGTGCATAATTTTTAGAAATTTCCCACCAAAATTCACTTTTCAAAAATGAAATCACTTATGTTCTGTTTATGTCAATTTTTTTTTAAATTGAATTTGAGAAATGTCATTTAATGATGTTGACAAAAAATATTCCAATTGAGTTTACTTTTTTTATTTGGAGAATTAAATTCGAAAATGACATATAACTAATTACATACCAAAGCCATATAACTATTAAATATCACACAAAAATAAAGTAGAAATCAAATTTCTAGGCAAGCTATTCATAAGTCAGACAGAGTCCATGTGCATATAACTAATTAAAAACAAAATCAATATATAAAAATAATTCGTAAAAATGGTATTTATTAAAAAATATTGAATAGCTTACTATTATTATAAATAAAAAATAAGTAAATAAAAATACTTACGATTGTTTTTAATAGATCTTGAAATACAGTTCTATAATATTTAAAACAAAAAACAAATAAAAAATACTCATGGGCCTGACTTTGTTTGTTTTTTTAGTTTGAGTCCGTCTTAGTTTAAATTATCACTAGATTTTGTGTCCGTACTTATGGTACGATGTCAGTATGGAACTTATTCAATGTATGAAGCGACAATATTGAAATGAATTGATATATGCTTGAGATTTTGTAAATATCAGATGAATGCACACTACACAACTGAAAAGAAGACAAAATTTAATAAACTAAACAAAAAAAAAATACATTTTATGTCATGTTCAAATTAGAGTGACATTTTCTTTTTCTTTTTTTGTTAATTCTTTATGTAATTGAAAATTGAAATGCAATATATAAGTTATGTTGTTGAAAGAGATACATGTTTTTTTTTTGTTTCAATTAAATAGTCATATAAAAATTAAGATGCATTTTTTAAATTACATCACATCAATTAACAATACATATTTTAAAATCTCAAACTATCAGTTAAATTTGAATGATACATACTCATGAATATTTCAATTGAATTACATATTCTGAAATCTCAAACTGTGAGTTAAATTTGAAGATTGAAACTCAAATAATGTTGTTTCGTAATATAGTCTATTCACTTGACTACTTGTGTTATGTAATGACACGAGATTAATTGTTATAAGGCTGAGAAACCATGATTTAGAAGGTTGAGTTATTTCAAAGGGCAATTCTGGTGGTACTCTTTTGATTTCAAGAATGTCACTGATACTATTTGATCCTATAATTTCTTTCAAATTCCAGATAAAACATTTTTTGTTGATTATGTCTTACGCAATGTCTATGAATAAAAACCATGGTAAGTCATTGTCTAATATAAGACTCAATTTGAAAACATATTTTTAGTTATCATCAGTTGTATGCAGTTAAGTTTAGAGTTACTATGTGATATTTATAGTTACAATAGTTGTACATGTTGAATGGAAATTATTGTATATAAAAAGTATTTCAAAAATTATATTATTTTTTTCAAATTTATAGGATTTTCTATATTTAATTTTAATGTTTATTATTTTTTGTTTATTTTTTCCATATTAAAAAAAATTAATTACATGTTATTCAACTTTAATTTAGTATATAATTTTATACACATGTATAATCCGTGCAATGCACGAGTGCATCATTAGTGTGTGTGTGTATATATATATATATATATATATATATATATATATATATATATATATATATATAGAGAGAGAGAGAGAGAGAGAGAGAGAGAGAGAGAGAGAGAGAGAGAAATTTTTTCCAAAGTTGTAAATAGGCGTACACATTAAAAATAAAGTTACATGTATGCCGATATAATATAAAAATTAGTGAATTTTTTTGGAGAAAAAAAATACTCCATAATGTACTGAATTAATTATTTATACGATTATACTTTCATACCTTCTAGATTTAAATACCTTAATATTGTCACATTTGTAGAATCTCATAGCTATAGTTTTCATATTATTACTTATTTTTCACAAAATAAATGATACAGTAGCCAAATAAAAGCATAATTAAACATATATTCTAAAATACATATATTCTAAAAGTATTGATAATAAAAAATAAAGATTCCAAGACTTTTCAATTATTATTTCCATGTTAAAACGAGATATCACGTTAAATTAACTAATAGGAATAGTATATTATTTCAAAATTGTGTTTATGACGGAATATTATACATGAAGCACATTACATAGTATTTTTGAATTATTCATCCATACATATGTTATATGTTGGTTTTAAAAAGGAGTATTGTAATAATTAATAAAAACACTACCTCATTGAGGAAATCGTGCATCCCACATTGATTAAAAAATAAACTTGCTTAGGCCTTACTAATCTTGCTTATGTTATACCCTCGTAAATTAGAGATGACAAGAGCGATGGCTCCTTCCCCCATCAACATTTTTCAATTTGACAGCAGCATTGGCTCCATCCTTCTGCAGCGGCGCTGGCTCCTTCCCCCGACAAATTTTTTGAATTTGATCTCTCTGTCATAGCTTGCTTGGATCAGCAGCTCAGCATTTTTGAATTTGACAGCAGTAATGCAACATTGGCCATTGGCTCTTTCCTCTCGGCAGCGTGTCCATCTCTCTTATGCCCTATTGGCCTGCTTGGCTGACTCAACACTCCTTGTAAATGAGCCATGACAGCAGCGCTATTGTCCTCCCCAACATAATTTTTGAATTTGACATCAACCGATGTGGCAAAAATCAGTGTTGGGCCGTCTGAATGCGATTTGATGGATATATGGGCTTGTGTATGGATTTGAATCATCTAAAAACCTGTCAAGATCATGAAGAAAACCTTAGTAGCAATGTAAGGTAAGGCCTCGCAAAACCACTCCGACATGAGAGTAAGAATCGTGTGTATAAAAAGTTGAAAACAATTTGACTGAGTTTTTAGGCTTAAGAAAATGTTTACATGTTTTAGGGTTTATAGAGGGGTATATATAGGCTCCCGGGTCATAGAATCCTTGTAGAATTAGGATTAAACGATGCCTATTACGGTTAGAAGTCGTCCCTAGTTTGTAGGCATGATTGGCGGTCCGCGTGATTTTCGGAATAAGTAAGGCATGTTCCGTCTTGGATTAGGAAACCTTGTAGTCTGCCTTGGGCCTCAAGGCTTAGTTGTTCGATGGCCATGTGCTTACTAGGGCAGGTGAGGCCCTGTCCGGACGAGTTGTGGTTGCTCGCAAAGAGACATACAATCCCCGGGCATGGCCCCCTGGTCGGATTGGTAAGGCCCTAGTCCGGCAGGTTGGGGTTGTGTGTAGACCTTGGTAGAAAATCCGCTTTGCCTGATGGTTATGCTCGTGATTGGCATGTGATGCTTTCACATGATTTCCTCGTGACCGGGTTTGGGTTGGGCACATCGGCAACAATGTAGCATTAGCTCCTTCCTCCCGACAGCATGTAGATCTCTCTCATGGTTTGCTTGGGATCAGTTCAAACACACCTTGTAAATGAGCCTTGACTATTGTGCACAACGGAAGTAAATAGCCAACTGTTACAAAGTAATAGCAAGATCAATTAAAAGATAAGAGAGAGAGAGAGAGAGAGAGAGAGAGAAAGAGATTGGGGGTCAATGAACTTTCAAAATTTTATTATGATAAATCTTGTACACGTTCTAGGGTTACGATTATATAGGGATACAATACAAAACTTTAAACTAACTTAAACAAGGAAACAATAAAACTGTTTGTGGCACCGACGCGGCCGTGTCGTTTTACAAGATGTGACCGCCTTTTCCCTACACGATCGCTTCTCCCTTGCACACGCAGTCGCCTTGCTCAAACTAGACGCGACCGCTTTGAGTCATTCCATTCTCAACATTGACAACAGCGTTGGCTCCTTCCTTTGTCAACGCTTTTGAATTTGATAGTAACAATGTCCCCTCCCTTGGCATCGTGAACTCTCTTGTGGCGGAGGACTAGCCAATAGTCTGGAGAATCGAGTCATTTCATTTTCAACATTGACATATGGCTCCTTCCTCCGTCAACGTTTTTGAATTTGATAGCAGCACTCCCTTCCTCAGGCAGCGTGATCTCTCTCGTGGCTTACTTAGGATTTAACGAATCCCTAGACTTCAGCCTCAAAGCCTACTCATATGACGATTGTGCAGGTGATCCCGATGACTGCGGATCAACTACTAGTGCGTGTGTATTTATCGCCCAAATTTAGTCGCTTGGACAACCAAGAAACAATCAACGGTCTCCTCCTAATCTAGTAGTGAAGTCGAATATAGAGCGTTAGCCACCACCGCATCTGAACTTCGTTGGTTCTCCTCTCTTTATCGCGAGCCCGAGTTATTTTTGACAGTACCACAGTTATTCTGTGATAACATGTCTGCGCTACATATGTCTCGGAAGCCAGTGTTCCATGCTCGCACTCGACATATCGAGATAAATTACCACTTCGTTCGTGAATTACAATAGCGAGGTTTTCTTCGATTGCACCATGTCTCCACTCGCAATCAATTGGCTGATGTCTTTACTAGGAGTCTTATGAAACCTCGCCTTGATCTTCTTGCTTCTAAGCTACAACTTCACCATGTTCCGCTTCGCTTAGGGGGGTGACAACAAAAAGATTGGTAGTACATAGACAGTAGAGACCAAAGTTAAGTTGGGCTCTTATTATATTCTCCTTCAAACCTCTCGTTTGGTCTTTTTTCTCTTCTGTATTTCGTTTCTTCCTTACTTCTTGGCTTAAATCGCAATTTGGTCACCCTACTTTTTCACTTTTTGCAATATGATGACTCTACAATTATTTTTTTCAATATAATCATTGTACTTGGTTTAAACATTCAATAAGGTCACTCAAGTAATTTTCGTCCGTTATGTTGGATGGAAATGGTTAAAAAGACTAAAATACCCTTTGACCAAAATGAAATTGTTTTGACTTAATCACAATTTGGTCACCTTACTTTCCCACTTTTGCAATAAAGTGACTCTCTAAAAAATAAAAAAAAGGAAAATTATATTATTGACCATCGTACTATTGCCAACTACCCGATTTGACCAACCACATGTCATAACTAACAAATTGACCACTGTACTAAATAAGTTGGTAGGTTTTGGTCAATGTCGTTAACGGGCCATCCAATTTTTTAACGGACATGCTGAGTTGGACTAACTGGGGTTATGTGGACTATTTCTTTTTGAAAAAAAAAAACAGTAATATCCCTTGTAAACAATCAAATGTTTCATCTTCTCCAATTGTCGGTCAACCCCCACTAACATAGTCAAACCCACCACCACCGGATATCACCAAACAAAGTTACCTTCTCTGTGAAACATGTATATTGTATTATGGCATTAATCAAACATTATCTTAGGCATTCAATCCATCCCTCTCTTGTGAAATTCTAACATGGTATAATTCTCTCAAACCTAGCAACGTTTTCGTTCCGGTTGGGTCTCTCTCTCCATTCTCTGCAACAAAATAACCGCCGTCCCCCCTCCTCTTCCAGATCCGACATACTTTCTCCCCTAACCCAACGTCGTAGCCCATAGCGACAAGTCGGTTCTTCCTCTATCACCGACCCCCAGCTCCATCTATGTCAGAACGCTTCTTTGCTTTCGTCTCCATTGAAGGCCACCATAGCCGCCATCTCTCCATCTCTTTCCAACCTAACATTGTCGGCCTCCTTCGTGTTTTGTCTCCGACCAAAACCCCCCTCTCATCTGCTATCACCTTCCCTTTTTTCAGCCTTCTCACCATCCCAAATCAGTCGTCTTCTCTCTCCGATCTCCTTCCCTCAACAGAGCCAACTGAGCCTCCATCCTTCGTCAATGCCGTCCTCTTTCCAGTGAAACCTAGTTACCCCGTCAGAGCCAGACGCCATCTTCAGTCACCTACTTCAAATTCCGATGAAGGCAGCAAGTGTCCCATGTTCGCTCGCCCTTAACACCAAGCGAACCAGATACGGGTCCTCTCTGCTTTCGTCTTCATTGAAGGCCACCTCGAGTCTATCCACCATAGCTGTCGTCTCTCAATCTCTTTCCAACCTAATATTGTCGGCCTCCTTCGTGCTTTGTCTCCGGCCAAAACCCCCCTCTCATCTGCTATTACCTTCTCTCTCTCAGCCCTCTCACCATCCCAAATCAGTCGTCCTTTCTCTTCGATCTCCTTCCCTTAATAGAGCCGGCTGGGCCTCCTTCCTTCGTCAACGCTGTCCTCCTTCCGGTGAAACCCAACAACCTCGTCTCTGCTTTGATTTCTCCAGTATCAAGTGTCCCCTTTTTTATTTGTTATATTTTGTGCGTTTACTTGAATTGTGATTTAAGCCCAAGGGTATTTTCGAGTTTCTACAATTGTTTTAAGCTTTCCATCCAAAAAATTGGATGGAGTGATGAACATGTTATATGTTGTCAAGTACAATGATTAAATTAAAAAAAATAATTATAGTCATCATATTGCAAAAAGTGAAAAAACAGGATGACCAAATTGCGATTTAAGCCTTACTTCTTTTACTATCATGTTTAACCTTTGTTTTGCAGGTTAGTGCTAATCCCTTCAAGGATCAGCTGAACACCCCCTTTAAATACCACAATTAGCCTGTAACCTTGTAAATGAGCCATGAAAACAGCACTAGCTCCCATTTTTGAATTTGACAGTAGCACTAGCTCCCTCCTTCAGCAGTGTCGAGCTCTCACATAGCCTGCTTAGGCTCAGCTCAACGCCCCTTTAAATACCATAATCAGGCTGTATCCATGTAAATGAGCCACGGTAGCATTGTTGGGTCCCTCCTCCAGCAGCGTTTTTAAATTTAACAAGGGAAAATTGCATGCTAGTTCGTTTTTCGAAGTTTTCAACCGTTCTAGTTCCTATATCTTTTTCGTAATTAAAAAAAAGGTAATTCATTAAAAATTGTCCAGAGGGACCGGCCCGAATTTCTCAAATTTAATTGAAACCATTTCTAATAGATTCTAATACAATAAAAAGGTAACTAAGTCGGAATAGCATCCTCTTTCTAGACGTTATACAAAAAAGCATGAAATTTAAAAGTTCAACAAATTAAAACCTAACCCAAATTATACACATTAGGGTTTTGTAAAAAGAATAGAAGTGAAAAGCTAATTATTCTTCTGTTCGGGCAAAAAGTCAATTATTTCATTTTGAGATGTTTTACGTTAAGAGTTTATTTTTAAACATTAAGTGTCATTAATTTAATTACTAATGTGCTAGTAAAGTGTCATTGTCTTAAAAAAAATTTGACTTTCAAGCGGACTCTATACCTGAAATGGAAGGAGTTTAAAATACCTGGGTTGTGAAGGAAATTGATCGACAAAAACAACACAAAATTATATAATTAACATACATTTCCACCAAATCCTAAGAAATGCAAACACATGTTTTTTTTTTTTGGCAAATGCAAAACATATCGTTGTATGAGAGACCCATTTATGGTTTACTTTTATTACATGTGTCATGGTCTTAACAAAAACTTAAGAAATACGATCTTACGGTATTTTATGTAAAACAGATTCACTTAATCAGACCCAATGTGTATTGGTGGATTAAAGTAAGAGGGTGAAATTCCGTCTTACAAATTAAGATCCATAAGATTATCTTACAGAAGAAGATTTACCCATACTTGTATTGTTGATCTAGCACTTCATACCACCTAAAAAAGAGTCCACATTTCTTTCTCTTTTTTTGGTATGTTTTTTTTATTTTTAGAAAGTTAACAAAACAACCAAAGCTAGAACAAAGGAAAACATCTTCTTGCTAGATGTTTTACCAAAAAGCACGAATTTTAAAAGTTAAACAAATGAAATCCTAGCCCAAATTATACACATTAGGGTTTTGTAAAAAGTATAAAAGGAGTGAAATGCTAATTACTGAAAAAAAGAGCAGAAAATTGTATAATGAATATACATTTCCACCGAATCCTTAAGAAATGTTCACTTCCTAATCTTTTCTTTTTTAAAATATATTTTTACGATTTTATCGTTACTTTTCTTTTTACTTGAATGATATGTTACACGTGCACATGAACTTCAAAGAAAAATAAATAGCATACCACTATATATATATATAAAGTCAGGTGCATCAATAAAAGAAAATATTCCATCAAAACTTTCTTTCCAAAAATAGAAAGTTATACAATTATTAATATAGGTATAACTTTGCATGCTATCTGAAAAAAATTTAATATATCATTACACTTCACACTAATCCATATAAAATGTTCTTTTATATTCCTTGATACTTGTGTCAATCATGCATGTGAACATCATTCAAATTTCAAAAGTTCTATTGTATTATACACGAGAAATATATATTGTATTCTTTTGCTCAATATATATGGTTTAGCTTTCACATTTTACTTCAAAAAAAATTCTCCATTCCCTATTAAAATACCTTGACTTGATGTTTACCCAAATCTTTAAAAAATAATTAAATCGATCTAGAAAGTTAGGATCTATATTTATAATTGTATTTTCTTAAAAATAAAGTTATGTACTTCTCATAGATTACATATCCAAAAATTTCGAATATACATCTGTGCTTTAAGTAAGCAGGTCTGAAAAATTAGAGGATGTAAAAATAAATTAACAAAATCAAAATAATTTGTCAATATATAATTTAGGAAAACTCCAGCTCTAAAATTGACAAGCTCAAATGATCTAAATCTATGAAAAAAATTAAAACGGAACTAATTAAAATTAATGTTAAGTCCTATATTTTTAGATATATTTTCTTTGAATTTGCGTCAATTCCGGTGATTGATATCCATCAACAGGAGAAGGAGGGGCAAAAATAGTGCATCGGAGGGTTATAATGTCCAAGAAAAGGACCGACCTGCAATTATTCATTTTATTACTAATGGACTACTAAAAGTGTCATTTTTTTTAAAAAAGTTTGACTTTCAAACAATGACTCTTTACCCGGAATGGAGGGATTATGTAATTAACATGGTATTTAATGATCTTTTTTTGGGCCAACTGTACACATTATTACTTTTTTTCTATTAGATTATATTTAATCAACAAATATATACTTATTCCGACCCAAAATTATTATTCAACGTTCCCTTTGTGTCCATCCATAAATAATTGAAATGAAATCTCCATCTATTTTTAAATTATCGTCATCCTTTCTTTTGGGACGGATGTAGTAATATTGAAGTCTTTTGAATTATTTGATCCATGTCAAAATCATAGTGTGACTAAATGATCATTTTGGTGCTTGCTTTTTTTTTCAATTGAATAATCATATATAAAATTATGTTGTAGAAAATGATTAATTTTCAAAATCTATATTGATTAATCTTATTGTTATATATTTTTAGTTAAACATTGTCTCCTAATTTATTCTTTTAATTTTGTATGTATAATTTAATTGAAAAACATATATATCGTGAGTAAATGCGTTTTACGCACAGATACAAACACTAGTTTATAATAAAATGAATTAGTTAATTTGACTTAATTAGAGTGTCAAATTAAACATGATACTTTTCATATAAGTGAGCAAATAATAGTATATCTGAGCAAGCATGTTGTGATATTTATGCGTGACTTTATTTTAAGGGTGATAACAAGACCGGTACCATGTGATGAAATTATAACTGAAAAAGTCCCCTATGTTTGTTTTAAATTACTAAAGTACACTTTTAATTAAAAGAAAAATGACAAAGATTAATGAAGAAAAGACGCGCAGACAAAACCAATGCCCAAATTTGGGCATCACAATTCAAAAATTGGGCATCGCAATGCACAAGTGAAGTGTGTCCAAATTTAGGCATCGTAATTCAAAAATTGGGCGTCACAATGGGCATCACATTGTAAATTTGGGTATCATATGGTAAAAATTGGGCATCATAATGCAAAAGTTGGGTATCACAATACCAAAACCGTACATCGCAGTGTACAAATTAAATGTTGGAAATTGGAAATGTATTGTTTCTCTCTCCTCAATCCTCATTAATGTCTTTCTTTTCGTACCTTTCTTTCTCTTTCTCCTCAATTACACCCACTCACTTTCTCTCTCTCCTTAATTACACCCACTCATGTTCTCTCTCATCTCCTCACTTCTTCATTGAAGGAAGCTTTTCTGGATCATCTTGAATATATAGTAGTCCAACCATCACAATTATTTCCAGTATGTTCATATTGATACTTTTTTCATCTCCATTTACTAGCCTCCTCAACTCTCTTGCCTTAAAGCATTTATAAACCCAACTTGAAAGAACTGCTTCCGAAACATTGATCTCCATATTACTCCTACAACATACAATCTCCAACAGCACAATCCCAAAGTTGTAAATGTCTACCTTATTTGATATCAAGGTATTTTTGTTTTTGTGCCATTTAGGTGCCATCAATTCAGGATTTCAAATCAAGAAGTGGGTGTGTTGGTCATGGCAACGATGCCCACATCGATATATTGTAATGTTGTATATTACCACGAGAGAGAGAGAGAGAGTGGGAGAGGGAGAGATGCAGAAACAGTACCAGTATGAGGATCCCCATTGAAAAAGCTTTCTTCAAAAAGCTTTTATTTAAGCGAATCCCATCCATATACTTCATTTCCCAAAGAATCTCTTCCTTTCTGCCTTGTTTGACTATTTCTTTTTCCTCCTTACAGCTTTTGATGCAACAACAACAACAATTTTTCTCATTTTAGCTCATTATGATTTTTGAAAGAGGAAACATGGTGAGAAACCCTAAACACCCATTACAGGGAAAAAACATGGAAAAGAGATAAGGTCATACAAACGGGGAAGGAGAAGGAGATAGGATGAAACAAACTCAGGGAATTTTTGGAACAAAATTTTGAAAAAACACTTTACCAGTTAAATAAAAAAAATAGGGGAGTGGAGCGGTTACAGTTTTACAAAAGTATATCGGCTGGTAATTATTTCCTATTTTAAATAAGGCCTATTGTGAAACTTGTCATTTTGATAGGGTGATAATTGGGCTGGTCACCTGTGGAGTAAATATAACCCCAAAAGTCTACGATATTTTTTTAACCGCTACGGTACATTTTTGGGGGTGGAATGACGAAGATACCCTTAATGAATGAAATGTGCGCGGACAAAGTCACTGCCCAAATTTGGGCATCGCAAGGAAAAAATTGGGAATCACTCAAAATTTTGGTCATCGTTCAAAATTTTGGGCGTCGCAATGTAAAAGCTTACTGCCCAAATTTGGGCATCACAAGGACAAATTTTGGACAACGTTCAAAATTTTGGTAGTTCAAAATTGGGTGTCATTCAAATTTTTGGGCTTCGTTCAAAATTTTGGATATCGCAATGCAAAAGTTGGGTATCATTTGTCTTTACACAAGTGCATAGTTTTGTCTTCCCTTAATAATGTCCAAACTTCATTATATCACTTTCCCAACCCCAACTCCACTTCTCTCTCTTCCCAGAAAATACAGAGATTCAAAACACTGGCCCAAAAAATCCTCTCTTTCCCACATCCCCATCGCCGTCCTCTTCAATTTCGTAATCTCGTCATTTCGGGACGACTCCTCCCCCTTCGGTCGTCTTTGTTGACAAGAACACCCGCATCATTTGCCAAGGCGTCACTGGTAAAAATGACACCTTCCATACCGAACAAGCCATCGAGTAAAGTATGATTAAACATTTTAATTAAGGAGTTCATTGGCGTCGAAGTGGGTTTCTTCGATTGAACATTTTTAGAGTCTTCGACGTGGGCGTCGTTCATTTTCGAGTCTTCGATATGAGCGTCGAAATCTTTGATGTGAGCATCATTCATTTTCGAGTCTTCGATATGGGTGTCAGAATCTTTGATGTGGGCGTCGTTCATTTTCGGATTTGAATTCATCGTTCATTTTTTGGATTGGGTTTTTATTGCCTAATGAGTGGACGTCCTCCCTGCCATAAAATATCTTTTTTATTGAGTTTTCTTCTTCTTCCTCTTTTTTGAATGTCGAAACAGAGGAGCAAATGCCAAGTGAAATTATCTGCTTTAGTTATTTTGAACTACAGTAATAGCTTGAATCCTTGGACATGTTTTGCTTCCTTTGTGAGTACAAGTTTTTTTGACAGGGAGGACGTCAACTGCCACCGAGAAGTTTGTGGGCTTAATGGCTATGAAATTTTGGAAAAGGGTAGACGGTAGGACGAAAAGAGGCATTTAAGGAAAAAATTAACGAAAATAGACTTATGCGGTTGAGAAAAAAAAAGGGCACTACAGCGATTATAATTTCATAAAAGGAGACCGGCCCGCAATTATTCCATTTTGATAAAACCATCCTTTCAACCTTAACCAACTATATATCAAGCTATTAGTTTCTATGAGATCCACCAATCTACTTGGGCTTTTTCGATAATCCCCACTCCTCAATTTCATCGCAAACGATTGCATATATGGTATTTTTAGGCCCGTGTCAAAGAATAATGAAATAACGAAACGTTAAAGTACGTAAGTACAATACATTGTTACAGGCTAAAATGGTCTTTTTTATTTTTAAATAAAACCAAATATAAATAAAAGAATAAAAAATAAACAAGAAGAAGAACAACCAAACAAAGACTAAGGAGCCGTAACTCTATCAAAAATTTGAAATCAAAAACACTTTATAAAAAGCCCAACTTAAAATACAAAAGAGCTTAATATACGTAAGTTTCTTATTTTCCTATGAAAAAGGTTTTAATGTTCGTCTTCTTGACAACTATGCAACGTCTAGCAAAATTCAAATGGACACGTAAATGGGTAACATAGTAATTGCAACATCTAGCTAAATTGTGGTCTAGCTGTTGCAAGTACTCCACCCACCTCTCACCTCTCATAGAGGAAATGATTAGAGGTGTAAGTGGTTCGATTTGGTTTGGTTTATGCCAAAACCACAAACCAAACCGCCGCCTAGTGGTTCCAAAAATCTTAAACCGAACCAAACCGAGCAAGACTTGGAACCGAACCGAACCGAACCACTCGGTTTGGTTTGGTTTGGTTTGGTCTGGTTTTGTGATTTATATAAATTATTTTTAATGAAATTAACCAACATTAAAAATAACAATAAAAATAAGATTTTAATTTGGAATTAACATCAAAATTAGGAAATAACCTACTAATGACAAATTATCATAAATAAAACAATACAAATTTTAAAATAAACACAAACAATGGAAGAAATAATAATTTTTCAACAATCAAGATTTTGTTTAGTTTAGTATGCGTCTATATATATATATAGTTAATAAATGTAATATAATATATATTATATAATAAATAAATAAAAATATATAGGGTGGTTTGGTTTGATTTGACCAAAAGCAGTGAGCATTTCAAATTCACTTTTGAAACAAAGCCGAACCGGTTTTGAAAACCAGAACCAACCGACTGGTTTGATTTGGTTCGATTCGGTTCCTTGGTTTGGTGGTTCCGATTTACACCCTTAGAAAAGATACAAAAATGGTGGCACAAGACTTTAAAGACAACCCTCCCATCACGGTCAATTATGAAGCATTCATGAAGAATGCCAAGAATTACACCCAGGACAACAGGTAAAACAAATTTATTTTTAAGAAAGAGGAAAATTCATGATACAACGAATATTTATTGATTAGACATGGATGGCTGTTAAGAATGACTACTTGAGAAATGAGTTTTTATATGAAATTGAATCAATTCTTCAGTTCTTTCAAAGTAAGACCTCGAGAAGTGCTCTGTTTTTACCTAAGGTTCGAAGGAGATAGGGAGATGGAGGAAGACATAGATGGAGGACATATACCTCTGATTCATGGGTCGGCAATGAAGGAGGGCGGAGAGAGGGCCGGCGATGAAGGAGGAAGTTGGATGGTCGCACTGTGACTAAGGCCGGCGATGAGGGAGGAGGGCAAATTGGAAGAGAGAAAGAGAAGAGAGAGAACGACTAGGAGGCGCAAAGGACAACCGTCAACCGTTGGGAGTAAGCCAAACAATTAGGTGGGTTGGGTTAGGTTTGGGTTGAATTGGAATGAATAATGATCGAAACGGGTTATTCACTTCAATTCGAAAATATTAATGGGTTGAATTGGATTGAGTAATTAGTGGGTTAGATTGAGTAGGTTAATATGTAATGATGTATAATTACCAGTCATATAGTTGAGAGTATAAAGGGGCTTATTGTGTTCATCAAAGAAGGTTGGGGGTAGTTTGGGAAGTTTAAAAACAAATTGGTCAGAATGACACTTCCAAATGAGATGTCAGATGTTAGAGTATGTACAATGTGATACCAAAATCAAATTAAAAATTAAACACAACTTATTAAAAATTAATTAAATAATCCATTAAATATTTATTTGATTTAAAATAAAAAAATCTTTTTAATAGTGGCATAAAATTCAACACATTTACATACCTTACTATATTTATCTCAATTAATAATGACTAGAAACTTAAAAAATCATAGAAATTTTTTATAATTTCCAAATGAAGCAAACCAAGTCTTTATTTATAGGTTAAAATGTGTACTTTAATTCAGAGGAAAAAAAGTAAAAAAATAATTTTGTTGGCTAAAAATTCGTCATGAAAGACAATGGGAAAAATAAAATGATGACCAATATCAATAAATGGGGAATGAGGAAGGAGGCTCATACCTTGGAGTTGGAGTCATTTGGTATCTTCTAATGATTTTTTTTTACACAAAATCAACTATGATTTATAGAATATTTTTTAAAAATTGTCATTGAAACCTAAGATTTGAGTTAGATCTCAATTAAAACCCCAATTGGGCTTGCTCTTAGGGTTTGCACACTAATACGTATAGCTAGGTAAATTTAATAAATAAAAGTATATATAGTGGTAGTATTACACGTGTGGGAAATGAGGCATGTACTAGTAATACCATATCCAAATCATTCACCAATTTTCGAATTCAATTATCCCCGTAACCCGGTCCATTTATATATATATATAGAGAGAGAGAGAGAGAGAGAGAGAGAAAAGAGATTGACAATCAACAATTATCTATGGAAATTTTGTCAGTGAAAAGTCAGTCGGCAATTACCGACATGATTTCCATTGACGAAGCTTCGTCGGCAATTAGCGATGGATTTATGCAATTACCCACGGACATTCCGTGCCAATTTCATATATACCACTTTTCTGTTAGTAATTATCGATTTCAGATCTCTTGTATTACTTGTGTACCATTTTTCATCTCAATCATTGGTTAAGATGCAATAATTAGGATGCAATAGTTGAGATGAAAAATAGTACATCAATAATACATACAAGTGGTACAGAAGATCTGAACTCGTAATTACCAATTGAATTTTAATATTCTATGATCAAGGAGGTCCATATTAACTTTTTAATCAAAAAGGTGACACATAAAGCAGGCATTTTACGGTTACTCTAAGAGCACACAAAATGGTCTACCAAATGACGTGGCATTAGAGGGTCTCTATTTTTACTAACTTACTAACCCAACATTAGTCAATTTAAAACAAACTAAAAAAATTCAAAATTAATGAAAAAAGTAATTATAGTGTTTTTCTCCATAGACTAGATTCTGTGTCCGTGCTATAGGCGCCACTATGAGTCGATGTCATTATGGAAAGATGCTGGTATTCAAATAAATCAATATAATAAATAATTTTAAAAAAAATGTATTTAAAATTAAAATAAAAACAATAATAAAAACAGTTTTTTCTTTTAGAGTGATTTTAACAAAATAAAAAATCGAAAGAATTTTCGAATTAGTGTTCATACATATTATTACTTATTCCATTTATAAAAAATTAAAATAAAAAAAGTTTTTCTTTTAGAGTGGTCTTAACAAAATAAAAAATCGAAAGAATTTTCGAATTAGTGTTCATACATATTGTTACTTATTTCATTTATAAAAAATTAAAATAAAAAAAAGTTTTTTTCTTTTAAAGTGGTCTTAACAACATAAAAAATTACTTATTCTTTTAGAGTGGTCTTAACAAAAAAAATCTGAAGAATTTTCGAATTAGTGGTCATACATATGAGGTAGGTCCAAGAACGGAACAGCTAATGCAGTGGTCATCAACTTGTACGTCGTATAATTAATTAATTATAAGAAAAAGTAGCATTAGTTATGATAAGAATATAAAAAAACTAAAAAAGAAAATATTAAAATATAAAGAGTATTCTCTTTTAAAGTGGTCTTAACAAAAAAAATCGGGAAGAATTTTCGAATTATGGTCATACATATGAAGTATGTCCAAGAACGGAACAGCTAATACAATGCCCATCAACTTGTACGTCGTATAATTAATTAATTATAAGAAACAGTAGCATTAGTTATGATAAGAATATAAAAAAAAAACTAAAAAAGGCAATTTTTTGTTTTTGATAAGAATGACATAATTGTATGTTCATTTGGTAATTTTTTATTTTTTTATTTTTATTTTTAAAAACTAAATTATGATTTACTTTTGTTTTTCTAAAACACACTTAAAATTTCTAAATTTAGACATTACATATTAACTGAAATCCCAAACCAACCAAAACCCACCAACTACACCAACTCAAATGAAAATGGCGGTGATTGTGCTCCATTAAAGTAAGTTAGTGGGGTCGGTGGAAAATCCCGCAACAATATTTAATCCTCAAGTTTCCTCGTGGGTAGAGGAGACGGTGGAAAATAAATTTATGAAAAACCTTAAAAACAAAAGTCATACAGTAATCTTTGATTCCTTGTCCAATCTTGAAATCATCTTTCCTTTGTCGATCATCACCGATTACAGCACCGGACTTCTTTGCCCTAATCGCCGACTTGTTTGTGGTGATTCAGAATACGATATGCACGATGCCAACGACGTTGATTCTTTGGATGAAGACTACTACAGCAACGAGACTGGCATGGATTCTGACAACGACGATGATGATGATGATGATGGCTATGAGTTCGATAACGATTCCGATGACTCGTTTGACAACTCGAACGACAAAACACCAAGCCCCTTTTCTCTTGAAAAAAACAATGGAACAATTTTTAATCAAGAAAAACATAAGGATTAAAATTCTTGATTCACTTTTGTACCTGGCAGATGTCACATATAGGGGAGTCTTTAGGGGTAGGAGGGAGGCGAGTGAAACGGGGGTGTTTGCCGGCGAGCTTATTAGCATGGTGGACGCCTTTGCCTCATTTGCCGAACAGTAAACGGATGCTTCATCTTTATCACATGCATCACACTGGATCTTCATTTGACACTTGTGAAAACAGAGAGGAAAAAGTGGGGGGTAAAGATAAATGATGGGTTTATCAGTTTATGAATAAGGGAAAGAGCTTTGAAACTTGGAAGAGAAAAGTAGGGAGGATCGTGGAGATAAAAACGTGAGATAAAAACGGTTAAGATGAGATTAAATCCTGGCCAGTGATTGTGTTTGGTAAAAACAAATCGTGACCGGTAAATAGCTTTTTGATAAAATTGAATCCTGACCGGTGATTGTGTTTCGTAAAACCAAATCCTGGCCGATAAATAGTTTTTTTAACCGCCCTGATTTGTTTTATATAATAGATTAGATTATGTGCCCGTGCCTATGGCACGGCGCCGCTATGAGACGATGTCAGTATGGAAAGGTGCTGATATTCAAATAAATCAATATAATAAATAATTTAAAAATATAATAAAAACAATTTTTTTTCTTTTAGAGTGGTTTTAACAAAATAAAAAATCAAAAGAATTTTCGAATTAGTGTTCATACATATTATTACTTATTTCATTTATAAAAAATTAAAATAAAAAAAAAGTTTTTCTTTTAGAGTGGCCTTAACAAAATAAAAAATCGAAAGAATTTTCGAATTAGTGTTCATTTTCAAATTAGTGTTCATACATATTATTACTTATACCATTTATAAAAAAATAAAATAAAAAAAGTTTTTTTTTTCTTTTAGAGTGGTCTTAACAACATAAAAAATTATTTATTCTTTTAGAGTGGTCTTAACAAAAAAAAATCTGAAGAATTAGTGGTCATTTATATGAGGTAGGTCCAAGAACGGAACAACTAATACAGTGGTCATCAACTTGTACGTCGTATAATTAGGGGTGTGCAGGATTTTTTTAGAACTGGACCGAACCAATAAAACTGGACCGAACCAATCAAAACTGGATCGGACCAATACTTTGGTTTGGTCCTGGATCTGAATTTCCATAAAACCGGACATTTGGGTTGGTTCCGGTTCTCGAACTAAAAAAATATAGAACCAGACCAAACCGACCCAAAATGTTGTTTATTTATTTATTTTATTATTATTATTATATATATATATATATATATATATATATATAATATTATATAAGTATATATATTATATATATTAAATCCTTATACTTTCTTTATTCTACTTTTTAGTTAGTACTCTTTTGTTATTTTCTTTCCACGGGTTTGTTATGTTATAAGTTTATGAGTTCGACATTTTTAATTGTTGAATGTACTTTTATCAAAGGTTTTTTAAATTTTTAATGAAATTTCAGTTTTACAAATTTTATTATGTATTTGCATTAAACAATTAAAAACTAAAAAATCATAATATTGGTCCGGTCCTGGTTCTCATATATCTTTGATTGGTTCTGGACCGGACCAATGTTTTGGTTCTCATACATATTGGGTTGGTTCCGGTTCTAAATTTTTTGAGAACGAGACTATTGGACTGGTTTCGGTTTTCTTTTTTTTTCCCCAAAAACTTGACCGAACCAGACCAAGCTCACCCCTACGTATAATTAATTAATTATAAGAAAAAGCGGCATTAGTTATGATAAGAATATAAAAAAACTAAAAAAGGAAATATTAAAATATAAAGAGTATTTTCTTTTAAAGTGGTCTTAACAAAAAAAAATCTGAAGAATTTTCAAATTAGTGGTCATACATATGAGGTATGTCCAAGAACGGAACAGCTAATGCAATGGCCATCAACTTGTACATCGTATAATTAATTAATTATAAGAAAAAGTAGCATTAGTTATGATAAGAATATAAAAAAAAAAAAAAAAAAAAACTAAAGAAAGCAATTTTTTGTTTTTGATAAGAATGACATAATGGTCTGTTCATTTGGTAATTTTTTATTATTTTTTATTTTTATTTTAAAAAACTAAATTAAGATTTACTTTTGTTTTTCTAAAACACACTTAGTACTCGTTTGTTGCAGCTTATTTAGAGTGACTTTTGGCTTTTGGCTTTTGAAATGTCATATTTAAAGTGTTTGTTTCAGCTTATAAGCCAAAAGCCAATAAGTAAGGTACAACAGCCTTTATGCATTGAAAAGCCAAAAGTCAAAAAGCCAAAATTTTAAGCTTTTTTGTTTTTTTTATTAAACATGAAGACAACTATTCATTAATAAATATTTTACTGTCTTCATTTTATCCTTTTATGAAATATACATAAAAATATGAATACTAATTTTCAAGTTTTTTTTTAACAAATAATTATAACGACTCATAAGCTTTTCAACAAATTGTAACAAATATCATGCAATCAAAGTCATTCACCAAATTAATTATCGCCATAAGTCATAAGCCATCAGCCACAACAAACGAGCCCTTAAAATTTCTAAATTTAGACATTGCATATTAACTGAAATCTCAAACCAACCAAAACCCACCAACTACAACTCAAATGAAAATGGCGGTGATTGTGCTCCATTAAAGTAAGTTAGTGGGGTCGGTGGTAAATCCCGCAACAGTATTTAGTATTTAATCCTCAAGTTTCCTTGTGGGTAGAGGAGACGATGGAAAATAAATTTACGAAAAACCTTAAAAACAAAAGCCAAACAGTAATCTTTGATTCCTTGTCCAATCTTGAAATCATCTTTCCTTTGTCGATCATCACCGATTACAGCACCGGACTTCTTTGCCCTAGTTGCCGACTTGTTTGTGGTGATTCAGAAAACGATATGCACGATGCCCAACACAGGTCTTGAAAAGGTTGGTGAGATTTTATTTTTCCTTTTTATTTTTACCTTTTTGGTATGTACTAAAACTAAACTAAGTAAAGTAATCCAAAGTAATACTCCAAGGGAAAAAGTTAATATCAAGCTCCGTTTGTTTTTTTTTCAATAATTTTAAAAATATATATTTTTTTTCATTTTTCTGGTGATTTGCTAACCCTTGAAAAATGTAGTCAGCGTAAAAGCTTTCTGATCCAACAGAAAATGAAGTCTTATTTTCAGGAAAATGATTTACGTATTCATTTTTCGTAAGTAATTTTCCAAACATTCGAGCTCTCCTCTACCCATTCAACAATTACACATATTTACATACACACACAATATTATACTGAACAAATAATTTTTTTTAAAGTGCAAATTGAGTTTTTTTTTCAATAATATTTGTACACACCATTTATAAATTATAATTTTAACAAATACTCACTATGTCCTAAAATTAGTGTCCACTACATTATTTAGGGACGTTTCAAACATTATTCATTTTATTTTTTTAAATATTTTTTCATATCAATTATCAATTTTTTTATTTGTATTTATGTAATTGAAAAAAAGATGGACCTTACTGATTTGATATTACTAATATTAATTGGGGATTACTAAAGGAAAATTATTTAAATGTCAACATTATCTTAAATATTAGTGGGCAAAACACACAAATAGGCCACCCAACTTTACCCATTTTTGCAATTCGGCCACCGAAACTTTGAAATATCTATTTTGGTCATCAAAATTTTGTTATGATGCAAGCGAGCCCATTTTCTAACGTACGTTAGACTAGGACGTTAACTTTAGGGCAAAGCAGGAAAAACATCAAAAAATACATCAAATCTGGGCAAAAATATTTGAGTTGGTATGAAAGAGGGTGAGGTCGGTGAGGATTAGTCCATTCTCTTCCAGCTCTTTCTCATCTCCCAGCTAGATCTCATCTCAAATCAGAGTCACAGATCTGGACGACTTCTTCCCCTACCAGTTTGGCTAGCTCCAGTATCCAGGTGCAGTCCACTCCTTATCCAGATCCAGCTGCTTTCCGGCGAAGATTAGCCTTAACTTGTCTGATGGGATACCTTCCTTGTTCTGGATTTTCGCCTTCATGTTTTCAATGGTGTCAGAAATCTCCACCTCAAGGGTGATGGTCTTCCTCGACTCCTTGTGAGGGTCTTGACGAATATCTGCATGCCTCCACGGAGAATGAGCACGAGATGAATGGTCGACTCCTTTTGGGTGTTGTAGTCGGCAAGGGTCCTGCTGTCTTCCAGCTGTTTTCCAGCAAGGATTAACCTCTGCTGGTTCGGGGGAATACCTTCCTTGCCTTGGATCTTGGCCTTGATGTTAATCGTATCAGAACTCTCAACTTCAAGAGTGATCGTCTTGACGAAGATATGCATACCACCACGGAGACGAAGGACGAGATGGATAGTCGATTCCTTCTGGATGTTGTAATCGGTGAGGGTACGAATGTCCTTGAGCCACTTTCTAACGAAGATCAAACGATGCTAATATGGGGGAATTCCTTTCTTGTCCTGGATTTTAGCTTTAACGTTGTTAATGGTGTCGGAGCTATCGACTTCGAGAGTGATCGTCTCTCCGGTGAGGGTATTTACAAAGATGCAGAAACGAAAATACTAAAAATTAGATCTATGTTCGATAAATTCAAAACTTAACCAAACAAAAATTACACAATTTAATCATTGATCTAACCCAAATCAAAACGAGAAATTGAGACCGCAAATTAGGCAAAACACATATGTTAAAAAATAATTCAATTAGACCCCTTTAATTTCTAATATCACAAAAAAATGTATTTAGAATGGTAAAATAGACATTTGACATAACTTAACGACTAAATCTAACGTCCATCCAAAAAATGAGTTTTCTTGCAACAGAACTAAAGTTGGGTTGCCAAAATAGATATTTCAAAATTTCAGTGACAGAATTGCAAAAAAATGGTAAAGTTGGGTGGCACATTTGTGTGTTTTGCCAATATTAGCGTATATTCAATATTAACATTAATATTACAATATACTTTTTGTATTTATTCATAAATTATTTTTTGTTAAATTTTCACTCGAAAATATTTTTTGTCATATTTTTAAAAAATTTAAAAAATTAATAAAAATAAAATCTTTTTATTTCCCAAAAAACATTTTCTGAATTTTTCAAAAATCATTTCCCGTTAAACAAACGGAGCATCGGTCTTCTCTTCCAAGAACAGTCTTTGGACTCTCCGCTAATTATGGAAAAGTTAAAGGTGGCTTTGAAGTGGACATATACCAACAATAGCCGGTCAAACCATTCATGCCCCTTCTCTTCTCAGTTCTTCGTCTTAATTTTGAAACGTGCTTTTGACTCTATATTGCTCCGTCTTTAAATTATTGTTCTCCTTTCATTTTTTATATGTCTTAAAATAATTATCCAGTTTAAAACTTATCTTTTTAGAACATCACTTTTACCACTTTTACCACTTTACCCTTACTTTTTTCACTCTACTTTAATTATGGGTCACATACACATAAGCTTTAAAGAAAACTACACATTAAACCAATATAAATAATCAAGTCAATCGTTTTTTCTTAATCTGTGTACCGGATCAACTAGGACGATAATTTAGGGACGGAGGGAGTAATACTTTCTATTTTTGGTAAAAAATTATTATTTTATCTTGAAATATTTTACTAAAGTAGTTAATTTTCAAAAATTAAAACATATATGTGTTATTATATTACTAATAAGTTACTAAAAATATCATTTTTAAAAAAAAATTGATTTTCAAACAAAAATTATTTACTCAAAACAAAGAGAATATCTTTTTAGTACTTATATACGTAATTGTCTGAATTGAGTTTGTTTATGTGTGACATTAAGGTTGATTAAATCACATGGTGAACATCATTCATGTATTTTCCTAATCTTTCTTGATGTCTTTTTCATCCATTTGAATGACTATTTTTATTATTTGTTCTTCTTTGTCTATCCTTCGAGAAAAAAAAATTTCATGGATATGCTTAATTCCTACAGACAAAAATTCCTAGAAACGTCATTAATAGCAGTTGATATAAATTATGACATCGCTAAATAAAGTTTTTAGATCCGTCGCGGTCGCCGTCCCCACCCCCTAGGTTTGGTGACCGACTTTTGACCAATTTGAGTGTTTCTCAACTAATTTATTATGTTCACAACTCTTTCCCTCTCTCTCTTTAGTTTGGTTAAGTGCCATCAATTATTTTGTTAAGGTAAAACGGTTTTAAAGATATTTTTGGTAAGACGAATCCTTTTTATATGACTTATCGTGTGTTAGTATGTTGAGTTATAAGAAAATAGACTCTATTTTACGAATTAAGATCCGTAAGACTGTCTTATACGAAACCTACTTTATTTTGTTTCCCTTTGTAACTTTTTTTGTTATTTTTTCGACGTTCTAAATAAATTAGGGGTATACTTAATACATCATCTGTTAAATACTTAATACAACACTTTTTGTTGTAAAAATACTATATTACTCTTAACAAAAAAAAATTTAGACATTGGGACTGGTTTGGGAGCAGTCCTAAACAAACAAACAAAATTTAGGCATTGGGACTGGTTTGGAAGCAATCCTAAACCAAAAAATAAAATAAAATTTAGGCATTGGGACTGGTTTGGCAGCAGTCCCAAACAAATATATATATATATATATATATATATATATATATATATATATATATATTATTTTTTTTTAATTTTAAATTATTTTTTTGGCATTATGACTGGTTTGGGGGCCGTCCTAAAAAAAAAAAAGGCATTGGGACTAGTTTGGTAGGAGTCCCAAACCAAAAATAAATAAAAATTGGGCACTAGGACTGGTTTGGGAGCAGTCCTAAACAAAAAAAAAAAAATGGACATTAAGACTGGTTTGGGAGCGTCCCAAACAAAGGAAAAAAAATTAAATTTTTTTTCATTTACTCATAAAATGGCAAAGGGCAATTTGGTCCACTTTTTTTAAAAAATATTGTATTAAATATTTTATAAGTGTTGTATTAAGTATCAATGATAAATTATATTGATCTAATCGGTTTATATGTTAATACAAGTTTTCCAAGTAAATTTCATAGTTGTGAAGAAAAAAAAAACTGTACCCCCCTCAACAAAATCCCTGGTTTTGGCCACACTGTTTGCAAGAAAATTTTACTAAGAGTAGTCCAAGGGTGTTTTGGTGATAAAACGAGACACAAAATGTTGAGTTACGGATTTTAATTGTTAAGACGAAACATCATTTTTTTATAATTTAATTCATCAATACACGGTAAGTCGAGTAAAGAGGATCCGTCTTACAAAGATTATCTGTAAAATCGTCTTACCTAAGCTTTTACTCAAAATGTTTTAGATACAAAATAAGTTGATAATTTTAGCAAAAACATGTATATAACGGTTTTACGGATATTTTTTTGTTAGACATCCTCCTTACCCAATCCACCGTGTGTTGGTGGGTTGATCTGTGAAAGAATGCGGCTCTGTCTTACGAATTAAAGTTCCGTTTGTTTCATGGAAAGTGATTTCCAGAAAATGATTTTCAGAAAATAATTTCTGGAAAACGAAAAGATTTAATTTTCATGTGTTTGGTAAATCTTTTGAAATATGCCAGAAAATATTTTTGGGTGTTTGGCAAATGCACGGAAAATGTTACGGAAAACAATATATGAATAAATATAAAATGTATATTCTAATATTAATACACATATTTAATATAAAATAGTGTTGACATTTAAGTAATTTTCTTTTAATAACCATCAATTTATCATTAATAGTGTCAAATCAATAACATCCATTTTTTTTCAATCTCACAAATACAAATAAAAAATTTGATAATTGATATGAAAAAAATGTTTTAAAAAATAAAATGGATAATGTTTGGAACGTCCTTAAATAATATAGTGGATATTAATTTTAGGATGTAATGAGTATTTATTAAAATTAGAATTTATAAATATTATGCGCAAACTCCATTTATATTTCTAAATAATTAATTTGTTGAGTAAAATATTGTGCGTGTATGTAAATATGTATAATTGTGGAAGAGCGCGGAGGGATGCTCGAACATTCGAAAAATAACTTACGGAAAATAAATCTGTTAGTCATTTTCCGGAAAAGAAGACTTAATTTTCCGTTGACTTGGAAAATCTTTTACGTTGACTATATTTTCCTAAGGTTAACAAACACCGAAAATGAGGAAAACGTTTTCCAAAAATAATTTTCCGTGAAACAAACGAAATCTAAGATCCGTAAAAATGTCTTATATGAGACTTACCCAATAATTTTTGATTGGCTAAATTTATAATTCTCATTATTTAGTGGTTATGGGAACCTTAAAAACTTCGAAAACAGTCTACCAAAAGTATTAATGTGTTGAGTCATATTGGATTAAAGCGAGTCGAAACCGTTACTCATTTTGACCAGATATTTTTTTATTCTGTGAATGTCTACATTTTTAGGGGGAATATACAGATTGAAACAGGTCGATCCATTTGTTATTTGAGTTCAAATTAATTTCAACCCGTTCTAACTCATTATTAGTTTCCAACTCAACTCAATTCACCAAATTGTCAGGCCTAATCCAAAGTAATTAAACCCTAACAATAGAGGGCGTAGGGGACTTTGGAAAACACCCATTTTGTGTAGTGGAACTTAGCTATCCAAGCCAAGGAGTTCCGTTATTGTATTTCTTATTGTATATTCTCTCTATTTCAAAAAAAATTGTCTCCATAAGTCAAAAAATTAAGCTTATAACTTTACATCTTTGGGTAATCCTTTGATTTGCACAATAAATATTTGTTCTTTTAATTTTTAGAAATATGACTATTTCTTTTATAAAAAAGAAAGAAGGACAAAAACGATACTCCCTCCGTTTTCAAATTTTTAGTTAATACTTTGTCATTCATCGACTCTCTTGGTAATCATTTCGTTGTTAATATTTTTGTTTCTATTTCTAATTTTTTGTGAAAAATAGAAATAGAAATACATTTGACAATCATTTCTATTTCTGATAAACTAAAAACGTTTCACATTATTCTTCAAAATTTAGAAATGAAAAAAAATCGTTTCTTTTTTAAAAGAAATGATTCTTTTTCGAAACTTAGAAGAGTCAAGGTCGGTCAACTTAAATGAGGTCTAGCCTTCAAACTTATATATATATATATATATATATATATATATATATATATATATATATATATATATATATATATATATATATGTGTGTGTGTGTGTGTGTGTGTGTGTGTGTGTATTAGGCCAGACAATTACAACTCTGAACTCGTTAACCCACCCGACCAAACCGAACCCGTTAATATTTTTTGGATTGCACGTGTAACCTGTTTTGACCAAAAAATATTAACGGACCGGGTTAAAGCGGGTCGAATCTATTACTCATTTTGACCCGATAGTTTTTACTCTATAAAATTAGGAAATTTTGGGAGAAAATCTGAATTAAGACGAGCAGTCCGGTTTTAACAAGTCACCTATTTTAATCAGTTTGATATTCAGGTTCTAATAAGTTTCGACTCATCACCCGTTCCAACCCAACCCAACAGATGAGAAGTTGCTTATCCACATTTTTTTTAATAGTAGATGAAATCATGTGAATTATTAGTTTACACGTTCGAATTAGCTATAATATACTATTATCAAAGTTGTAATGTGTTAATTTTTGAATTAAATAATAATTTGGTCCCTGGACATGTCGAAAAAGAATGTTTTGGTTCTCGGACAAAAAAACATTAGAAGTTGGTCCCTGGACATGTCTTTTTGGACCAATTTGACCCCTCCCATCGTTAGCGTTATATTTCCCGTCAAATATTATATAAAATGTCAAAAATACCCTTAAAAGTTAATCTTCAACCCATCCATTCTCATATATTGGTCTCCAATGAGATGTCCGCCTCTGTTCACCATCGCCTCTGTTACATCCGGCTGCTCCGTCACCCCCTCTCGATAAAGCTTCACCCAAACCTCTATTTAGCTACAACAAAGGCCATATGACATCTCTAGTGTGTCGAGTGAAATTCCGGCGACTTCGAATGCGGCGGTGCCTGCTTGGCTTGGACAAGCTTCTTGGTCTTGGCGGCTTCTTTCTTCGAAGGTTGTTTGCTATGTTATTCTAGTGGTTGTTGCGAACAACAATTGGGTGCCACGCTAGATCCAGATCCAAGCGAGCAAAGCGATTCAATTCCTCATCACTGAACTCGCTCAATTTGTCATAGATACAAAAAGGGCTTTTCTATTCCAATCCAAGAGCTAAACTTCAAATAGAAAAGCAATTGAATTCCGGGGATTACAAATACGCTTTCATTGAGCTCACTTGTTGTAGATTAAAAATTTCTCACTCATTCCATTTCCTTGTTTGCGTAAGAGCCTTCAAGAGAGAGGGATGACGGGATTGTTTCGACAAACAAGTCGAGTTGTACAGGGATACAAGGCCCAATTATCCCAGCGAATGGTATTCCATGCTGGCCGGTCAAACCCCTCTTCACTCCTTGCTTGGGATGTCGATGCAGCGACCAAGCTCTCGGTGTTAGTCCTTTTCATCTTCTTCTTTTCAAAATTATCCTCCCTACCTGATTCGAATTCCTGTTCCATTTACCGTAGGCTCTTACCTATCAATGCTCTTGATAAATGGTTCGGTTCATCGAAATTCTGTATGTGCATCTATGTATCGTTCTTCCAATTCATCCATTTTCTCCCGAGTCCTTACTGATATACATGTGACTTATGTATTCGATCTTCATCTTCATTTCATATGTTGTTATATTATAATTGCACAATTTTTACTCTTAAGGATTTCCTCTTGACCTTTTTTCTTCTTTGGGTTGATTTGACTACTTTTATCAACTCTGGAATATAACCCTATATCTCCAACTGAGAGTAAGCATGTGCTTCTCATGTGCTTGTTTAGACCAAGGGCATTCTCGTCAATTAAAACCAAAACTAACGGCAAAACTAACGCTAACGGTGGGAGGGGGCAAATTGGTCTAAAAATACATGTCCAGGGACCAAATTCTATTGTTTTTTTGTCCGGGACCAAAACATTGATTTTCGACATGTCCAGGGACCAAACATTATATTAATCCTTAATTTTTTTAAAAAAGAATATAACTTTGTGAAAGGAAATAAAAATGTTTGTCAAAAATGATTAACTTTTGTTTCTTTTTCATAATAGAAATAGAAACAACTATCAAACTTGTTTTTGTTTCTTGTCCAAAATAAAAAATAAATAAAAATAAAGTGAAACAGAAACATGTGAAACAAAAAAAAAATGTTACCAAACACTACCTTATTTCCATCTCTTTTTTTAATTTTTGTTCAATTATTACAAAATCAAACATCATATTATTCACTTATCTCTAGTTTTTTTTTCTTCGCGGTTATTTTTGGTTTTTATTTTCTCGCTCATTAATCCTACTAATTTTTTTCTTTTTTATCACATTAAAATTTTTAATTCGATCCTAATGAAACCATGAAAATAAATTCACGAAACCAAACTAAATCACATATTTAAATGGGATTAAAAAAATTATTTCAAACGAATATTTTCATTTTTTTAAATTCACCATCTTTCTTCTTCTTTGTACGTGTGAAAATATGTCTCCAATTTGACATCATTGAATTAATTATGCCCTTTAGGTCATTGCTTGCGTAATGAGATCAAATGTGACAAGAATAATATTTTCTTTGGAATAAATCAAAGGGTGGGGCCCTAACGTTTGTTCCCAAGCTCTATTTTCTGCAATATAAAATACTTTAATATAAAAAATGAGGTGTGAAGAGTAAATTTTATATATGAATAGCCCTACCCTATATCAAATTGGTGAATCTATGGTCTACCAAGTCACGACAAATTGGGTCTGTTTTATTTTTCTTTGTCGTAATTTTCTTAGTTTCTTTCTATTTTTTTTCTTATAATTATTAGGTACAAAATAAACATGTAAAATTCAATTTTTTCAAAAAAAAATTGAGGGTATGCTTATTTTCAAGATTTAAGAGATGTTTAATAGATCTTTAGGGACTCTAGTTTATGGTTTTTGGTTTTGAGAACTATCTCACATTGCTCATTTGAAATCTTTTTTTTTATCATACCTTGTGTGTCAAATTATATATTTTTCGTATTCTTATTGAAAAAAGATCGAGAAAAATAATAAAGATACGTGTAAGGCTAAAATTCAATCATGAGTGAAAGATAAGATAGAAGACTTGACTCGGGTTTCTCTTTATCTCTCTTACTTTGTTTTTATTTATTATAAAATTAAAATACACAACATGTTATTATTATTATTATATATCTATATATTATATATTATATACACCTATAAAAGTGTAGGTTAAGAGAAGATGTACAAGCTCAATTAATAATAGTATGTGGTAAGGCTCATGTATAAAAAAAGATTACTTTTGTGTGGAGACCTAATCTATTCCATTATAACACTTTCGGTTCTTTTTATTTATTATTAGTCAAATCAACCCTAAATTGTAGAATCTAAATCTAATCATCTTAATCAATCACTTCCATTCCAATACTAAAAAAGTCTTACCACCGATAAAATTATAAACTCTTTTTGATTATGAGGTAACGGTACAGAGATGATCAGTAAAATCATAAAATATGATCTCAGTAAATAATAAATATTTAATAAAAACATTAAAATAATAAATTTTAGTTAGGACATTTGATTTGATTACTGTCGTAAAATTTCAATAACAGTTGTTAGAAAATGATCAGTAAAAACATAAAATAAATAAGATCTCGATAAAATAATAAATGTTTATTTGGATTTGATTTTTAGGGCTTACACATTTTTTGTATCAAAACAGGGATAGGTTCTTCGGATGTGAATTGACTTCGCTTCAACTATAGGAATTTGATGGATTTTAGTATCATATTTTCTTTGAGGTTGAGGTTCGGAGAGTAGAGTTAAGTGATGCATTCGATGACGAATTCTTTTTTAGGAGGTGAGGTTGTGATATCTCAATATTTTATCTATTTTTAGTTTTAGAAATAAAGGAGTTTGATAACATTTTTGAGATTTTTAGAGGGTGTGATACACCGATATTTTATTTATTTTTATTTTTAGAAATAAACGAGTTTGATAACACTTTTGACATATTTGATTAAATGATATTTTATTGACTTTTCGTTATTAATATATTTTTAGATAACAAGCATAGTAATATTTTCCTTTATTTGACTAAGTCAAATTTTGCTAGGTTTATAGGAAAAATTATCCAAATAATTACCGTATTATTCGTAGGTAATCGATTTGACCAACCACATTATAATATCACAAATGTGACCAATGTACTCAATAATTTAGTGCGATGTGGTCCTTGCCGTCAATGCCTCATTAATTTTGTAACAAACTTGTTGACGTGGATTAACGAAAGGACTGTACGAATGACATTTTTTTCTTTCAATTGCATCCCTTTCTTCCTCCAAATATATTTCCTTCAATTTCATATTTTTATGTGCAATTGAAAGACAAAAATACCCTTCACACAGTCCCTCTGTTAATCCACATTAACACGTTCGTTGCCAAATTGGATGAGGCATGATGTTCATTCGTACAGTCCTTCCGTTAATCCACGTCAACAGGTTCGTTACAAAATTGATGAGACATTTTTCTTTCAATTGCATCCCTTTCTTTCACAAACATATTTCCTTCAATTTCACATTTTCGTGTGCAATTGAAAAACAAAAATACCCTTCGCACAGTCTCTCTGTTAATCCACATTAACACGTTTGCTACAAAATTAGATGAGGCATGATGGCAAGGACCACTTCACACCTGATTACTGAGTACATTGGTCACATTTGAGATATTGTAATATTGTTGGTCAAATCGGTTACCTATGAATAGTACGATGGTCATTTGAATAATTTTTCCAACTTTAAAATGCTATTTTATGTAAACAAAAATATTTAAGAGTTAGATTAATTAGTGTTAACTAGATCTTCGTGTCCGTGCCTATGGCACGGTACCAGTATATTTGATTTCGTCAATTGAAACGTTAACGTCTAAATAGAAAGTGCGATTTTAAAAAAATGTAACAGTTGATGAGTACATTATTTCAAGTGATAATTGAGCTCTATTGTGAGATTATATTAATATAAGGTTAATGTTTTGTAAGGGGTAATGGTTTAGAAGATTAATCTCAGTGTGTGACTGGTCATAATATTAATTGTAGGGGGTGACTTTTTAACATGGTGAGAAAATAGAGATTTAAAAGTAGATAACTACTCTCACACATGTGAATGTGAGAGTGAATCTCAATCATTAATTTTTTTTAATCCACATTAACACGTTCGTTACAAAATTAGATGAGGCATGATGGCAAGGACCACTTCATACCTGATTACTGAGTATATTGGTCACATTTGAGATGTTGTAATATTGTTGGTCAAATCGATTATATATGAATAGTACGATGGTCATTTGAATAATTTTTCCGACTTTAAAATGCTATTTTATGTAAATAAAAATATTTAAGAGTGAGATTAATTAGTGTTAATTGATTACCTAAAAATCAACCAATCCTATTATTACACCTAAAAAAAGAGTTTTAACTAGGCTGCCACCTCTTGCTCCATTTTGGTGAGTCGGTTCATTTATAATTTGTAACATGCTGGAGACTAGGGGTGTAGTCTGAATCATAGAATCGATGAATCAAATCGAATCGAATCAAATTGAATTGAGCGATTTGGTTCGGTTTTAAAGTCGGAGTGGTTCAGTTTGGTTTGGAAAAATAAAAAATCTAGTGGTTCTATTCGGTTTGCAATTTCTTATGTCAAACCGAATCAAATCGGCTTGTGGTTTTAGTTTAAGCCGAACCACTTACACCCATATTATTATAGAAGGTTTTTTTTAAACATATTTGGACCGGTTGATATTATTTTATTTTGAGGTAAAGGAGACTATGCAGTACTGATTCTGTGTCAGTTTGATCATGTGCACCACTAGAAAAACAGCAATTACTGACGGAAATTTCCGTCAGTAAATTAACATTTCCGTCGGTAATCTGGCTTTCCCAACGGAACCGTTCCGTCAGTATTCCGTCGGTAAATTTGGTCGGTGATCACAAACGGAACTCATTCCGCCAGTAATCACTGACGAAATTTTGTTTCCGTTAGTAATTACTAACGAAATAAGTTTCCGTCGGTTTTTGCTAACAGAAATTTCCGTCATAGATTTCCGTCAGTAAATGTTAGTTCCGTCAGTAATATCGACGAACGTTTCTGTTAGCAATTTTCATCTCCGTTAGTGATTTCCGACGGATTACTCCGTCGGTAATTTATATTTCCGTCGATATACCGGCGAATGTTTCCAGTTAGCAATTTTCATATCCGTTAGTGATTCCCAACAGCTTGCTCCGTCGGTAATATATTTTTCCGTCAGTAATACCGGCGAATGTATCCGTTAGCAATTTCCATTTCCGTTAGCAATTCCTGACGGATTACTCCGTCGGTAATATATATTTCCGTCAGTAATACCGACGAACGTATCCGTTAGCATTTTCCATTTCCGTCAGTAATTTCCAACGGAATATACCGTCAGTAACATATATTTCCGTCAGTAGTCCCAACGGGATATTCCGTCAGTAATTGCAAAAATACTAACAGAATGTCCGTTAGTAATGCTAAAAAATGCTTAAAATTTTAGCTTTACGAACATAATTTCGTCGATAAAATAAAAAGAAAAATAATAATTTTTATATAAATTAAATTTTTGTAGGTGCCTGATTTATCATAAATATATATAATAGGCTCATGATAAAAATTAATTGTACTACAAAACTAAAACATTAAATAGAACAAAATGGTATTACATCAAATTCGTTTCCCAAATCTATTGTTAATTACGATTGTATTGAATATTCGACACAAAGAAATTATGTAAAGGAATTAGGGGGGAGTGCGAGTGGGCGAAGATCCATGCATAAAGCGGCCATCAGGGCGCACATCTCTGCTATTTCCGTGCTTGCTCAACCATTTGTTCATCTCGTCGAGCCATAGCTTCATCTTGCCGCGCCACGCGCCACCCTAGCTTCCAATGCATCCATCTTGGCTTGCGAAGCTTCGTCCAACGGAGCATTTGATCCTCCGTTGACGACAAACTCGGAGAAAGAGGCGTGGATGAAAGCAGAGTGGCACCATAGTCCCCCAATTCGTAAAATCTATTCCCCCTTTTTTTTCGTCCTTGTGACGCAACTCTCTGCCATAATTCTATTTTCGAAGAAACGGGAACGGGAGTTCCCTCTGAACTCTCAGTGTGGCCCTGGGTGGCCTCTTCATTTTCAATCATCTTAAAGGCATTCTGTCATTAAAAAAAATACAATAATTAATAAAACATCAAACATAATAGATATATGATCCAATTTGATATACATTAAGAATTTTGATACTTACATATGTAGACTCGACAGTTTGATCAACCCAATGACGAGGTTGACCAGGAGCACCCTGAATGGTGTGCGTGCTAACAAATACGTAAAAAAAATCAACGTCGGGACCGAATTTCTTTACCTACAAGCATGATGGTTAGATTTTTTTTGTTTATTCTATGAACATAGGGTTTTTAGTCAAAGCTTTAAGTTTCCTGGGAATTTCAAACCATTGCAAACTGATTTTAAAAAGAGAGACGAAGCAGTAAAAATAAGAACAAACTCTAGTAGAATGCAATTGATAAGGCAACAAAAAAGTGAATAGGATTGTAACTAACAAAATTCAAGTGTAACCATGGAAAAGGGAATGACAAATATATTTTAATCATATAATAAGAGAAAATCTTCTTGGAACATACACACTGCATATGTATAAAGGTTCTGTTGTGCTACTCTTCAAGGGCTGGACAAACACAAGCACACACACACACACACAAATCTAAACATTTTATACCAAATCAGATTGACCTGATTAAAATCAAATCATTCCTATGGTCAGATATTAAGCTCATGCATAAAAATTTTAATGCTACAAACTTGTAAACTAAGGAAAAGAACGGGAATGACAAAAAAGGCCCTCACAAACTTTTATTTATTTTTACAGACAATGAATCAGTTGTCTTCAGATTTTATGATCATGCAGGTAAGTGTGGACAGTGAACTCGAAGACAGGAGCTCACTCAAGGGCTAGCCTTGGTGTCTTTACACGATGCCCAGGTGGTTAAATCTCAAGCTTACATAATTTCTTAGTTCTATATCAGTTTATTTAGAAACAACCCGGGAAGATTAGATCTTACAAATGTTTTTCTCTTACTCTTAGGTGTATACCTTGGCTCGAGGATAGTCGAGTTACGTAATGACAAAGTCTCATTCAGTGGCATTAGTGCGAAATTTGAAATGACATTGGAATGTTTATCATACGTATGTTGAGCAGTAGGAAAAATGTGAGGCAAGAGGGTTAGCTAACTTTGCGAGGAGGGGTTACAAAAGACAGGTTCAGTATGTCAAGCATATGAGATTTTAGTGATAGAGAACACAAGTTTGGAGCATCAATTTTAAGCTCAACTAGTCGATTACACTCTTGTAAGCTAAAGCACTTGAGTGAACGACTTGAAATGTTAATAATAATTTTCAGATTGAAGCAATATCCAAGGCTCAAATCTTCAAGAATGGGACAACGAGATAAAATGGTGTCTAGTTACGTGCTTTCGTTATGGTCTGTGAGGTTAAATGTTAAGAATCTTAGGGTGCGAGATGGCTCAATGCTTAACTTCAACCTACCATAGGTACACGCCCAAAAGCCGTCACAAGTAAAGTCTTGCAATGTTGGTGCTTCAATAAGAACTTCCTTTGCCTCGTAAGTAAGATAACATCTAAATTTGCCAGCCAAATATCTTCGTGTGTACTTAATTTGGTTGGACTCACCACTGAATAACTTCTAATTTTATCCTTTTATAGGTGTATATTAATTTCACGTCCAAAGTAGCATCTGTCATTCCTTTACTGTTCTTCCTCTTCTATTGCCCCACTTAACTCTGCTCCTCACGGCATCAACTTTAGTTCATCTTGGTAACATATGGTTCACTAGTAGATCAAAAAATTTAAGAAAGGAGAATCGGTAGTGTAAAAAAGATTCCAGTCTCAAGAAATGCCAAGCAACTACGATCATCTACTTAAAAGAGCGGAAGAACAGATCTTGGGAGAATAGAACACGAACACCATATAGGAATTAAATATAAATCATAGGCTTTTTTACTGCCATATTGGTTCACTCTGTACAATTGGGACATGGAACCAGCCAATTTAGACTATCGTTTTCATTATCAACTCATCTTTTGTGCAATATTCGTCGTGAAAACTACTAACTAGGCAAATCGAACCTTCAATAACATATCTTCATTTCATTTTAAACTTGCATCTTAAACTAACAATAGATTTGATCAAGCTTTGTGACCACTCTAAACCATAGAAATAAGTGAATGTCAAACTTTTCCATCCACTTAGACTCCTCATTCCCACCCCATCTTAGGTCTTACATGACAATTTAAAAAACACCAACACACATTCGCATACATAGAATAACATGATTTCAAAAACAAAAGTTACATGTTCTTGAAGTTCGAAGAGAATCAACTTGAGAATCAATGCTCATAGCTAAGAAATTCATCTATATTAGTAGGAGAATCCAAATGCTACGCCATCGGCTACCTACCTTCTTGCCTAGCCCTTGAACCAAATGAAAATCAAAACACTTAAAACAAACCAGAAAGGAGAGTAAAGGTTCTTGCCAACAGATAATGACAATTGAAGGACTCACTTGGGATTCAATCATTTCCATTGAGAAGTAGCCTTCAAAGTAATCATCAATAATACCCACCAAAGACCTGAAAGAAAAAATAACTGTTTCTAATTTTCACCAAAACCCACCATTATCATCACTTGTAACAGTTTCTACCAATGAAAGAAAAAAGAACAAGGAAAATTGTAGCATGAGCAAAGGAACATAAACAACCCCTAGCAAAAGTTTCGAGACCTTTGCACAACTTTTAGAGAAAGCATAAAATTTTAAACCCTAAACCGAGGGTTTAACTTTGCCTTTTACGGGAACAAACAAATCCAACCTAGATTTTTCCCTAAGACGTTACAGAAGTTTTTGTGAACATAAAGTGGGTTCTAATTGTTAGGTGAATCCTTATTATATCATATCAATACTCAAATTAAAAATACAACGAAAAAAAAAAATGTTTAAATTGGAGATGAACGCACTGTTTGGCCGGGTAGAGAAGGAGAGAGAGAGGTGAGAGTGAGAGAACTCGGTGGTTCCGGTGGCCGGTGGCGGGGTGGCGGCGATGAGGTGGAGAAAGCGCAAAGCTTCATCTTCTTCTTGGCTCGCTGCACACAACCCTTCCTCGCGGTAAGTCTCTATCTCACTTGTCGCTGTCGAAGATGAGGCGGACCTTGATGAGGTAGTCGTAATCGGCTCGAGCTCTAGTTGGCGGCGAGCATTAACAGTGGAGGTAGGGGGGAGGCGGCGATGGCGAGAGATGGGAGAGAGCGTCTCTTGAATTTTGAGAGAGAGAAGATCGCCGTATAGAGATGAGATAAAGATATTCAGATTTGTAATTTGTATTTATATCTAGGGTTTTTTTTCCTTCTTTTGTTTTAATTTTATTTTAAATTGATGATAATTCAAATAGCTAGTTGAGACATTAGTTGGGCCATATTAAAATAGAAGTGTGAACATTTATCCAGGACGACCGAAAAAACTTTCAATTTATAGTCTTTCAAACGAGTTAATAATAATTTATTTTGAACGTAAAGTATTAATTACTAATGTTTCTTAAAATTGTTATGTTTTATAAATAAATATATATTAATTAATATTAAATACCTATTTCAAACCTGTCAGAACACAAATATCAAACATATTAAAATGTGTCAGATTAAAACGGGTCGACACGTCTTAACCCGCCTTTAACCCAAAAAACATGAATTTAAGTCATGGTCTATCTTTAACTAAATAGGGATTCTAATTACAACAATTGAATTAATCAATTTTACCCCCGCCTGGTAATTGTGTGATTGGGTTTGGGTCGGGTTGAAATGAGTAACGGGTTGAAATGGGTCTAAACACGTCCGAACTTAAATATGAAATGAGTCGAAATGTGTCCGTTTAAAACAAGTCGACCCGTCTTAACCTGACTTTTTCCCCAAAAAAAAAAACATGAATGCTTAGTATGAAAAGTCGTGGGTCGAAATAGGTAACCCGTTTTGACCCAAAACAATTTTATTTGATTTTTTTCTTAATTTATACTTTCGATTTATAGTTTTTATCTTTAATTTAATTTAATAAAAAAAATATGTGTGTGTGTGATGCATAATATAATACTACTAGATTTTTATGCACGTGCATATGACACGGTGCCAGTATATATGAGGGGTACATTGTTTCAGTAATTAACTTGTATTTATACCTAGGTTTTTTTTTTGTTTTTTTTTAATTTGCATTTTGATGGTAATTGAATTTATTTTGTCTATAAAACACGCTAATAATTTAATTTAATAAAAAAATATGTGTGTGCGTGATGCATAATTTTGTGAATTTTTAAAATATTTTAAAAGTTTAATCACTCCAATTAGGGTGGGCATTTGGATTCGGTTTTTGCATTCTAATTCGAATTTTGAATATATATATATATATATATATATATATATATATATATATATATATATATATATATATTAAATAATTAAATTGATAATCGCATTCCTTTCCAATGGCTATATCCTTTGATTTCCAAATACCAAAATGATCGCTAATGAAAACTGTCACAACCGAATTTTAAATATCAAAACTCAGTCACGAGACCCGTGTTCAGTTATTCGTTACGAAAACAATAAGTCGAAAAGGAAATAGAACACTTGATTATTAACACCGTAAGTCCGCAAAACTTATGTGAATGTGCACTCCGCATTCACAATGTAGTACTTCTGGGGAAGAAAGTTGTTAATGACGCCCAACCTGTGGATCAAGTGAGCATACCACCGGGTTCCGGATATCAATCGAGAAAAATCCAATGGTCCATCGTAGTCCATTATACCATTTCGCCAATAGGTGTAGCGTATTTTAATGTTGCCACGCTACGTTAAGTTGCCACGCGCTAAGTTACGCGGTTGCCAAGTTAAACCAAGTTGCTGCTGCTGCTGCTGCTGCTACGCCACGCTACGTACGCCACGCTATGTTGCTGTTATGTTATGTTACACACGCCACGCTAAATTGCTGCCATTACAACGCGCTGCTGCTGCTGCCGCCGCTGCTGCCACGCCACGCCACGCCATGCCGCCAGTTGCTGTGCTGCCACGCCACGCAAGCTGCCAGGTTAAGTTTTGCATGCCAAGTTAGGTTAAGCCACAGTTGCGCCATTGCCACGCGTGCTGCTGTCGCGTTGCCACTAAGAGCCGCCACGCCACGCCACGCCACGCCACGCCACGCCACGCCACGCCACGCTAAGTTGTTGCTGCCACGTTGTTGTTGCTGTTACGTTGCTAAGTTGCTGTTGTTGCTGTTGCTGTTAATATAAGTTAAGTTAAGTGCTAAGTTAAAACAAAAAACAAAATGTCGGGCTAGTATGCAATAACCAAAATCTAGTGTTTGGGGACAAGAAGTTTCAAGATCTTCGATTGGGGTGCTATAGCTTCTAAGAAAGATAGTGATCACCGATTTCATTGCCTCTCGGGTAGGAAGGATGAAAAGGCTGATTCTCCTATGTGGAAAGTTAAGTCGATCACCGATTTCATTGCTTTCTTGGTTCGTTGGATCCGAGTGAAGACGGCGTAATTCAAAACCGATTCAAAAGGAGGCTAGGGCTACGATTCTGCAAGAGAAGAAAGCTATGGTTGAATGGGGTTGAGAATCATAGTAGGGATACGGTGGAGCTCGATTGGGTGAATGTCGAACTAGGCAAGCGGCCGAGCTAGAATTGGGTTGTGCCGCGCCGATCTTGATGCCGCCGACCGAAGCCTGAGAAAGAAAGGCAACCGCGGTGGCGCTTAGTTGATGATGGAGCTCGCCATGAAACCGAATCAGGTGGAGAAGCCACAAAATAGCTAATGAGGCGATTGACGGATAGAGTGAAGGGAACAGAGAGGTGAATTGGACATATGGAATACAATTATTTTTTAAAAATAATTTTAATTATTTAAAAGATTATAATTCAAAATTATTTTAAAAATCAAAAGATTAACTAAATGTATACCCATCCCATATATGCAAGTTCAATTAATGATAAAAATTAATTATTAATCAAATCTCACTATTATATTGTTTTTAATTTTTTTTAAAAATAATACTTCCTCCGTCCCTAAATTATCGTCCTCCTTTCCTTTTTTGTCTGTCCCAAAATAATTGTCCACTTTGAAACTTACCTTTTTAGAACATCACTTTTACCACATTACCATTACTTTTTCACTCTACATTAATTATGGGCCACATACACATGGATGGTGGCGGACTAGGAAGTCGAAGAAAGAAAGGTGCACCGCGGTGGCGCTTAGTTGATGATGGAGCTCGCTATGAAACCGAATCAGGAGAAGCCACTGAGTGGTCGCGAAGGAGGCGATTGGATGGATAGAGTTGAAGGGGAACAGAGGAGGTGAATTGGACATATGGAATACAATTATTTTTAAAAATAATTTTAATTATTTTAAAAATTATAATTCAAATTTATTTTTAAAATCAAAAGATTAACTAAATGTATACACATCTCATATATGCAAGTTCAATTAATGATAAAAATTAATTATTAACCAAATCTCACTATTATATTGTTTTTAATTTTTTTTAAATAATATAATTTTTCAAAAAAAATATTTTGATTGTTATAAAACAATTTTTCACTTAAAATATCCAAAATATCAACTAAATGATGAACTATAAATTGATAAAATATCATTCATTGAAATGATTATAATATTTTTCTACAAAGAAACAATTATCATTTATTTACCAAAAAAATCATTAATTTTGTATAATAGTGACGAGAAAACCGCCACCGATCGCTGATGGATCAGATTTATTGCCACCGATCGCTGACTTTAATAAATCAATTAGTGACGGTTTCTCCGTCACTAAATCTGGAATGAAACAATTATAATTTATTCAACAAAAAATCATTAATTTTGTATAATAGTGACGGAGAAAACCGTCACTGATCAGTAACGGATCAGGACGGCGTATTCGCCACCGATCGCTGACTTTAATAAATCAATTAGTGACGGAATCTCCATCACTAAATATGGCATGAAACAATTATAATTTATTTAACAAAAAATCATTAATTTTTATAATAGTGATTTGAGAAACCGCCACCGACCGATGTGATTCGCCACCGATCGCTGACGGAATAAATCAATTAGTGACTAAACAAACAATTACAAACGGAAACTCCGTCATTAAATATGGCGTCATTTCAAAGTGATTTTGCCGACGGACTTCCGTTAGTAATTTTAAAATTCCGTCAGTAATTGCTGTCGAAAAATTCCGTCAGTAATTGCTATCGAAAAATTCCGTCACTAATTAATGACTCACGGATCTCCGTTAGTACTTTTCAAATTCCGTCAGTAATTGCTGACGGGAAAATTTCGTCAGTAATATTTCGTTAGTAAATGTCATGTTTCTAGTAGTGGTGATCATCCCTATAATATCCACGTTTGATTTTTATTCTTGTTATTGAAACGTGTTTATTGTTATTTGATATTGAAATTGTTCCATATTAATAATCAGTGTGTTTTCTTGAGAAATTGTTGTTTTAAATCATCTGATCGAGTAATTGATTATTTGGAATGGTTTATTGATAATAATTAGTGGAACGGTCGGAACAATCTGATATTGTTATTGAGACTCATATTATTGAGTGCTCATGTGTGATGTGCCGTTATGGAATCTCACCCTGACCATAAATTGATCAGTATACTAAATTGTAACTTGTGATAAATTGTTATTTGAGCAACATTAGGCATTCCTTTGGGTAATAATCTTTGATCCATATTTTTATGTTCATGTACTTTGGTATTTGAATTGTATGTCTTGTTCTACTATGTAGTGATGTGTATTCCCTTCCTTACTCGGCCACAAGCTCACCCTCCCAACGATGATTTGATCGGATTTTAAATAGCAGTAGTGTGCCAGAGGTTTATCTGAGTGTTAGGTTTTGAAAGAAAACAATTATGTATTATTTTTTGGGTTTCATTAAAATTGTAATAAAAATACGTTAGTAGAAAATTCTTTATTTTGAGAATGTATTATTTATTTGCTTCATTCTGTAGCGGGTTATGTGCTTGTGATCTGGTTTAGGCTCCATTTGTTTCACGAAAAATAATTTGCAAAAAACGTTTTCTTCATTTTTCGGTGTTTGGTAATCTTAGAAAAATGTAATCAACGTAAAATATTTTTCGAGTCAACGTTAAGCCTTCTTTTTTTGAAAAATTACTTACGAATTCATTTTACATAAGTCATTTTCCAAATATTCGAGCACCCTCCACCCTCTTCCACAATTACACATATTTACATACACGTACAATATTGCACTCAACAAATAAGTTGTCTAAAAATATAAATCGAGTTTGTGCACACTATTTATAAATTATAATTTTAATAAATACTCACTATGTCCTAAAATTAATGTCAACTACATTATTTAAGGACATCTCAAACATTGTCCATTTTAAAAAAAAAACGTTTTTTATATCAATTAATAAAAAAAAATATTTGAATTTGTGAGATTGAAAAATGATAGACCTTATTGATTTGATACCACTAGTAATAAATTAAGAGTTACTAAAGGAAAATTACTTAAAGTTCAATATTATCTTATGTTCAATATGAACATTAATATTAAAATATGTGCAAGCCCAGTAGGCAACGGAATAAGGTTAGAGGGGGGGTGAATAACCTTTTAAAAAACTTTAAGGTTTATTTTGAAAACCTTCAAACCGGCACCAAAGGTTAAGTTATCAGTAGATAGAAAAAACTCTCTATCAGCTGATGAATACTCTGTGTCAGCTTGTTGAAACAGGTTTAAGTAGGAAAGGTTTTAATCATATCACTAATACAAGAAATTAACTAAAAACAATATATAAAACAATTAAGTAAATGATTCAAGAATGTAACTGAATTACACTTAATTAGATGGAAGCTGCTTAAGTGTTAAAAGCAGTTCTATTAGTAGAAAGAAAATTGTCAGAGTATTTAGGAGTGACTCACAGTGTAAAAACTGCTACGTCCACTACCAAGTTTTTCAAATTTGGATTTTTTAAAGTGCACTAAGATTATGTATATTCTAAGTGATCACTAACGAATCAGTGTACAACAAAAATCAGTGTTTGAGGAGGTTGATTGAGAAACAATCAAACTCGTGCAACAATCAAAGGTTCTTTAATGATTCGAAACAATAGAGGAACAATCTAAATGATGATCATTTACTAGAAAGAGATTAATAAGTGGAAGGCAATCTAGTAAGTGTTTGAGGAGAAAAAGCTCTTCAAAAAAATATTGAAGTTCTGAATCAAATGAAGGCTCCAACGTATTGTCTATGTTTGGGTGATTTAAGGATTTGTAAGATTTATGAAGTCTGCATACGTAATTCTGCAAAAGGATATCTTCTTCAATCCTTGTTTCAGACATTTTATAGAGATGTTCAAGTTTGGAGTCGTTTGAGAGAGCAAGGTTAAAACTTGAATTCTTGAAGAAATGGTGATGAAAAATCTTTCATTGAATGCATAGAGATCTTGCAGAAGAGTAGAGACAAAGGATATCTCCTAGCATGAAATAATAAAGAAAGTGGTTAGCTAGTAGATATAATATACTGTAGAACATTTTAGTATAGACATAAAAGTTTTCTATTGATAAGACAGATAAAGCAAAAATCTTCTATGAATAGTTCTTTTGTTTGAAATATGATGACCAAATAATAATTAAATATAAGACCGTGAAGGCCAATCGTTCCAAAAGTGTATAGTGTTTAGAAGATAGAATTTTAAACGAGTAAGTAGATGTTGACACTGTGGTATCGCTAGCTGCTAGTTGCCGATGATTATGTTTAAGCAAATAAGATATTTTATTTTAAGAAGACGCTTAACAAGGTCCGGTGGCATCTATCGCCTAAAGGTTCAATAGATAGATTAAGACTTACTAAAGTCTAAGTAAAACAACCTAAAGGTATTAAGTAATTTATTAAGGCTAGTTGTTTTAACCTTAATGGTTTAAAGTAAATATAAAGTATTCAAGTTTCTACAATATCCTCTTATTTACTTAGGGTTCGTTTGTCGCGGCTGATGGCTGAAAGCTTATGGTTGAATGACTTTGTCTGATATCCTGAATACTGTTTGTTTCGGCTGTTTAAAAGCAACTTACGAGCTATTACAACCTACATGTAACTGTTTGTTAAAAAAGCTAAAATTTACTGATTCAAAATAAAATGACCAAAATACCTTAATATTTAAGTTTTGCTTGCATGCTTGATAACTATCAAATAACTACATATAAATTTAATCATATTTGTTTTTCTAAATTGCGTTAAAATATAATATAATATAATGTTTGTATTGATACTAAATACTATTTTACCTTTTCTTAAATCAAACGAGAAATGTAAATACAAAATATGCAATAATTAAATATATAAATCAAATTGTCTTATAATATTAGATAATAAAGTAGTACACACTCATTCACTACCACTACATATTTGATAACAAATGCTATTTCTCTCAACATTTATCTCAGGATCTTTACTACCTAAAATAGGGCCACTAGGTTGGTGATTGGCTACACTAGGTTCCTGATATACCCGGCCCAAACCGGGTCACGAGCAAGGCACGAGTTAGCATCACGCGCCAGACACGAGCATAGTACCGCTGGGGCCCACACGGCGAAATGAGCGAGATGAGATAGCCAGCCAAAGCACCGAAAGCAAAGATAATCCTCACTCAAACCTAGGCGGACAAAGGCCTTGCTGTCCGACTGTGGACCATGATCGGACTCATGCATGCTTAGCAAAGGAATCATACCGACTTCGCCTGGCGGGCACCGGCCTGCCCGCCGACTGTGGGCCGATCTTTGATCGCAAGTTTAGAGATCAATACAAACATAATCGGGCAGCCTTGCTCGCTCGAGCACACACCCACTGGGACGCCGATAGCTTGCTTTCTAAGGCAAGTCAAAGGTTTCCATGTTTGGGCGTAATTTTGCCTTATCAACTCCTATAACTACGCGGTCAACCGCCTGCTTTCGCCTAGAATCAAGGGATTTCCTCTTGATTATCTCTGCTAGCTATTTTAAACCGAATCTAGACGGATTCAATCACCTTGAGGGCCTATAAATACCTCTCCATAATCATCAACAAGGTACACACACTTTCTTGAGCCTCGTTACTCTGTCAATTTACCTTTTGACAATCACTCGATACTTACTCTCACGCCGGAGGGGTTTCGCGAGGCCTTGCCTTGCACTTCTACTCAGTGTTCTTGTGATCTTAACAAAGCTCAAGGAGGACGATTACAAGCCCAGATATCCTACCCATCTAAAGGACGGCCCAAGCTGTGCATTTTGCCACATCAGTTTGGTTCCATTGCCGGAAACGAAGTTTCACCACTTCCTTCTAAATTTTTCCGGTAAAAACTCTTAATTTCTCTTTATTGCAATGGCCGGAAAAGGTAGCAAGCACCATGCCACCGCAGCAATCAACAGCCGGCAGCCACCAAGTTGGAAACAACCCTCCACCGAGAGCGCCGCACGGGTACAAACCCGAAACCAAAAGGTGGTCGCCGGGCAGTGCAACCCAGGCAATGAGGTGCCATTTGTGGAGGGCAAATCTCCCAACATGCCGCCGAAGCCGGCAAGCCAACGCGATGCCGCCGGGTCATTAATGAGAGACGTGATGCTCGCCACAAGATCTCGTGATGCGCCACCGCCGGAGAACACCAAGGTAGCCATGTTAATCGCCGACACAATCCCGATCAACAAGCGGCCGCTTCCGCAAGTTCAAAGAGTATTATAGTAAGATGTATGCTCTCAATCAGCAACTGCTCGCCTTGGGCCATGCCCCGGTGCAAGCGCTTGCAGACGTGGCAATGCATGCGCTTAGTAATCCCAAGACTGCTGGGATGGCTCCCCGCCTTCTCCCACGCTGCCGAGCAAACGATGCCTCTATCGCCCACATACCATCCGGTGGTGGAGGCGATAAAGCAGCCGAAAGATACAACTGCCAAGATCATTCCCACGGGCGCCACCATCACCATGGGCTACGCCCGAGTTGAACGCCAAGCGTGAAGAAGCGGCTAAAGTACAAAGCCCGCATCACACAGAGGTCGGGTCTCTCCTCACAAGGCCCACCTTCTCGCCTCGCATGCGGGCGACCCCTGACCCCGCCCATTCTTCGAGGCCGATGAGGATGTGGAGAAGCTTCGTCCGAGAAGATGGAGGCCATGAAAGGGACATGGCAAAAAAATGGCAAGCCCGGCCGTGGCCAAGCCCTAAGCATGGCGCCACTGGCCGAGGCGCTCTTTCACTCAGAATTGAAAATGCGCCACCTCAAGGGATCATCTTCCCACGCTTTGACAAATATTTT